>OX101784.1:66268127-66751319 GCA_944452715.1 Ophion slaviceki | reverse complement strand
GGTGATCTTCATAGCTTAACCCTAATCCCTTGAACTTGGGTCGTTTGTGTCTATGCCAAATCTTTCAAGGTTGAGCATGCCTCTGAATTTTGATGAAAATGTTCATTGAAAAAGGGATTTTCGGGGCTGGCAACAATTCTATCGCATAGTTAGAAGTCCGCAGAAGACCTACGAATTTTTTCCGATTTTTCCTTACAGAATAACATAGTTAAATAAGCGACGCACGCTAATGACCCATGTTCAAGGTTTACGGGTGCTAAAAAAAACGACATGGGGTTAGGGTTAAATCTGCAAAAGAAATTTGAGATTTAAAAATAAATTCCCCTTCGTTGCATCCTCACGAGCATACTACAATGTGTTAGAAATCGAGGCGCGAAATATCGAAAGAAAATTCTCAAAATCATCAATGACCTGGAAAAAAATAGAGTGCGTTGCTTCCTCTTTCCTCCTCCCCCCCCCCCGATAATTACCCGCCACCCAAGTAAAGCGTGACCTTTCCTCAAAGAGGGTTCGATTATCAATAAGATGTTTTACACAGACGAGACTAGATCGATCGAGAGGGAGCAAGAAGCGGCAGAATCTATTGCGCGATTTTGTTTTTTCGTATTGTAAGAAAAGCAGTCCAATTATTCGAATCTCCGCGGTAGGAGCTCGGTGCGAGCTCGACAATTGTCCTATCAACGGGAATTTTTTTCTATTTTTTATTTTATTTTTCATTTTATAACCGTGCGCGCGCGCGAGAAATATATCACTGTAATCACTCGAGAGTTACCGTAAAATGGGGTCACTTTGAACAGGTTTTGGAAGTTTTTTGTAGGTAACTTTTTTTTAACATCCTGAATAGTAACTTTTTTCGCTCCAGTAGAACAATGTGTCCTTTGGCTATCAAATGTATAAGAAAGTCAAGCCCGACATGCCCCCACAATTTTATATTTAATAAAAAAGTGTCAAGGTAAGCTCGAGTGCGGGGTTTCTTTGACAAGGTATTGAAATGCAACTGTCCCAAAGATTAAGGGTTACTTTGACATAATTTTGATAAAAAATTCAATATTTTATGCATTATACATGGAATAAATGAAAAACAACGATTTTTTTGCAATCAAATTGTCATCTTTATTAAGGGAGGATGTTTTTACCGATTTTTTTTGTCCACTGGATTATTTATTTGGGATTTGGAAAAAAGGTTTATTATAAAGCATACATTGAACTTATTTCGTGTAAATTTTTATTTAAAAAAATCACACGAAAATAATTTAAAAATGGTTTACTGAAAACCATGTCTTTGAAATCGGCACGCAGTAGGACTCGAACAATTTTCATCCAATCGACTTGAAATTTTAACTGTAGGTTCCTACATTGTTTTTAACAGTCAAGTACGAGCGCTGTTTTCGCTTTATTGAAAATTATTACAAAGATATCACTTTTGATATGAAAATTATGGTCGTAAAAACGATTTTTTTTTCAATCTCGTCTCTATTTTGTTTTGTTTATTATTGTTTAAGTTCCCTCGTGGTTGACTGCTAAAACCAATATAAGGTAAATGGCTCAGTAATCGTCACCTTAAGCAGATTGCTTGACTTTGCAAATTTATATAGCTCAACTAGGAAAGTGAGTAAAAGTTATTTTAAGTCGTTCTTTATCAGTTTTTTTTTATCACAACGAAGAAGGTCGTGAAATTCCCGTGTCTGGTACAGTTTTCGAGAAAATATTTCGTAAAGGTTATAAGATGCTATTGTACGAGTCATCGTCATGCCGTCATGACAGTTGGTCCGGTAATCGCCATGGGAACGTCCGACTAATCGTCACATATGTTCAAACTGCTTTGAGGCCTTATATACCTTTGAAAAAAAAAAAAAAAAATTTTATTGACTTAAATTATGTATAAACATGTCGAAAATAATATGCAAAAGTTATTTTAGGTCGATATTTTTTTAAGACATGTAGAAAAAATGGTTTTAAAACTTAAAACACGTTTTTCATGAAGAAATGTTTTCAAAATCGGGCAGACTCGCAGGTCCTGCATTTTTTGACCGATTGACTTCAAATTTCAACTATAACTTCTTAGATACATTTTATAGCAATGTACACACGATTTTTACAATCGTTTAATAATTGCGATTTTTGGAAACGAACAAAGGCCATCGTTCTAGTCGAAAATGCGACTTTCTTACAAATCGGGCTAGATGTACAAAAATAAATATTTTATAATAATCGTGTTTGCTTCAGTAGCTAAAGTCATGTAGATTACGGGGAAAAGAAAATTCTTCTGGGTGCACATGTGCGACTCCAACGAGTCCGCTCGTTGGAGGTACCTACAAAAATGTTTAAAAAAAACCCTCTAAACCTCGTTTTGATTGCTTTATTAGTATTTTTAAAAAATCCCAAAAAGCGATGTTTTTCGACCATCCAAAGGTATATAAGGCCTTAACTAATTATGCGAAGGTTCGTAGGTCTTTGTTGACTCGATTATGTCTGCATATAGAACTGCAGAATAATTTTTACGCACTCTGTCACAAACTTTATGATTTTTATTAAAACATTTGATAAAGAGTTTGAAACATAAATTTCTCTTCCATGGAACTTTATTAATTTCAAAGATAAAACTAATTATTGCCTATTACGTCGGGATAATAATTTTTATTCATTTGTAGTCATTATAAACAACTATTTTTTCATAAAATAATTTTTAATATTATTTCGATCGAGTGCTGTGTTCAAGACATACCCAGTTATCGACATGGTCACGACTCAGTAATCGACAACATTTATTTATATGTATATCTTTTTACTAACGCGAATATGTGTATGACGATTACTGGTCCGTGGATCCTTCAGACAATGCTAATTACGGACCCAATATTTCTTTTCTGATTTTCTATAAACTAATATTCGATTCGTAAGTCATATATGAAAATTCGTTGAAATTAACATAAGACTATAATTTTTTATGCTGAACGCAAAACTAAAATCCTTGTTAATCACGTGAAGGAAAACTTACTTGACGCAAGACAACAGGCATTTTCAAATCACCCGACTGTGACATGGTTCACGTTAACCTCCTAATGAAGGATTCGGCCGAAATGACAGCTAGACGTCGTAGCGGAATATATTAAATTTGATTATTCTTTTATACGTATACTTACGGGTGTAAAAATGTAATACAACATAATAAATACCTCCTGCAAGCTAATATATCACAGATCTGTACGAAGGACTGATTTTTATCTTAAAATACTTATTCAATGCGCAAACATGACGATCACTAGGACCCTGTAGCGACAGTTTTCGTTATCGTTAGCTAGCGACAGCCAATGAGAGGCTGTAATTCTCCATGCCCCTTCTTCTGTAATTCTCCATGCGATTGGCTGTCGCTAGCTAACGATAACGAAACCTGTCGCTAAAACGGTAGAGAATCCCGGCACTGACGGCCACTGGGCTGACTACCTTAATTAACGAAAGTATTTCACTCTTACTTCCAGGATCAAATTTACGACAGTTGTACCGCGCGCCGTGGAAAGGGTTGGCTGAAAACCAGTAGTGCTATTATAGCGACTCATACCCCGTTATTGCTTTATTTTGACATTTTTTTTTACATACTTCACTATATACCCAATAAAACGTAAAAGTTCTTTTGACCATGTATTTTATTCCTGTCTTGAAAAAAAAATCCGTAGAAAACGGTCGAAAATGGGCAGTTACAGTGGTGTCCTCCCTCAAGCAAACATTTTACATGGAAATATCAAGTACCTAGAGTACTATTATAGGCACTTAATCAGTCTTATAACTATCATTGAGATCAAAATCAACTTGAGCAACATTACAATCAACTTTAGCAACACTATAATAAACTTGAACAACAAATTGCTGTTCAAGTTTATTCCCCGCACCCGCCGCCCGCCACAGAAGGTTACGCGGGCTCGCTGCGCATATATTTCAACCTATTTTGGGGCTCTCTTAAAGTAGTCCAAAAACTGTCAAAGTTACCCTTCATGTCAATTTAACCCCTTTTTACGGTACACTGTAAAAAATGATATGAAATTTACAATACATTTAAGATACAAAGGAATTGAATTTTACGAACTCGGTAGATGAAATTAAATTTAAAACACTTGTACCGTAAATTTAAAACAGGAACATGAAATTCTAACGTGGATATAGAATTTAATAGATGCAACATGGAATTTCAAAGACAAGTTTGTAAATTTGTGGGAAATGTATTGTATTAACCCGTGTCTTCAATTGAAAATTACTACAGATGTATAATAAATCAACTATAAAAAACAGAGTATTGAAAATACAAAACAAGTTTGAAATTTATTTACGGCTGCCTGAAAAATATAATACATCTGGAACTGAATTGGAATTGGAAAGTATCGTGATTGTACCCCTATCTGATATTATTTCTCATCGACGCTGAGTTAAATATAAGACAAATCTTTAGGAATATCGATGATGTACTTCTCGGAATAATACCATGCAGTACATGAATACTGTGATTCGATTCAGAAATTTCCAAGATAAAAGCCACTGAGATTAACAATTGTTTGTCAAAAACAAATCACAGATAAGTTGAATTTAATGTGTTCGTATATCAATATTGAAGAAACATTTTATGATTTTCATAATTGTTGACCCGGACGATATCTCACAATCAAATGAATTTCATATACAAGCGTGCAGTGGACGGAGATGGGCGCGCGGTCGGTGTGCGGGCTCGGCGGTCACTGAAGTTAAGCATTATTGGGCGCGGCCAATACTTGGAGCGGTGACCGTTTGCCCGTGCACTGGTTTGCGCGTCAACCTCTGAGTGGGAAACAGTTTGTCTGAGTTTCTCATGGTAATACAACTGAAACTCAGCCAAATATGACCGCCTGTATCGGCCCAGGTTTTCCGCAGTCTCCCTGGGCCCTCGTGCAAATGCGTTACAGTAGTGCATTAGGAAAGAGTGAATGCGGTCAATACTCTGGGGGGGGGGGGGGGGGGGCGCTCTGGAAGGAATGTAGGGAACTCTGGAAGGATTGTGAATGATGGAAGGAATAAAGGAGAGGATGGTCAAAGGAGAAGGCCCGTGCCTCTGAGGAATACATATATAAAGAAAAAAAAAAAATACATACGTGCAGTGATTTCACTGCATTTAAATTTTATTATTCAAGTATTCAATATTAATTATGGGATAAAGCTGCGAAAAAAATCATATACACAAGTATCACGAAAGCATCATACAGTATATGAATTGAGTGGTCTTAATTTGATAATTTTTGCATAAAAACGTCTTGCAATTATCAATTTCTGAAATAAACTTAATACTTATGATCAGTAATTTTAATACACACCCGTATATTGATATTAGCAAATGGTTCTTGAATTTAATATACACTTGTATATTGATATCAGCAAATGGTTCTTGATTTCAATATACTTGGATGTGATTATTTCTTTACACGTGCATTATTTTTCAAACGCACAAGTATATTAATATTACGGAACTACACTTTCATTTTTAAAATAACCTGTTTTGGATTTTCAAAATCGTATCTGAAATTTCATAAGCGGTATCCGCATAAAAACTTCCTACACTTGTATATTAATTTTCATACAGAAATTTTTTACAGTGTACGTGTGCAAAGTGTCACTGAGAATCGGTCGGAAATGCCGGTCTTGACCTGAATAAACTTGCCGCTGCGCCCATTCCCTCTCCCCCGCCGCTGCTGCAATAACAAAAAAATCCTGAACCGATAAATTTACGCGACGCGAGATAGATTCGTTGAATGAATGTGCGATCTGCAGTTGAGAGATTGTCGCGAGCTTATCAGGGAGTACATAATTTTTTGACAAAGTATGGCACGTTCGAAGAAAAAGTGTGCCACAATTCGTCACAGAGCACGCGCGCTCTCGGAGAAAAATCAGTCTCTGCCGATTCTAGACGTCTTTTTTGTTGTTTTTATTTCTTCTCTAAACTGCACACGCTTTCGTTGGACGGACGCGCTATTACAAGACTCGCGCAACACGGGTAATCGTGCTCGTTCGCGATAAAGAATGCAGCGCTCGACCGATATCTAATCTAATCCGACTAATATACACCAGAGAGCCTCGTCTAATGAAACGCCTGCGACTTTGCGCTCCGGATAAAAACGTAACGAGGTTCCGCGCAAGGAACCTCGAGGAATCTCTCATCCTTGCGAAGGATCGCGACGTTCGCTGAAAATTTATTCGCCCGTAGTTCCGGCGCGAACTATGCATTCTAATCGTAATTACCACGAGCTACCGTCAATTGAATTGTTTCGTTTAGCTTTGCGCCGCTAAGTGGATCTTGGAGTATGACGTGGAAAGAAATAAAAAATACATCTACATGATTTTGCACCAACGGAGCGATCCAGCGTTGCCGCTTCATATCTTCAGACGGGAAACTTTGGTTGCTTGGCTTTTCTTTGGCTTTCCTTCGTTATTTGCGATATTTACGATGATATACATCAAATAATATTCGTGTGTAAAATCAAGGAACACTTTCTTTCGAGGTTGATCGATGGATATTGTTTTCGGTCGCGTCTTCACACGGGGAATAAATTTCCGCAAAGTTGCCACTTCCGTTCGCGCCACGAGCCAAACTAGGATCGAGGGAACTGGTATTCCCCCCCCCCCCCCCGCAGTCTCTTATTGCCTTTGCTCCGAGTATTTTTTATGATGTCCGCGTTACATAAATAAGCCGACCGAATATGTTTTGCGTCCTTCGGAAAGGTGGCTCGTGTCGATCGGAAGTAGTTTCACGCTACCGGAAGCGCGTCGTTTCCCATAATGCTGAAAAAACGAAAAAGAAAAAATCAAGAAAAAAAATAGCCGCTCGCGGCAGTGCACCGAGAAGAGCGCGGCAGTACGCGTCGGGAGCGATCCGGGGATGAGCGAGTAACGCTCGTCTCCTATTAGTAAAATCAGAGAGCGGACATGTCAAGTCTGCAACATTTGTCGAGAGAAAAAGAGGGATGAACGGGGCGTGATTCGTGGAACATCCGCTTCGCCTACTTCCGTAGCCTTACGTAAAAAGGTGGATAGGTGTCGCGTACTCGGCAATCCTGCATCCACCCAAATTGACCGGAAATATTCACGTGCACGTACAGTTTGTCCGCGCTTATGATGACGGTCACAAAAGAAATATATAACTGTCGGACGTACAAGATATATTGGACATGTGGTTATGCGGAGGTAACAATTTTATTTGGACGATGTTGACGGTGCATCGTTGGAATGCAACGAGAGATAACTTTTTTTTTTAATTTCTCACATTTTCTCTTGCGGACTTTTCCCACCTTTGGTAGAGACCTACGACCTCAATCGGTGAAAATAAATTTGGATTATATTTAAAAAAAAGACATTTTTGCAAAATAAATAAGAACTCGCGTTGCATTTAAATTGATGCAAACGTCAAAAATGTAGGATATATAATTTAGAAATTGACGATTATCCCGGAATTGTCTAATAATAATTGCAACGGGTGGTTTTCCAAAGCTTAGGGAATAGAGAGCGGAGATGAATAGTATAAAATGGCTCGCGTCTCGCCTCCCAACACGACCGGACATCTTCTCGTCCGCGAATCACTTCCGGTCCGCTCGCGGCTATAACAACAGCCGCAATTTATTTCGGCTCGTACACAGCCTGGACAGGAGTTACGGTTACACAGTCTCGTGTATAATCCGTGCGAATATGTGGGTGTGCGCGCGCGCGTGTGATATAACGTTTAACGTGCGGGAGCCGGGGAGAAGCGCCGTTACACGCGCGCTTCGACGCGACCCACTCTTCGACTTTTGCCACGCGAAACACTTTCACTCTGTTCCCTTTTTTTTTCTTCGCTCATTCGCGCGACAATTGTCCACGCGGAAGGTAAAGAAAGTTCGCGATTTTTTGTCCACCCGCGAAGCTCCGCATATCCGCGCGTATCTCAAACGAGACACGTCAGATACGTGCGACGCGATTTTGGCCATTCGTTAAAAATTTCCAACGCACCGCGATGCTCCCTCGGAAGATTGCCGAGGATATTAATAGATTTTGCAGATAAGATTCAGCGAGCCGGCCACTTTTTGCCACTCTGAGTATATCGAAAATCGAAATACGACGAATAAAAAATACAAATATTTCGTACGTTATACGAGAAAGAGGAGAAAAACATTCAGTCGTGCATGATTTGAGACAACGATTGAAAGTCGCAGCATCTCATTGCACCGTTTAGTTGGTCATAGGCCGGGTCGAACGAGAGATATACCTAGTTTGTCGGGGGTGGTGACCGATGAGTTTTACTTTTTTTTTACAAAACCGCTAATTGATACTGCCTGCAAGAGTTGGACGAGCAAAATATGTCACCTCAGGTTGGGTGTTTCTCCTCGTAGCAAGAGAGTCGAGGGTTTTTGGCTCTTGCAAATATATTTGCACGTTGCACTCTCCTCGCATGGTCTTGAAGTTTGTGTTTTGACGGAATAACAATTTTTGGGATACGGAAGCGGGATTTCCGGATCAGCGATGAATTTCACATCGAATAGGGCCCTTGGAAATCGAAAAACGATTTTTTTTTATTTGGCCGGATGGTGGGCAAATTTGGTGAAATATGGCAGGCTGATTTTGCCGGATAGCTCAAAATCCATCTGAAAGCTCTCCGTGCTAAATGTGCCCAGGTAGAAGTTTCTAGCTCCAAAGGGCGATTCCGGAGAAGCCGAAACGCAAAAAGATGCATTTTCGTTAGTTATTAAAACTGACGAATAACAAAAAATCCAATATTTCGTTTTGCGAATTACGTACGTTGAAGAGTGGACCCACACGGAAATAAAATATATGTAACAATATATTTTTCGATATATGGAAAATCGATGTAAAATACATTTCAAATATATATATATATATATATATTATACACCTTAGATATATATTAGGTATATGCAATATATACGGGAAATGGATTAAAAATATATTTGCGATATCAAATTTTGGGCCAAAATAGATCATCAGAATGTCTAAAAAATATATGTTGGATATGCGATTACATATATTCAAACTATATGGAAGATATACTTACAATGTACTAAAACTATTTACCTTAAAAATATACTACAAATATATTTAAAATGTATTCGAACTATATTTGAAACTATTTACTTTGAATGTACTACATCTAAAATATACACGAAATATATTCATACTCTGTTTAAAATATACTTGAAATATGTTCACACTACATTTCAAATATTATTGAAATACCATCAAAGTGTATTTAAGATATACTTGAAATATATTTAAACTATATTGGAAATATACTTAAGACTTTTTTTTGCACGTTATTTACTTTATTGCACTCATTTACGATATTTTTTGGTGTTCATTAATTACGATTATGGTATTTGCGCTGCAAATATATTAATGGTTCAAATTTAAATTATATCAGACAAACGCTTACACGCCGTAAGGTGGTTTCGATCCCGGGACCTCTGACTGATGAGCTGTGACGTTGACCACTGAGCTAGTTCTACTTGGTAAATTTCTGAATTTTCGTATCGTCTACATATTGTACAATACACAATGTTAGTTTATTGAAAAATGTGGTGGATTAATAAGAGTAAATAACATGATCGGGTCAATTACTTAATTGCGTTCGCATAGAGATCGATAATCGCATAGAATTGCATAACCTTCAATTTTTTTTGTCCGATCATTTACTCCGGCCAGTGCGGCTAGGTCATCGCGAGATACCGACCAGAACATTTTTTTCATTCGTTCACAGTATATGTAGGGCTTGACTAAAAATGAAAGTGTCACAAGTGGGAACTCCAGATGGCCAAGCGTTTAGGAAATTAAATTTTTGTCGCGGATCCGTCAGCACATAAGTCTTTTATGTTAGTCTATTTTGCAAGCAGTGCTTGGCGCAGCGGCAAGAGTTTGAATTCCTAATGCGAGGGTAGCAGGTTCGGGTCCCGTGAGGAAACTTTTTTTTCTTTGGCCTCTTTTCAATTTCCAATTATATTTAATACATGTTTTATATATCTTTCGATATATTTTTTATGTATTTTATTTCTATGGCACGCCGAAAAAATCGTCTCTCGCTCGCGGTGGGTAAAAATGATTGATCCCCAAACAAATCGCCGAGAAGGGGAAAGAACGTGTCAGACTTAATCGTAAAATAGACTTGCTCGCGGACAATTGTGAGTAATGGCGCGAATAGAGATTACTCTGGATTTGAGAAGATAAATTTGATTCGCGAGCACGTGGTGTTCGGGGAAGAGGCGCTAGACGCGGGGAGGCAGCCAAAGGTATAGATCTCGCGTGCGGCGGCGGCGGCGGGAACGCACGCACTCGTGGTAAGGGCACAATATAATATAGCGAGAGAGAAACCGGTTTTTCCGAGCAGCATCGAAGCAAGCAGCGTCGGGAGAGACGAAACATGCCCGGTTTCACTCCGCACGCGCAATCGCATTATTATTATTATTATTATTATTATTATTAACAGCTCCGAGTTGTTGAAATTCTTCGACACGCTTGCTCCTCACTTGATCAGCTTCGTAAAAGTCCAATTTTACACGAGAATAATCGTCATGGAATATGAAATAATTCAATATTGACCGAAGGTAGAAGGTGGCACAAGCGTGTTCCGCCGAGTCATCCGTTGCTCGTTTTTTTCCATTGATTCGTTTGCGGGCCGGGATCCAGATATGTATAGGTCCGCATAGAAATTAAGGTAGTGTTTTTTGCAAACGAAAAAAAAACTGAGAAAAAGGAGTATGCGAAAGTCGCTTTTCTCGCGAGAGCCCGACATCTTTGCATGCGCGAGTTTGGTTCGTTGAGAGGTCGGTGAGAGGTCGCCCGCCCTCTCGCACTCTCGGAATAGTACAATTGTCTCGTTCGATGGGAGGTCGAGAATACTGAATGGGCAATTGACCCGAATCAGGAACAAAGTCAATGTCTCGATACGAATGTCACGAATCAATAAATCGTCCTCCTCCGCTTCTTTTTCTCCGGCGCCGAGCACGCCGGAAACCTCATAGCTATTGCCAGTTATTCCTTTGCAATCCGCGGCTCTATTTTCCGACCGTATTAGCATGAATCTCGAGTTGAAACTTCGAGACTAGTCAATACGAATTTTTTAATTATACGTTGAAGTTTGAGAAAACGCCGTTTTACAAATTCTTCAATTCGTTTGTATGAAAATTCCACAATATTGAATAAAAATGAAAGTCACCGTCAATAAAATTTAATTCTCAACATGATCCATTTTTCAGTTGAATTTTTACTCTCTATATACCATATATATATATATATATATATATATATATATATATATATATATATATATACACACACATTTTTTTATCGTAGTTTCCCATTGTACGGGATCTTTCCCCTTATAACATTCTCCACCATATTCCACTTCACATCTCCACCTTGCGGCCGCAGCCGACTTCCCCCTCTGTATCGCATTCACCATGACATTTTTTCCATGGATATAGGGAAACTGCGGAGAACACCTATCCCGATACAGCCGGTGCCAGGTTCACTTTCCAGTTTCGGAGCTAGTCGCGTTTCCTCGATGGATAAATCGCGGGCTACAGTCATACACACATGAGGCACACACACGTACCGGTCTGTGTGCGTGACATCCGTGTAGGCCGGGAGCTACGTCACGGCCGAATTAATTTTTCTTCGAGATTACGAGATTAAGGTTCGAACCCGCGATCTCCCGATTAGATGTTCTGGATCAGAGGCAAGTACGCTAACCACTAGATCAGCCCACCGGTTTCCACATATATAGGGCAAAAGTGGGATAGTTGCCATCGGGGGATAGATGCCTCGATAGTAACCCGACATATTTAGAAACACTCATTGACACGCTGACTTGCTTAACACTGAGGTGTGGGGGACTAGTATCTCCCATATTGTAGCATTAAAGTTGTCATTGCATTTTTCTAAACATGTCAGGTTACTATCGAGGCATCTATCCCCCTACGGCAACTATCCCACTTTTACCCTAGATATATATAAACTGGGAACTTGACGAAACGAATATAAAATAGAAAAAAATATAATTACATTTATTGACATTTTCAATGAGTACGTTTTTCCGGGGGAACGAATATAATCGCCTCATTGCCTCCCATTCGTCTTTTTCTACCCAAAGGGTCAGTCGCGCAGCTCACCGACTATTTTTCGACAAATGGTTTGTCAATTGTTTATCGATGATGGGGACAAGTCGATGTTAGGAAGAAACGTAGCGTCATACATAGATCGCTGATACATATCGCGATGTTATGAATTTCGTAATCGGGTACATCTCTCTTTCGTTGTTGCGAGGCAAGGTGTGCGCGCGAGCGGCAGGGCTCGCCGAGGACAGCAGAGTAGGGGCTCGATACGAGAGAGAGAGAGGGAGAGAGAGAGAGTTGAGTAATGCGCCGATAGACGATCGAAGTGAACGGAACGACGGGGACAGTACCAGGTCGCCGTCGAAGAGTGCGTCGTCCGCGTGACCCACATGGGGCAAGGCAACGGGACGAGAGGAATGCGCGAGTGAGGGAACGAGAGAGAGGAAGAGATGGACGTCGCGTACCAAGGTCGATCGTGCCTTGCGAACGGTCTACTTTTTTTTGCCTCTCGCACCGGCAACCGATGCCCAATATCCTCGTCCCTTCGCATCTCTTTTCTGCGCACACGTTTCCTCTCCCAAGGAAAATATTCCATTGGTCCGGGGTGCAACTAATTATCCCCCACCCCGAGAATCCACTTAATTTCCATGTACACACACACACACACACACACACACACACACACACACACACACACACACACACACACACACACACACACACACACACACACACACACGCACACACACACATATGTATGTAGGTGTATATATGTATATACATACATACATATATATATATATACATACATATAGGTGTATGTATATATGTATGTATACCTAATGTATGTATATATGTATGTGTGTATCTTGCTCTGTATCTCCCGTGTATTTTCCCTCTTTGATCGCGTCGTTGAGTAATTCGTTCGAGAAACGTCCTTCGCGTTCCGTATCGCGACGAGGAAACCATTGCAACCCCGTATACACGTATATGCAAGAGCGCAGAGGAAAGTTCTTTCCGAAGAAAATCCGTGTCGGAGACTCGGCGCAATTGATCAATCGTTGTAAATCAACGCAAGCGAGTAACGATCGCTCGAATCTAGGAACCAAGAGTTCACGAATCTACGTAATATTACTACAACCGGTAATGAGGATGAAAATAATGAGTAAGAAACTCTCAAGAATCTGTCACGAGTAAGTTGGAGTGTGGGTGGCGTTGAATAAAAAATACAATCAAAAGAAAGGACAAACGAACACGTTTGTACGATGTTGAAGGTTGCATCGTTGGAGTGTAAAGAAAATTGATTCTTTTTTTATCATTGATATTGGTTTTTGATGCCGATTTAGGCCATTAAAGTCGCTGAAACGCTTTTACAATTCTCATTAGAGATTTACGACTTTAGTTTGGAAAAAAGGCTTTTGGATAACGATAAAAAGAAAGAAATGAAAAATAAACAAAAACGTCAGAGGTTTATGAGAGTTTCGGTAATATTTGCAGTAATATTTGCAATCACATTGAGTAAACGAGGCTTGAGTTTCTTGAAACGCGTTGGAAAACCGAAAAAGTGTCTCAACGCAGCATGGCTGCGAAAATAAAAGAAGAAGGAAACGAACTCCGCCCTTCGCGTTTTCTCATTGTTTTCCTCTTTTTTTTCCCTCGTTGTTTTATCCTGGTGCATAGCTGTCTCTCGGTGTGTCTCGTAATTGTGACCAACTATCGGTTGTACGATGCATATACAGTCAACGATAATATATTTTATGCTCATCACGAGCGTTCTCTTTATTCGCGACTCGACCGAGAATTACGCCCGCGGGAGAGCTTGCGTTGCACCTACGCGAATACATTCTTTCGAGGAGAATGAGCAAACGCTATTCACTCGGGGAAACATCGTATGTCGCGAAGGCGCTATCTTTCCAGCAGATGCAAACAAACAAAAAAGAAACGAGGCTTCGCGTTTACGGTGCAATATAAATTTCCAACATTTCCAAAAGTTGCGGGAGTCCCATAAAAAAAAATCATTCTCGAATCGTCAATAATGTAACTTTCAAGCGTCATAAAAATATTTAATTCGATTTGGAAGTAGTATATTCACGTCGATAATCAAAAGTTGAAGCGAGGATGAAACATTTCTGTGAAAAAAGATATATATTAGACAAGTTTGGGTTAGAAAGTATACCCCAGTTATGGATGACGATAGATAACGAGAGGAGGTACAACATTGGGATGAACTTTTCATCGTAACTGGAAAGGCCGCCGTTTTCCCCATTGACCCGGATAAAAGAGCTCCGTCCCATGAATAATGTAGGCTCCGCGATGGGTGCGCGGCGAAAACGTGCCCGAAATGTCGATAATGCGTTAATTCAGTTACGACTCGATAAAATTTTTCAGAACACACAGAAGTCGATTGGGTCGAACGACGCGTCCTCGAACAGCGGCAGCACAGCGGTGGCGGTGGCGGCAGGGGTAGCTGAAGGTGCGACGAAACCAACGAACGAAGAAACGAATTCGAGCGACGAGACGAGCCGCGAGAACGGACGCAGCAGCGACAACAACGACGACGGTCACACCGAGAACAACAACAACAACAACAATGGGCTCAATCACGATTCCAATGCTAGCGAGAACAGCGACGACGCCCAACAACAGCATCACGGAAATGGCAATCTCAACGAAAACAACGGCGAACAGAAGGGCCTGAATTTGCAGATGAGCGCGAAGGAACTCCGCGCGAGACTAGCCGCTCGCAAAAAATACGATCCCAAGAAGGAATCTATCGGCTTCAAAGACAAATTTGATATCGTTCAAAAATTGTAACGCGTGCGTCCTATGCGACAATCCCGTTGTCCTTTGTCTCCAAGCTCATTCATCAACACGAATAACACCGTACAATTTTCAGCGATAACTGTTTGCCTTGTTGTTGTACTTAAATTTCGAATCTTGTATACGTGGATTTTTCATCGTCCTCGGTTGATCGCTCGAGTCGACGCCGCCGGAAAAATATTTATTCGAATAGTCTTTCGTTTTTTGTTTTTTTTTTTCGTGCAACCCGCGTTTCGGCGATTGTCTGTCTTCGTATCATCGTTCTGGACTTTTTCGATCGGGCGTAATCGACGAGGATGAAAAGTCCTTCAACGTTATTTGCCGCGATACATTTTTTGTTCGTTTTCAATAACCGCTATTCGCGTTTAAGGATTTTCCGAGGCGCTAGAGATAGTCCAAATTTGACGAGATTTCGTTTAATTTCGATTATTTCGTGCAGCCTCGCGAACAATTAGAAGTTGTTCTTTTTTCTTTCTTTTTCGAGCGATTGAAACACGCGAGGCAATATTATTCATTTATTATTGGTATTCATCTTAATTGATACGCGTCTGATAAGCGATTGTGTCGAAGCGTATACCCTACTTTGGCATACTTATCTTTCTGCGTCTCGTTTTCGCCGTGTCGCGGTCAAGCGATCAAGTCTATTCTTCTTTCCTGCTCAATTACCTTTTTCCTTCTCTCGCATCTTGATTTCGTAACGCTTGGTGAACATACGCTCGATATGAAATCTTTGATTCTCGCCGATTGATGACTCCGAAGGCCATTCTCTAACTCGCAAAGTGCTCATGTTTCCGGTAACGAGAGAAAAAAAAATATCGTCGTTTTTTTCCACTTCTGCGCATTGTACATAATCCTCCACCGACGTCAAACGAATAGAAATCGAAACGAACGAACCGGAAAAGATTTTTAACGTTACGTTGTTGAGCAGCTCCCGTGCCTCAGGAAAAATTATCAGAGAGAGAGAGAGAGAGAGAGAGAGAGAGAGAGAGAGAGAGAGAGAGAGAGAGAGAGAGAGAGAGAGAGAGAGAGAGAGAGAGAGAGAGACAAAGAGACAAAAAGGTATTATGAATTACGAAGACGTTCCTGCTGTGCATCGTCGTTTCTCGTGTATCTTGTGCAATCTTCAATTATGGCTTTGTGTGTCGGTGGTACGCGTTCGAGCTCACCTTCGTACGAGCCACGTCGACGATTACACACATCGGTCGAGATGACACAATTTTTCTTCTTTTATTTCCACGTACGATGTGCAGAAATGAAAAATATCGTAGCTGTCAACCGGTCGTTTTCTTTCTGGTGCATTGTAAATGCTTTTTGTTGTATTCACTCGCATATTTTTTTTCACTGTAAATATTAGAAGCAACTCGTGTGCAATAAAACTCAAACAAATCTCAATTCGCTAAATAATCGTTACGTAATAATTAGTTTATAGAAGTAATCTTGAAAAATAAATCTTATGATTTTTCGTTAGTTTACGGATCTTTGTGGAATCGTATGGAAATTTGAAACAACGAGAAGTCGCAAATTACTTTTCTCTCTCTCTCTCTGTCTCTCTCTCTCTATCTCTCAAATGTGTATAGACGATACGTTGAGAACGTACATATGCACACACACGCGCGCGCGCACACGCACGCACACACATGTTCTTGGGTGTACATTGTACACTGGCGTATCTATTGTACGTTTAAGAAGACGAAGAAACTGAGGAGGAACGACAAATGATTGGAAAAAGGAAAAATATTTTTATAATATAAAAGCGAAAAAACAATTAAGACAAGTTGGCGCACGCGGGACAGCGTCTCAGTCACATCACGCGAAAAAAAAAAAACATTCACACGGTAAATATTGTACAGGCAAGTTACTTGGGTGAGCATTATGTTTTTCTTCTTCGACAATATCGAGTATGTAATATTATGGAAAATGATGTATGTTTATCAAAATATAAACATGTTGCGTAGCAAAGAAATTCTTCAAGACCCTTCCTTTTTCGAAACCAAACAATCCTAAAATGAAAGCGTGCAAGGTTTCCTTGTAATTTTGCTCGTTTCATTTGGAGATGTGGAATAATTAAAACATTTGTCGAGTTTCGGTATGTTACGGATTTCGAATGTATGACGCGAGCAATAAACTTTGAGGACGCGTGTGTCGGAATGTTTTCTCGCGTTGGAGATATTTGTACGAACGTATATATTAGTAAGTTGCGGTGGCGTGGCAATTAAATCCATCGTAAATAAGGCTCGTCCGCGATTTATAGTTGCTCGCTGAACATTGCGATACCGCGTACGCTACCATGTACGTATGCACGCATCGGTGCAGCGAGACGGTAGAATAAGAAAAAACACGAACGCCAGGAATGTTAGTACGATAAAAGAAACAAATTGAAAAAATAACTTTACGTAAAAATGATATTCATTTTGTTATTGCATGAAAATATACAAATTTTTCACATCAATAGTCGGTGCTATAACCGTACGTCGGCAACGGAGCTTTCTTGGTCGACAAGATTTTCGAACATACATTCGTTAGGCGGTCGCACCATAGAAACTAGGGGCCGTATTCACAGTCGAGTATTAAGACGGAATGACACCTCATCGCGGTCAGTATGGTAGAACAATTATAGATTCCCAAAAATCTCTGAAACGGCTCTTCAGATCCCGTCGAAACTTTGCCAAACGACGTCAAATAGATAGACGAACAGCTGTCTGCCCCTCAAATTTTCTGAAATTGAGAAAAAAATGTAGATTGGCTTATGATAAGCCAGTCTACGTTTTTTTCTCAAATTCAGAAAATTCAATCCATCCATCCATCTGTACATACATCATCTATCCATCCATCTATACAGTACATCCATCCATCCATCTATACATACATCTATCCATCCATCCATTCATCTATATAGTACATCCATCCATACATCTATCCATCCATCCATTCATCTATATAGTACATCCATCCATACATCCATCCATCCATCCATCCATCCATCCATCCATCCATCCATCCATCCATCCATCCATCCATCCATCCATCCCATCCATCCATCCATCCATCCATCCATCCATCCATCCATCCATCCATCCATCCATTCATTCATTCATTCATCCATCCATCCATCCATCCATCCATCCATCTATCCATCGATCCATCCATTCATCTATCTATCTATCCATTCATCTATCTATCCATCCATCCATCCATCCATCTATCCATTCATCTATCCATCCATCTACCCACCCATCCATCCATCCATGCATCCATCCATCCATCTATCCACCCACCCACCCATCCATCCATCCATCCATCCATCTATGCATCCATCCATCCATCTATGCATCCATCCAGCCATCTATACATCCATCCATCCATCCGTCCATCTATCCATTCATCTATACATACATCATCCATCCATCTATCCATCTATCCATCCATCCATCAATCCATTCATCCATCCATCTATCCATCCATCCATCCATCCATCCATCCATCCATCCATCCATCCATCTATACATACATCGATCTATCGATCCATCCATCCATCCATCCATCCATCCATCCTATCTATCTATTCATATATCTATACATACATCTATTCATACATTACATTTTGTAATGTAAAATAATTCCATTACCCATTACATTGGACTTTGTAATGTAAAAAATGTTCATTGCCCATTACAAGCTAATGTGTAATGAAATTGTTTACAATACAAAATATAATGTAATGAGTAATGGACATTTTTTACATTACAAAATCCAATGTAATGAGTAACGGAAATTGTTTACATTACAAAATATAATGTAATAAGTAATGGATTTTTTTACATTACTAAATGTAATGTAATGGGTAATGCAATATTTTTTCATTACCCATTAAAAAAGTAATGAATAATGCATTACATTTTCATTACAAATTTCGCAACCCTGGTCATGAGCACTGCCGGGTCATTCTGGCACGATGTCCAAAAATTCCATGCTAGGTCCAACGACAGTCTGTGGAAAATATAATCAAGTGTTTATAATAATGTGTTGATACTAAGTGTTTATGATCAACTGTTTATTTTAGTTGGTGAATTTGTAGGCATCTTAACGTTAACAAATTAAATCACAAATACTTGCTTGTACATTCAAAAAGAAATATCCCTTCCTCCCTTCCTGAATACCTCATCTATATTGTGAAACCTCGTCTGAACCAATTGAATGTGTGTACAATCGATAGCACCATCGACGCCAGGGATTCCAATTGCTCCATTCCCATAACCGATCATTCGAAACCGTCGTCGATTTTCTAAACGTGCTTCTGCGTTATTTGGCATTTTTATCTGCTCTCGCAATAAACTTGCCAATAGTGTGCTGACTCGAAAAACGATTCTCGAAACTGTCGGCTGAGACACTGGTGTTACTATCACCAAGAAGAAGCTGTTCATTAAATATTTGCATTCATTATAATTTGAGTAATAACCATGATAATGATCATAAATGAAATATATTGAATAAATTCCAACTCACCTTAAAGCTTGCGGTGGCATAAAATCGGAGTGCCACGTGCAGCTGGAAGACTGGAGGAATAGGTAATCCTCGGTTACTTGGTTTGGCTAAACCGACTTCAATCAGGGGCAGTATTCCGAATTTGGCAACATCTTTGCTAAATCGGTATCGCCTTTTGAATTCTTCTTCATTGTAGCACTCAAATGGGTTGTGACCATCACGCACACATCGCCTGGGAACGCGCACGTTGTTCTCTATCACGAAATCGTCTATACTGTCAATGTTTATAATGTCAATATCGTTGGGAAAATCCATTATGGATCAAAATTCACCAAAACGATACAAAAACGTGCAAACACAATAGTGCATTTTTCGCGAAATAATTCAAATAATCTTATAAATAATGTATTTACACACTGTCACTTCGATTACTATTTCTCCCGAAAAATAATTCACACTATCGCAAAGAACTGAAACCGCACTAATGAATTTATATCAAGAATTTATTTTGGAAGACGCTACTTCTTTTCTTGTGATCGTCTCAAGTCTCGTAAAACGTCGACTTGAAATACATCGTCTGCTTTGCTCAAATAGTGAGGTTATGTTGACATTTAAGACATCTCAGAATCGACTGTGAATCTTACGTAGTAAGCTCGCCTTAAGACGGAATGACACCTCATCGGGGTCGGTATGGTAGAACAATTATAGATTCCCAAAAATCTCTGAAACGGCTCTTCAGATCCCGTCGAAACTTTGCCAAACGACGTCAAATAGATCCCAGCTAACCACGAATCGCAAATGTACCGCCCATGTGGAGTGCGTCGTACCGATACTGTTGCCACCTCGTACGTGCGTACGGTACTGGAACATTACCGGTACGCCGTACGGTACGCTGTACCGCAAATTTACTAGTACGGTACCGGTACAGTATCGCCACCGTGGAGCCACCGTGCACTGCAGTACGGTGTAACGCCAGAGTAGCGATACCGTGGAGGTACGACTACGCTGCTATCCCGTACCCGTACATTACCGGTACTGTAGGGCACGGCGTACTCCACATTTGCAGTATGCTGTACTAATAGTACGCTTGGTTAACTGGGATAGACGAATAGCTTCCAGCCCCTCAAATTTTCTGAAATTGAGAAAAAAAATGTAGATTGGCTTATCATAAGCCAATCTAGTTTTTTTTTCTCAAATTCAGAAAATTTGAGGGGCTGGAAGCTATTCGTCTATCTATTTGACGTCGTTTGGCAAAGTTTCGACGGGATCTGAAGAGCCGTTTCAGAGATTTTTGGGAATCTATAATTGTTCTACCATACCGACCGCGATGAGGTGTCATTCCGTCTTAAGACGAGCTCAAGAATCCCAGTTAACCAAGCGTACCTTTAGTACAGCGTATCGCAAATGTGGAGTACGCCGTACCCCACAGTACCGGTAATGTACGGGTACAGGATACCAGCGTAGTCGTACCTCCACGGTATCGCTATCGTGGAGTTACACCGTACTGCAGTGCACGGTGGCTCCACGGTGGCGATCCTGTACCGGTACCGTATTAGCACATTGGCGGTACAGCGAACCGTACGGCGTACCGGTCATGTACCAGTACCGTGCGCACGTACGAGGTGGCAACAGTAGCGGTACGGCGCTCTCCACATGAGCGGTACATTTCCGATACTTGGTTAGCTGGGATTGTCTGTGAATTAGTCCTACCTTCGGTAAGGTGGAGATTTAAGTTCTGCCTTAAGGTAACCTCAAGGCGCGTCTGTGAATCGGAATGCGATCTTAAGATCGCCTTAAGGCAGACTTACATTTAAGACTCGACTGTGAATACGGCCGTAGATGCACGAGGCCACACTTGGCCTTTCGACTCGTCCACAAAACAGTATCGAGATAAATGGCGCTGGTGTGCTCCGGACCACAATTATAGATATACGCAAACATGGGTCCGATGAAGACGGTTCACAGCCGATGTACCTAACTTTCATTCATCTTTAAATGCCGAGTTATACAATTTAAGACAAAGTGATACGGCATTTGATTAATACGCATACAGAACAGATTAAGCATAGTTTTTTATTCTTGTGTGTAATTTTTCAGTGTACAAACCGAGTATGACAAAGCCTGGAAGCGGTTCGTGCAGTGTCGGAATAACCTTAATACTGTCCCATCTAGTGCCGACAAACTAAAAATTGAGGGTCTTCTACATCACTTCAGAGCACTTCGAAATTTGGTTCAAACTACCGTCAGGAAAGCCAAACAAAGATTTTACGGGGAGGCTTTTGACTGCGTTAAAGATACTGCACCCGCATGGAAGAGACTGCGGCACGTGGGGATCCTCCGGCCTAAAGGAGATGATCGTCCACTCGCAGTACCCATTGACGATCTTAATATGTATTTTTCATCTGTGAGCACTAGTAAAATATCTGATGCACGAGTCCAAGACACTGCTTCTAACGCCGAGTACGATGATTCGTTCTTCAACTTCGGGGATATCTCCCTCGACATGCTTTTAAAAGCTAAATCACGCTTCTTCACATGCGATTGGTGCAGACGGTCTTTCCCTAAAAATTATTCGCTTGGCTCTGCCAGTGATCTTCTACATGATTCTGCATATCTTTAATTTTTCTCTTATGCATGGAACGTTTCCTTTAATTTGGAAAAAAGCGTTGATAAGGCCTATTCCCAAGGTAAAATCGCCTGGCTCTCCTGCGGACTATAGGCCAATATCAATTCTCTGTACATTATCTAAGGTGCTTGAACGTATTATATCCGACCAAATCACAGCCTTTCTCGAGTCAGAAGTACTTCTTGATCCATACCAATCCGCGTACAGACGAGGCGCAGGAACACAAACAGCATTACTGCGAGTGTGTGGCTACGTTCGTCAGGGCATCGAAGACAGAATGCTAACCGTTATGGTTCTCTGCGATTTTTCGAAGGCTTTTGACCGAGTTGACCACAATCTACTCCTTTTCAAACTCAAAAACCTACGTTTCTCCACATCGGCAGTCCAGTGGATAAGATCGTATCTCACTGCTAGGTTTCAGTCAGTAGTTAACTCTAATGGTTGTAGGTCTACTTGGGCTGAAGTAAAATTCGGCGTTCCACAAGGATCCGTACTGGGTCCATTATTATTTACTCTCTACATGTGCGACCTTAGATATGCACTCTCTGCCTGTGCTTACAATCTCTATGCAGATGATCTCCAAATATTTCTAAGATGTCCTTGTACCTGATCTTGATCGCTGCATCACTGAAGTAAATAAGAACATAGTTCTAATTCGGATATGGACGTCACTCAATGGGCTCTCACTTAATAACGACAAAACAAATGCTATAATACTTGGAAGCGGACCTCTAGTACGCGCTCTCGAGTCACACGACATTCCACCTATCGTTAACGGCAGGACCATGTCCAATATTGTTCCTCAGTCAAAATTCTAGGCATCTGGCTTGAGAATACGTTGTGTTGGAAACAACAAGCCATTAACGTAGCAAGGATGGCAAGTGCGAGGCTATTCATGCTGAAATCGTGTCGTGGATTTCTTCCACAGCGAGCTCGTGCAAAACTTATATCTGTTCTCATCCTGCCGGTATTTGATTACGGCTGCTGCGTTATATTTGGGCTGGCTGACGAATATAATACTATTCTCAAAGTCGCATTGAAATCTTGTGTTCGATTCATTTTTGACGCCAAATGGTTCGAGCATATCACTCCGTACTGGGAAAAATTATCGTGGTTGAGGCTGGACGCAAGACGGAAATTTTTCATGCTACGTTTAGCCTACGAAGTCCTCCGCTCAGGAAAACCCACGTATCTCAGATCGCTGCTAAAAATAAAAGGTCCAAGAAACGGCATGCCCCTTCGGCAAACCCCTGATTTTCTTGACATTCCCTATTTTCGCACGGAATACCAGAGGCACGCTTTTGGCATCTCCGCTGCGTATCTGTGGAATGCATTACCAACTGGCAGCATAAATCTCGAAAGAGGTGCGTTCTCTAGCTTGATACATGGGTAGCTGTAATACAGCCAGAAAGGTTCCCCTGTCATGCGAGCGTCATAAGTAGTGTTGCATGAACACAGTTCTTCACACAAATACTGTTAAATGTTGTACTGTCATCATGCTATATATTGTTTTATATAGAGTCTTCTAAAAACGAAATGGAAAAAACCAAATGTGAAAATGTAATTATTTATGGATTGCGTGCCAGAGGATATATTCAATCCTAGAGCACTAATAATAAACTATCTATCTATCTATCTATCTATCTCGCTCTCTCTCTCTCGCTCTCGCCCACTCTCTACAATGTGGCATGTACGTGTAGGCTTAGTAGATTCATACTTTTGTACAACTCGCGGCTCTATTTTTGGTGTGATAAAAACAGACTCCCCAGGTTCGTTCGACTCAGTTCGATTAGTTTTAATGGGTTGGCATTTTTTGTTTGGCCGGTACGTTAAACGGCGCACATATATGTATGTATACAATGTATGAATGTATGTATGTAAACAATCGCATATAGCAGTCATTATTAGCTTGTAATTTGTATAGCATCGTAATCATTATCTTATAATTTGTTCAAGTGTCTGCGTAGGCAGAGTTTGATTGTAAGCTTGCAATGTTTTATGGAATCGATTTTTGTTTATATCAAATTTGAATAGCAGTATTTTGTACTCAAAGATTGTGTGCTAGAGGACAGTTAGTCCTAACGCACTGCAAATAAATCGAATCGAATCTAACCTAATCTAATCTATGTATGAGCAAATTTTAGTCTGCAGATATAATTCAATTTCTAAATCGCCAATTTTTCAGATAACTACAAAAAAAATCTTCCTCATCGTTACACAACAATTTTCATATACAATTCAAATCGTATCAAATTATATTTGAAAAATTATTCCATGATTCAAAAAATGTACGTTTATATACGTCTATAGAATCGTTAACATAATTGTTTCTCTCTTATTACCTATTATTGATATTTTGGAGAGTATGCTGTGAATATTAAGGGATCATTACAGTGTAACGGGGCGAAAAATAGTTGATTTTCGCTATTTATTTTTCGATCCATAAAATACGCTAATCTGTCTGATTTTTCATGTCAAATCAAAGCTCTCGTGAAGAACAGGAAATAAATTTTTAAACGTTCTATTTCTTTTACATTTTTTCAACGGTTGTTTTCAAAAGGGTGTTTTCATGGTGTACACGGTTGTGGCCGTAAATATTATCTGAAACAAAATTTTAAAAAAGATTATTAATCAGTATGAAAGCCGCTATCTTGCTATGGAGGTTTTTAAAAATCAAAATTGGCAAAATGGCGGCGTTTTGAAAAAAAGTATAAACGCCGTCTATTTTTTTGATAGTTTTCGTTAAAAAAATATGAATATTGAAAAAAGCTTCCATAGTAAGATAAAGCATGGCGTGAAGAATGTTATGTTAATATTTTAGACGAATAGCTTGAAAACTCTTCCTTTGAGAGTGTACACCATTTTGAAAAACGACATTTGGATAAAAACGCGTTTACAGTTTCGACGTCTCACGCCGCTGCTCGAATCACTTTCTCTAACAAGGAGCATCCCTCAGCTGACACCCTTCGATTTGTGTGAAATTTGGATATGTTATAAAGCACCGAAAAGTAAGCGATACGTATTTTTTTATCGGCGAAAAAACGGTTTTAAGGAGTGAAACCTCCCCTCGAAAGAAGGCATCTCTAGGAGTAATATAGCAGTTTCACACACAAGGAGTCCACCGATATTAATGAAACAAAAATGAAAATTCTTCTAATCCGAACCAATGAAAAATCCACTATAGTGACATTGCCAAAAAAAATTAAGGGGTGAAACCACCCCTTAATTTTTTTTTGCAATGTTAAAACAGTTTTTCCGCCGATAAAAAAAATACGTATCGCTTACTTTTCGGTGCTTTAAAACATATCCAAATTTCAACAAAATCGAAGGGTGTCACCTGAGGGATGTTCCTTGTAAGAAAGGCTGTAGCGATCGAAATTATTCGAATTTCGCCCCAAAAATTGAGCGCCATTTTTACAACCGTCTAACTATCGGATAATACAAAAAAATCGATTTTTTAAATATTTTACGATGATGATCCGTTAAGGTAAGCGCCCACAGGTCCGCATCGGACGGATCGCATGAAACGGATTAATTAGGCGTAGTGCATCCACTGTATATGCAGCATTCGGATTGCCGATTGTCATCGGCACGCATCGGATTACTTGCCCCTCCGAGAAATTGCGGCGGAATTACCGCCGAGCCGATGCGTGCGGTCCGTCCGGTGCAGATCACTGGACGCACTTGTTTGGCCATCCATACATAGAATTCTAAAATCTGTTTGATGCGATCCGTCCGATGCGTACGATGCGAACCTGTGGACGCTTACATGTAAAATGAAGAAAATTCAAATTGAAGAGAATGGCACGCATTTACATTTAAAAAAAACACCATTTCACGCAAAGTTCCTGTAAAATTTGTATTAAAAAAGTAGTTTTTTTTTTCGAATTTCGAAAATGCAGTTTTGAGAAAAAGGGGTTTGAAGTTTTCACCCGCTCCGAATCTGAGCGGTGAGGCCATGGAGAGTAGTCTCCATGGCCTCCTTTATGTAGATAAAGGAGTCCGAACTCCAATGGAAGGGGAATGACAAAAAGTGACAAAAGGCGCTGATTGTTAGAAGTGCCGCCTTGAAACGAGCTATGCGTGAGAAAGATCGAATGATAACGCGTCATCAATCTTTCGGTCATATTGAATTGTTGAATTGTTTTCGAGAGAGCTACGAGCGAGTGTTTTTATTATTGAGGATTTGTGTCTAAAGAAGTAGAGAAAGCTTTTTTTTCTAGTTGCGAATCAATCATTGCAACAGAGAGCAAAAGCATTGTTGAGGTAAGTAAATACTTTCTTTTCTATGATAAAAAAATAATACAATAATTCAATTTTTCTACAGCGATGTGGAACACATTCTTCTCGTGTATTTCATATTCTTTGTTTTTCATTCTTTTTACATAATAATTGTTATTATCATATAAAAAGAATGAAAAACTTATTGTATATCATTGTTGTTGAGAAATATTCATTTTTTTGTGTTTTTCAAAATAGGATGGTGAAGAATTGTGCTGTGTTCGGTTGCACAAGTGGCAGCCAAACCGGGGAAAAGCTGCATGGTCCGAGATACCGACCATTATTCAAAGTGCCTAAGGTAAATGAATTTTTTTTATTCTTGAATAATGTGTATTCGCAGCTCCTAAGCCCTTATTATGATGTAGCATTTCCAGCAGCAAATTAGTGTAAATGTGACACGATTGTGTCCGACACAATACTTAGTGGCATAACGCTATTATAAATTTTTGAAAATGTTATAAAAAAATTTACGTGGATTCTAATATTTGAAACATCTCTACAGTTGTCAAATTACTGATAAATGATTGCACATTAAAGAGTAAGCTGTATTATGTTAGATTTCAAATTAATTTTGTTACAGTAGCATTCCTCGTAATCGAATCTCATCGATATCCCCTTCTCCTGCTGCCGAATTGCCAAAAATCGCTTTTATCGTAAAAACATCGAACAAAACACCTTCCACGAAGAATCCTAATGATAAGCTTATCATCTTTTAACAGTATGTTTAACAATTATTTATTTAAGGCAGCGATTATTTGTTGAAAATTTCGAGAAACGAATAATTTTTCTTGTGGAAATCCCGAAAGTTTTTTAATCATCTTTTCGATTTCTCATTGAGTTTTTGAATATTCGAATTAGCGATAATTAAATTTCAAACATTTCGGCTACATGTGTTTTGAAATATTTTCATATTTCCAAACAACGTTAAAAACCAAAGAAGAATTCTGTATGTCAAACCGTCATTGGAAATATCAAAACGATATAAGCACAAATGTTGTACGAGCAACATGGCAACGTAAATATAAATATTGATGAACGAACAATGTTTTTTACTTTCGGGAACGAATTGTTGGAGGTACGAAACGCCGAGAGGAGCTTCTACGTGTGTAAAGCGATGCAACACATTTACAAATCCAGTACACGCATACGTATACGCTGGTCATCGCAGGATCAAAATAACGGTGAAATATATTCACAAATTCAAAGCGATAAGTCGATGAAAGTAAAGAATAGTTTCTTCAACAAACTTTAGACGCGTTTGTTCATTTAGATTGAACACATAAAATATTTTGTGGCGATAACCGGAGTACGATTCGTTTGCAGCTATTGGATAAATAGAATAGACGTTGGTATTAAAGATACGTATGGAAATATAACTCGGTACTATGCTTATTTTTACAGAGATGGAGAAGTTGTCAGATGTCTTCAGGAGTCGGCTCTTCCAATATTCAGAACGAGACTGTGGTACACTTCGAGATAGAATTAGCGGTGCTTTGGCAAAAAATTGCGCGGTAATTCTGAATTTCGTAAATATTGCCTGAACCTGTTAACTTTAATAATTATTGAAACTCCAAGCATCACTCGATACATTTGTCGTAAATATTCCGATTCTTGTTCATTTTTCGACAATATTAATATTCTCCAATGGGGTACATACATTTCAGAGATCCAGAAAAACGTTTTTTGTAGGAATTAATTTAGTTTCAGTTATTCTAGTATTTGATCGAAAAAACACAAGTTTCGAAATTTCCCAAGACGGCGGTTGTAGATAAAAAAATATGATTTTCGGGAAAGAAATCCCTTTCTATCACTTATGAAAAATCCAGTTTTGTAAAAGAAAACCTGCGATTTGACATGAGATATTTATGTTGAGAAGAAACACTTACAATTTCAGAACTATCGCACAATTAAAATTTAGAATGGATATTCTTGAGATGTGATTCTTCCAGGAAATTTAAATTAAATCGATTTTTTCACTACTTGAAATGTATATACTCTAGGGTGGGTAAAAAAAGGATATTTTTTTTCTTCTTGATATACTAAACAATTGTTTGGTTGGCAGCTCAAGAAACACCAATTCAAATATGAGCCCTTTATATTAACAATAAGAGGTTCCTCATCGCAATTTATCATTTCCCGTTTAAATAACATGGGAAAATTGGTTTGGAAAATTGAGCTTGGAAAAAATTCTATAACACATGTTTATAGGAAATGTGATGCTCTACAAAAAAGATTTCGTGTATGTAATCGATAAACGTGACCGTTTAACAGATTGTTACGTCCCAGCCTTCACGTTTTTTTTCTCTCTTTTTGAAACCACGATGGTAAATACGCACGATAGCAGCACCCTCACTCATCGACCAAAAACCTATATTTCTTTAACGCTAAGCGAGCGATAGCCGAAACGTACCACAAGACCAAAAGCGAAACCGTCGCACGTAGGTCCCGACGCATAAACATAGCCAACGCCAGAAGAATTTACGAGAGGAGCGCACTCGCAGCCTCGGAAGAGAAACCCTACGCCTAGAGCACTCGAACAAAATGCAGGGACCGAACTACGCCACAATCCTAGCTTGTCCTAAAACCCAAACAATCCCACAAAGAAAACTCGCTTGCGTCAGAACACGTCTCCCGGTCATATCGCAAGACCCACGAAACCTCGGTCGCTGAACCCGATCCTCGGACATAGAACAATGGCCGCATTCACCATAGCGATGACCTAATAAGTAGATGAACAAAACTATTCCCACGCATGACGCCGACCTATCACGTAAGTCAGCGTACATTCTCACGATTGATTAACGAATCACTAAGAAGCTCTGATCCGAAAATGCATTCCCCCAAAAAAGCTCCTTGCCCTACAACCAGACTTTCCTAATTTTCATATCACGAAGGAGCAGACACTCTGTATTCGAACTCCGAACTGAACAGTCGACTTACAAGGCTAAACCCTTTCGCTCTGCGTTTCCGTGTAATCATTGTACGAGTAACTATCTTTGTACCGAAATTATAAGTTTCTAAGAGTTAAACCTAATAAACGTGAACTACGTGAATTAAGACAAAATCTACGCGTCTGAAGATTTATTTGATCAACGATCAATCCATCGGGCGGATCCAACTCTCTTACCAGAATCACGCACCTCAAATTCGTCTCAATCCAAATTGTTATTAAACTGTGTTCGGAACTCACGCGGAAGCCAAACAAAGACTCACTGCACAATCAAATTCAATTCGAACTTTCGCGCTCTAAATCGGCAACCACGCGAGTCCCACCTAAATCTCCCTCCGGGACGTAACAAGATGATCGGTGCTAAAGCGTCATTTATGTCGATTCCAATATTTTTTAAATTAATACACTAACAAATTTAATTGTATTTTGAAACTGTTAGATTGTTTCTATGAAATCACTGTATTAGTTGATAAAAATTAGCTCTGGATTAATTAGCAATTTGAAGAAAAAAAATTAGTGCTCGAATTTATAAATTATTTAATTTAAGCTTTAGCACCGATTATCTCGTGAACGGTTACTTTTGTCGAATAGACACGGGAGATCTTTCTTGTGGAGCATCAAATTTCCTATAAAAATGTGTTATGGAATTTTTTCTAAGCTCAATGGTCACCAACTTATCAAATTCCGATCTCTCTCACGCGTAGCTAATTTCAAGGCATCACTTCTAACAAGCAGCGCCGTTTCGGGAACTCTTCGGTTCCTCGATTGTGTGACCACTTTCCTAGTACATAGTGCGGGCTCCTTTATGTAGTCTCCATGGGTGAGGCACAGCGTTGACGGGCTGTAACGTTTCAAGATTTTCGAATTTTTAGGGTTTCAGTTGGAATATTACGTATGCTTAAACAAAAGACTCACCTTTTCTCGCTTTTGGAATAGTTCTTCTTCAAATCGTCATGTGGAAATTATCGAGCCTAGATGGGCGGATATTTTGACGTTTTCTGTCACGCTCAGTCTGTCGTGGAGTTAGAAACTCATCCGATCACTTTCACCAAGGAGACTATAGGGAAGGAGTCCCATCTCCGTATTTTGACCAGAGATTAGTAGGGAGATGCACAACGCTCCCCTTTTCGGCGTGCCTCGTAAATGGCGCTAAATCGCGGCGGCGAGTTCGGGAGTATGATTTCGTGATCATCGCGTCTGTCGAGGTTGAAGATTCCCTTGTAGCCGCGCGAGTCCGTGATCACCGCTCAAGTCGGTATCGCAGTCAGCGTGAACACGAATGGGTAGCTCGCAGGGGGAAAAGTCTCTGCCCCTCGCAAATCGCGCTCGCTCGACAGCCGAACGGAGCGGGGTTTTCCGTCCGATCGAGCTCGACATGGATGTGTGGCCGTACTGCGGATTCGAATATGCATTAAATGAATTTCAAAGTGAAAAACATGTATCGAGATCATTGTTTTCCCTCGGTTGCCCGTTTATGCCGAAAATGCGCGTTAAAAAGTTAACGACGAACCGCGTTGAAAAATAAAACGCCGAAACGACCGTGGAAGGTTCAAAAAGAAATCTTGAGCCTGTGCCACGATCTTTTCGGCATTTTTTTTCAACAGTAAACATTATGGATAAGCGTGTATCATAAATGTTTCTCTATCTTCAATGAGCGTCGTGGCTGAGTTGGCAGCGTGACGGATTAACGATGCTTACGGTCCGGGTTCAATCCCCGGTGAACCAACTTTTTTTTTCTTCATTTTATATTCAGAAAATTTCGAACTTACTCTCGCTTTAGCTATTCTCGCCTGTTCAGGCATTATTTATGATATTTAATTCGTATATGCTTAATAAAAAAACAAGACATTGCTACCGGGGATCAGTGCAGCCAGATCGCGCGTAAAAGTTACCCCCTCTCTAGTCTCTTACGCGCCCATCACACAATCATAGTAGCGCGTGTCCGTGAGCGAGCAACGCTTGGACATCTTCGGAAAGAGCCGAGCACGGTCGAAGTTTCCCGACCGCGCCTTCGGCAGCTAGACCAACACATGGACGCTGAGCACGTTCACGTGCGGCCAAGCCGAAACGAAGGCTTCGAGGGAAAAAGCAATCTGAGCACAAGTCGCGCGTGACGTCACCCGACGTCACGCGCGAGGCTTTTAGATGACTTGAATGCTTATTTAGCTCTTGATTCTCTGGGTTATTAATGTATACAAAAAAAATGTATCGCGCACTCTGATCGCTTATTTTTTTAGTTTATACGTTAATTTAAATATAATAATAAATCTAAATTACAACTTTTTTACCTTATATGAAATTGTTTACGCTTTACTCGCACCCGTCCTTATGCCAAATAAATTATAATTCATAAAAGTAAGCCCAGAAGCCCAGAAGAAGTAAAAGTAAGTACCAGAAAGTGTTATACCAGAAAGTGCACAGTTGGTAGCGTTCCTGGCTTCGGTCCGCAGGGGCCCGTGGTGCAAATTTTTCTCCAAATTTTTCATAATTTCTCATATTTTAGTCATATTTGAGATTTTCGGAGAAAAAATTATTTAAAACAGATTCAAGTTCTGGTCTTTTTCCCAAAAACACATTTTTTTTCACTGAAAATTCATGATTTCTCATTTTTTTCCCGGAAATTTCTCTTTTTCCTATGACCTGAGTGAACGGCTGCGGATATATTCGGAGAAAAGTTATAAATGAAAAAAATGAGATTTTTGTAAAAAAAACTTATTACATTTTTTTATCCCTCATAATTCTGAGAAACAATGAATTTCCGAAATTTTTGCAAACATTATTTTCCTTAAGGGGTAACACCACTGTAATGGCCTGCGACGAAGCGTTTTAGACAAATAATACTTGGGGTAATTATTAAGCATATATTGAAGTATAGTGCAAAAAAAATTATGGGAAAATATTACAAAATGGCGACACTGCAGCAAATTCTTGCGAGGCATGTTGAACTTAAGGTGCTCTGCGGCACGCAGTATAACTTGTGCCAATTTTAATCTGGATAAAATATTTTTTTTTTAAATTAAATCTAGATGAGTGTAGCTAGTGAACCACGTAGAGGGTTTTAGAAATATTGATTTTTGAGTAATTGCCGGGTATTTGACTAAAAATGTTCAATTTTTTTTAAGACAGTTATTTGTTAATAAATATTGTTTTAATTAACTTATCGAAAATCCCCTACGTGGTTCAGTAGCTACACTCATGTAGACTTAATAAAACAAAATTCTTTTTTTTAGATTAAAATTGGCACAGTTATACTGCGTGCCGCAGAGGTTCGACATGCTTCGGAAGAATTGGTGCAGTGTCGCCATGTTGTAATATTTTCGGATGAAAAATTTATAGCAATATACTTAAATATATGCTCAATAAATACCGCAAGTATTATTTGTTTATCACATTTTCTTCGGCCAAAAAAAATATCAAAAAATACGCTTCCTGTAAGGCCGTTACAGTGGTGTACCCCTTAAAGTCTTCATATAATTTCCGAGATTTTCCCGTGATTGTAATTAAAATGATGAAATATTCGGAAAAATTCGAAAAAATTTGGAAAAATTCGGTGAAACTCGGATGTTTACGTAAAAATAATTGTCCGCAAAACTCCGAATTCTTCATGTTTGTTCCAATTCATAGAAAAATTCGGAAAAATTTTCCGGAAAAAATCGGAGTTTTTCGGGAACAAATTGCACTAGGGGCGCGGGATCATTCCCGCGCTCAGTGCTTTTTTTTAAATTATTATTACTATTAATTCTTGTTTGATTAGTTATTTTTATTAGTTATCATTATTATTTTAATTAGTTATCTTTTAGTGTCGAAAAATTTATCGCGCACTCTGACCGCTTATTTGATTAGTTTATATGTTAATTTAAATGTAATAATACATCTGAATTACAAGGAAGGCAGCGAATGCGGTGTGGGGCCTGATGAAAAGAGCAAGGGTGGACAACCTGAAATATAGACTCCAGCTGATGGACTCGATGGTAAAAGCAGGGGCGCTACATGGGGTGGAAGTGTGGGGATCGAGGAGAAGGGAGGAAATGGAAAAGATGCAAGGGAGATTCATAAAAATGGCACTGGCTTTAGCGAGAAACACACCGGACTACCTCTGGAAGACCCGAGTCGAAATTTTCAGCCTATTTTAAAGGCCTTTGATCCTATGTCAGCCTCACTTGAGTCTGTTTACTGCTAGAAGTCCTACTATGGGCCGCCACATGCTCGTTCTTTGCTGCTTACCTCCTGCATAGGCTCTTATACTCCTACCTAACCTAGCTGAAGTCGTTGCAGCTCCTCTTTTGATTGCGTTTGGACCTATCGCGTATTTGGCTGTTTCGACGAAACGAGGGTGGGGATGGTCGCATTCGAAACAGCGGGTCTGATAGTTTTCAGTAACCGTCATGCGTTGGACTAGGAAGGACCGCGCGTTCGCCGTAGAGGGCTACTTTTCCAATGGCCTTTCCATTATCTCCATCCAGCGAACCTTTCGCATTCGCTTCAAACTTGCCCCTGCAGCTCCAGCAATTCTCCAAAGTGGAAGAAATGGATCTTGGGCAAATAGTTACAATATTTTTGATAGGAATTGCCCTCACGTATGCATGTATACGCGGATCCCTATAGCAGACACGCATGCATACGTATAGGTACTAGTATACGTGTGTTGGTGTATGCTTAGGCATGTATGTGTGCGGGTATATACGTGTGTCTGCGCATGCGCGTATTCAGGCATATGTATCTCTATATGCATAATAGAGTGTATGCGTGTGCGTGTATACGTGTGCCAATCGACGTCCTCCTTAGCGCCTGCAAGTGGAGAAAAGGGAAATTTGTTCCCGTTCTAGGCGTTAAGTAGGAGCTCATTTTATATTGAATACAAAGCTATTTTACTGCCTTTATCTCCTACCACTGTGAGGATCTGGAGGGTCAAAATAGGCTGAAAATTTCGACTCGGGGATGGAGGCTGATAAAAGGAGCATTGAAGTGGAAGCTAGGCGGAGAGCGAGCAACTACTTGTTACGAATTGTGGAAATGGACGAGGACAGATGGCCAACAATCTGCCTAAAGGAGGAACTCAGGAACATAAAAAATGGGAACGAATCAAGATGGGGAAGGGAGTTAAGGACGGCGATGGAGGAGGCAGGAGACGGGAGGATCCTGGAATTAATAAGGAATAATGGAGACAAAGTGGCGATCAGAGACATTCTGAAGAAAGGAATAGAGATAAAAAGAGATCAGGACATACAGAAGGATTGGGGGGGGGGGGGGGGGAATTGACAAATCTTCATTCTGTAATTATTTCAAGGACATAAAAGAAAAATTGGGGAGGGAGGCTTTCTGGGAAGATAAAGACGTTAGGGGTCCTATAAAAGAAGAGTGGGAAAGACTGAGATGCGGTAACTTAGAGAGGGCAGGGAAGAAAGGCTACAGCAATTGGGCATGCAGAGTATGCGGAAAAAAAGAGGAGACGTTGGAACATATATGGCAGTGTGGGGAAGCAAGGAGGAAAATTAATAATAAGTGGATAGAGGGAGTCGACAACTGGAGAAGGGATAGAGTGGGAGAACGCCTAAAAGGCTGGTGGATAGAAACGTTGAAGGGGAAAATAGTTAAAGAATTGGGAGAATACACAATGGTATTCAGGGGTCTCGACGCAGCAGGCTGAAATCTACGCGAATTAGTTTATCAAATGTACCTAAACTAGTCGTCGTAGGCATGCAATGGACGGGCGAGCTCTTTTAAAGAAAACTTAACGTAATATAGTGCTAGTAGTTATAGTCTTTCATATATTTTATGCGGAATGTGAAAAATGTGAAAAGAAAAATTTACCGAACACTACGCTGGTGATTGTCATAGCAACCGCAAGACATGTGGAATAAATAAATAAATAATACATCTGAATTACAAGTTATTTTACTTCTGAAAAAAAAATTTCCGCTTTACTCACACCCGTCCCTATGCCAAATAAATTGTAATTCATAAAAGTAAGCGGAAATATATTCGTATTATTATATTCATTCTCATATACTTTCATCAAGCGATAAAGCATCATCATAATGTATCCGGCCGCGAATCGTAAGTATCAGGAAGTGCACATACTCTACAAGCGATGAGATGGTCCCGTTGGTAGCGTTCCTGGCTTCGGTCCGCAGGGGCGCGGGATCGTTCCCCGCGCTGAGTGCTTTTTTTAAAATTATTATTACTATTAATTATTATTTGATTAGTTATTGAATGAATATAATAATACAAATATAAATATATTTCCGCTCATATACATTCATCAAGCGATAAAGCATTATCATAATGCTTTATCGCTTGATGAAAGTATATATGAGAATGAATATAATAATACGAATATATATAAATTTCCGCTTACTTTTATGAAATACAATTTATTTGGCATAGGGACGAGTGTGAGTAAAGCGCAAATAATTTTTTAGAAGATAAATAAGTCGTAATTACATTTATTATTATATTTAAATTAACGTACAAACTAATAAAATAAGCTGTTAGAGTGCGCGATAAATTTTTCGACACTAAAAGATAACTAATTAAAATAATGATGATAACAAATAAAAATAACTAATCAAATAAGAATTAATAGTAATAATAATTTTTTTAAAAAAGCACTGAGCGCGGGGAACGATCGCGCGCCCCTAGTGCAATTTTTTTTCCGAAAAAATCCGATTTTTTCCGAAAAATGTTTTCGAATTTTTCTATGAATTGGAACAAATATGAAGAATTCTGAGTTTTGCGGACAATTATTTTTACGCAAACATCCGAGTTTCTCCGAATTTCTCCGAATTTTTCCGAATATTTCATCATTTTAATTACGATCACGGGAAAATCCCGGAAATTATGTGAAGACTGTAAGGGGTAACACCACTGTAACGGCCTTACAGGAAGCGTATTTTTAAAAATTTTTTTGGCCGAAGAAAATGTGATAAACAAATAATCCTTGCGGTATTTATTGGGCATATACTTAAGTATATTGCTAGAAATTTTTATCCGAAAATATTACAAAATGGCGACACTGCAATAATTCTTCCGAAGCATGTCGAACCTCTGCGGCACGCAGTATAACTGTGCCAATTTTAATCTAAAAAAAAAGAATTTTGTTTTATTAAGTCTAAATGAACATTTTTAGTCAAATACTCGGCAATTACTCAAAAATCAATATTTCTAAAATCCCCTACGTGGTTCAGTAGCTACACTCATCTAGATTTAAGAAAAAAAATTATTCTCTCCAGATTAAAATTGGCACAAGTTATACTACGTGCCGCAGAGCACCTTCAGTTCAACATGCCTCGGAAGAATTTTCTGCAGTGTCACCATTTTGTAATATTTTTCCGTACATTTTTTTTGCGATATACTTCAATATATGCTTAATAATTACCCCGAGTATTATTTGTCTAAAACGTTTCGTGGCAGCCCGTTACAGTGGTGTTACCCCTTAAGGAAAATAATGTTTGCAAAAATTTCGGAAATTCATTATTTCTCAGAATTATGAGGGATAAAAAAATGTAATAAGTTTTTTTTTACGAAAATCTCATTTTTTTCATCTATAACTTTTCTCCGAATATCTCCGCAGCCTTTCACTCGATAGGAAAAAGAAAAAGTTCCGGAAAAAAATAAGAACAAGTTTTTTTACGAAAATCTCATTTTTTTCATCTTTAAATTTTCTTCGAATATCTTCGCAGCCGTTCACTCAGGTAATAGGAAAACGGAAGATTTCCGGAAAAAAGAAATAATAATCAGTTTTTCTTACGAAAATCTCATTTCTTTTCATCTTTAACTTCTCTCCGAATATCTCCGCAGCCCGAAAAAAGAGAAATTTCCGGGAAAAAAATGAGAAATCATGAATTTTCAGTGAAAAAAATGTGTTTTTGGGAAATAGACCAGAACTTGAATCTATTTTAAATCATTTTTTCTCCGAAAATCTCAAATATGACTAAAATATGAGAAAATATGGAAAATTTGGAGGAAAATTTGCACTAGGGGCCCCTGCGGACCGAAGCCAGGAACGCTACCAACGGGACCATCTCATCGCTTGTAGAATATGTGCACTTTCTGGTACTTACGATTCACGGCCGGATGGATGATTGGCTTGTTTTTGGGGATAATGCTTTATCGCTTGATGAAAGTATGAGAATTAATATAATAATACGAATATAAATATATTTCCGCTGACTTTTATGAATTATAATTTATTTGACATAAGGACGGGTGTGAGTCAAGCGTAAACAATTTTATATAAGATAAATAAGTTGTAATTTAGATTTATTATTATATTTAAATTAACGTATAAACTAAAACAATAAGCGATCAGAGTGCGCGATACATTTTTTTGTATACATTAATAACCCAGAGAATCAAGAGCTAAATAAGCATTGAAATCATCTAAAAGCCTCGCGCGTGACGTCGGGTGACGTCACGCGCGAGTTGTGCTCAGATTGCTTTTTCCCTCGAAGCCTTCGTTTCGGCTTGGCCGCACGTGAACTTGCTCAGCGTCCATGTATTGGTGTAGCTGCCGAAGGCGCGGTCGGGAAACTTCGACCGTGCTCGGCTCTTTCCGAAGTGTCCAAGAGTCGCTCGCTCACGGACACGCACTACTATGATTGTGTGATGGGCGCGTAAGAGACTAGAGAGGGGGTAACTTTTACGCGCGATCTGGTTGCACTTCCCCGGTAGCAATGTCTTGTTTTTTTTTTATTAAGCATATACGAATTAAACAATCATAAATCATGTCTGAACAGGCGAGAATAGCTAAAGCGAGAGTAAGTTCGAAATTTTCTGAATATAAAAAGAAAAAAAAGTTGGTTCACCGGGGATTGAACCCGGACCGTAAGCATCGTTAATCCGTCACCCTGCCAACTCAGCCACGACGCTCATTGCAGATAAAGAAACATTTATGATACACCCTTATCCATAATGTTTACTGTTGAAAAAAAATGTCGACACGATAGCGGCAAAGGCTGAAGATTTCTTTTTGAACCTTCCACGGTCGTTTCGGCGTCTTATTTTTCAACGCGGTTCGTCGTTAATTTTTTTAACCCGCATTTTCGGCATAAACGGGCAACCGAGAGAAAACAATGATCTCGATACATGTTTTTCACTTTGAAATTCATTTAATGCATATTCCAATCCGCAGTACGGCCACACTATATATGTCGAGCTCGATCAGACGGAAAACCTCGCTCCGTTCGGCTGTCGAGCGAGCGCGACTTGCGAGGGGCAGAGACTTTTCCCCCACCGAGCTACCCATTCGTGTTCTCGCTGACTGCGATACCGACTTGAGCGGTGATCACAGACTCGCGCGGCTACAAGGGAATCTGCAACCTCGACAGAGGCGATGATCGCGAAATCATACTCCCGAACTCGCCGCCGCGATTTAGCGCCATTTACGAGGCACGCCGAAAAGGGGAGCGTTGTGCATCTCCCTACTAATCTCTGTTAGTACAGCATACTGCAAATGTGGAGTACGCCGTGCCCTACAGTACCGGTAATGTACGGGTACGGGATAGCAGCGTAGTCGTACCTCCACGGTATCGCTACCGTGGCGTTACACCGTACTGCAGTGCACGGTGGCTCCACGGTGGCGATACTGTACCGGTACCGTACTAGTAAATTGGCGGTACAGCGTACCGTACGGCGTACCGGTAAAGTTCCAGTACCGTACGCACGTACGAGGTGGCAACAGTATCGGTACGACGCACTCCACATGGGCGGTACATTTGCGATTCGTGGTTAGCTGGGTCAGTTAACCAAGCGTACCTTTAGTACAGCGTATCGCAAATTTGGAATACGCCGTACCCCACAGTACCGGTAATGTACGGGTACAGGATACCAGCGTAGTAGTACCTCAACGGTATCGCTACCGGGGAGTTACACCGTACTGCAGTGCATGGTGGCTCCACGGTGGCGATACCGTGGAGGTACGAGTACGCTGGTATCCCGTAGCCGTACATTATCGATACAGTAGGGTACGGCGTACTCCACATTTGCGGTACGCTGTACTAATGGTACGCTTGGTCAACTGGGTTCTCCTAGGGCACTCCACGGCGTGAAGTTACCGTACCATTACCGTACTGTCACGGCGTAATGGTACGGTACCGGTACGCCGTGCGATTCGAGCGAATCGTACACGAGCAGTACGGCGTAATGTTACCGTACCAGCACGCCGTGCGATTCGAGTGCATCCTACACGAGCACTACGGCGTGCTGTTACCGTACCGGTACGGTACTAGTACGCCATTCGAAGATAGCTTATTCCACCATCTTCCGCCGTATCTCGCGTTACGGCTCTGTAGACAGCGCGCCAAACCCGCCGGCAAGAAGACTAGAGCTACCCAGCTAACCACGTGCCGTAAATGTACCCCTCATGTGGAGTGCGCCGTACCGGTACTGTTGCCACCTCGTACGTGCGTACGGCACTGGTACATTACCGGTACGCCGTACGGTACGCTGTATCGCCAATGTACTAGTACAGTACCGGTACACTATCGCCACCGTGGAGCCACCGTAGACTGCAGTACGGTGTAACTCCACGGTAGCGATACCGTGGAGGTACGAGTACGCTGGTATCCCGTAGCCGTACATTATCGGTACTGTAGGGTACGGCGTACTCCACATTTGCGATACGCTGTACTAATGGTACGCTTGGTTAACTGGGTAAGGAGTCCGAACGCTTACGGCGATCACGATCCAAAAGCGTCCACGGAAATCCAGTTATTAGTGGTTGGTGGTTTCACCGCGTGCGTCGCTGCTCATCACCGAACCGAAATGAACTGAGCGACCAAGAAGACTAGAGCTAAGGAGTACGAACGCAGTGTTGAAGAAACGTCCATGGAAATCCAGATGAGAAGGGTGGCGCTGCTCTTCACCGAACCGAATTGAAATCAGGAACGAACCAGTGCCGTACAATATGCAGAAAGCACCCCTTGCTACTTCATATGATAATTTGATCAAATTAATTTAAAAACAGTGCCGTACGATATGCAAGAAGCACCCTTTTCTTCTTCATATGGAACGGTAATTGGATCAAATTAATTGTGAAAGCAGTTGGTGCAGGAAATTTCTTTATATTAGATAGATAGAAGTCTTATATAGATAATATAGATTGTTTTGGAGAATAATAACGAAATGTGAAAATTTAGTCAATATGTTTCTTTTCATTGCAGAAGCAGCAATAAACAAAATTTATTTATAGACCCAAGAAAATTCATGCGAATTTTGAATGCAGACAAAATTTTACAAATGACCAGACATCATGATATGTGGTACAGATAAAGAATAATAATGAAATAAAGAAATTAAGTCAATGTTTTCTTTTTCGCTGAGGAAGCAGTAACAAACAAAATTCATTTATAGACATAAGAAAATTCATAAGAATTTTGAATCTAGACAAAACTTCTAAAATTATCACTCATTATGATATCATATTCACACATTATAATATGCTGTACAGATAAATAATAATAACGCAATACAGAAATGAAGTCAATATATTTTTGTTTTCGTTGCGGAAGCACTAACAAACAAAATTCATTTATAAACACAAGAAAATTCACAAGAATTTTGAATCAAGACAAAACTTTTACAAATTATCACACATCACATTCACATGTTATGATACACTGTACAGATAAATCGATCTCACAGATTTGATTTTTTCCGCTAGATCGCACTAGAAAGGATCCTCCCATGACATGATAATAGTTTATGACTCTGACAAAATTCATAATAATTCTGAATCTGGACAAAACCTCTACAAATTATCACACATTATGATACGCTGTACAGACATAGAATAACAACTAAATACAGAAATTAAGTCAATATGTTTTTTTTCGTTGCGGAAGCAGTAACAAACAAAATTTATTTCTAGATACAAGAAAATTCATGAGAATTTTGAATTCAGATAAAGCTTTTGCAAATGATCACACATCATATTCACATATTATATACGTTGTACAGATAAATAATAAAAACGAAATACAGAAATTAAGTCAATATGGTTTTTTTGTTGTGGAAGCAGTAACTAACAAAATGCATTCATAGACACAAGAAAAATTTATAAGAATTTTCAATCACGACTGAGGTTTTGCAAATTATCACACATCATATTCCCATCGATGATACGCTGTACAGATAGAGAATAATAACGAAGTACAGAAATTAAGACAATATATTTTTTTTTCATTGCGGAACCAGTAACTAAGAAAATACATTTATAGACACAAGAAAATTGATATAAATTTTGAATCACATCATATTCACACTGATGATACGCTGTACAGATAGAGAATAATAACTAAATAAAGAAATTAAGACAATATTTTTTCTTCGTTGTGGATGCAGTAACAGAATTTATTTATAAACACAAGAACATTCATAAGAATTTTTTAATCCAGATAAAAGTTTTACAAATTATCACACATCATATTCCCATATTATGATACTATACGTTGCACAGATAAAAAATAATAACGAAATACCGAAATTCAGTCGATATGTTTTCTTATCGTTGCGGAAGCAGTAACAAACAAAATTTATTTATAAACATCAGACAATACATAACACTCCTTCGATAGTTTTCACCGCAGATCACGATAAATATATTTTACACCGAGACACAATTATTTTTTATTAAACGCGAAATTCGTTAGTCCGCACGGTCCGCACACGCTTTATTTCAACATGGATGACAAGCAGGAATCATCTTTGGCGGATGGCGTCGGTTGCGTTCTTGTCGCTCAGTTCATTTCGGTTCGGTGATGAGCAGCGACGCACGCGGTGAAACCGCCAACCACTAATAACTGGATTTCCGTGGACGCTTTTGGATCGTGATCGCCGTAAGCGTTCGGACTCCTTAGCTCTAGTCTTCTTGTGAGCGACAAGAACGCAACCGACGCCATCCGCCAACCATGATTCCTGCTTGTCATCCATGTTGGAATAAAGCGTGTGCGGACCGTGCGGACTAACGAATTTCGCGTTTAAGGAGGTACACCAGCTTCAGCAAAATGGTGATAGATCAATAAAATTTGGTGAATATATTCTTTAGTATTATTCATGTAGATACAAATTTTTTCAGATTTTTTGGTTGTGCCGTTTTCTTACAAATAATTCACAAGCGTTTATTCTTATACCCGGAATATATACCTATATCTATAAAAACGCTATGCTTATACACGTGAACTTCAATGTTCAATTACTCGACAACGGCACAATGAAAAAATCTGAAAAAAATTGTATTGACATATATAATACTAAAGAATATATTCACCAAATTTTATTGATCTATCACCATTTTGAAATTTTACCATGGTTTAGCATGGCAACATTGTATGAAGCTGGTGTACCTCCTTAATAAAAAATAATTGTGTCTCGGTGTAAAATATATTTATCGTGATCTGCGGCGAAAACTATCGAAGGAGTGTTATGTATTGTCTGATGTCTATAAATAAATTTTGTTTGTTACTGCTTCCGCAACGATAAGAAAACATATCGACTGAATTTCGGTATTTCGTTATTATTTTTCATCTGTGCAACGTATAGTATCATAATATGGGAATATGATGTGTGATAATTTGTAAAACTTTTATCTGGATTAAAAAATTCTTATGAATGTTCTTGTGTTTATAAATAAATTCTGTCACTGCATCCACAACGAAGGAAAAATATTGTCTTAATTTCTTTATTTCGTTATTATTCTCTATCTGTACAGCGTATCATCAGTGTGAATATGATGTGATTCAAAATTCGTATCAATTTTCTTGTGTCTATAAATGTATTTTCTTAGTTACTGGTTCCGCAATGAAAAAAAATATATTGTCTTAATTTCTGTACTTCGTTATTATTCTCTATCTGTACAGCGTATCATCGGTGGGAATATGATGTGTGATAATTTGCAAAACCTCAGTCGTGATTGAAAATTCTTATAAATTTTTCTTGTGTCTATAAATGTATTTTGTTAGTTACTACTTCCACAACAAAAAAACCATATTGACTTAATTTCTGTATTTCGTTATTATTATTTATCTCTACAACGTATATAATATGTGAATATGACGTGTGATCATTTGTAAAAGCTTTATCTGAATTCAAAATTCTCATGAATTTTCTTGTATCTAGAAATAAATTTTGTTTGTTACTGCTTCCGCAACGAAAAAAAACATATTGACTTAATTTCTGTATTTAGTTGTTATTCTTTGTCTGTACAGCGTATCATAATGTGTGATAATTTGTAGAGGTTTTGTCTAGATTCAAAATTATTATGAATTTTGTCAGAGTCATAAACTATTATCATGTCATGGGAGGATCCTTTCTAGCGCGATCTAGCGGAAAAAATCAAATCTGTGAGATCGATTTATCTGTACAGTGTATCATAACATGTGAATGTGATGTGTGATAATTTGTAAAAGTTTTGTCTTGATTCAAAATTCTTATGAATTTTCTTGTGTTTATAAATGAATTTTGTTTGTTAGTGCTTTCGCAACGAAAACAAAAATATATTGACTTCATTTCTGTATTGCGTTATTATTATTTATCTGTACAGCATATTATAATGTGTGAATATGATATCATAATGAGTGATAATTTTAGAAGTTTTGTCTAGATTCAAAATTCTTATGAATTTTCTTATGTCTATAAATGAATTTTGTTTGTTACTGCTTCCTCAGCGAAAAAAAAAACATTGACTTAATTTCTTTATTTCATTATTATTCTTTATCTGTACCACGTATCATGATGTCTGGTCATTTGTAAAAGTTTTGTCTGGATTCAAAATTCTCATGAATTTTCTGGGGTCTATAAATAAATTTTGTTTGTTGCTGCTTCTGCAATGAAAAGAAACATATTGACTAAATTTCCACATTTCGTTATTATTCTCCAAAACAATCTATATTATCTATATAAGACTTCTATCTATCTAATATAAAGAAATTTCCTGCACCAACTGGTTTCACAATTAATTTGATCCAATTACCGTTCCATATGAAGAAGAAAAGGGTGCTTCTTGCATATCGTACGGCACTGTTTTTAAATTAATTTGATCAAATTATCGCTGCATATGAAGTAGCAAGGGGTGCTTTCTGCATATTGTACGGCACTGGTTCGTTCCTGATTTCAATTCGGTTCGGTGGAGAGCAGCGCCACCCTTCTCATCTGGATTTCCATGGACGTTTCTTCAACACTGCGTTCGTACTCCTTACCTCTAGTCTTCTTGCCCGCCGGCGTGAACACCACTTCGCTTCAGTTCGCACCGGAGCCGTATCAGCGACAAACAAAAAGTAATTTGCGAAAATTATCAATTTTCGTTGCTTAGCGAGAGCGATAATTAAAGTGAGAGAGTGTTCGATCGTGCGTTACCGGACGTGTGAAGAGGAAAATTTCAGGGCATCCGAGGAATCTGCGGGATTCGACGGAAAGCGTCGCATCAAGTGCAACGCCATTTTGGATAAAGACAAATTTTTTTGACAGGGTAAGTTTTTCTTTTACGCAATTCTTTCCCCTTTGACTCTCCCTTTTCTCCTTAACTCTTTTTTTTCTTAAGGTAAATGAAGAAAATTAATTATTTTATGAAGAAATAAGTCTCCGCCGTTTTTTAATCAAAAACTGGGCATTTATTGTGAAAGAACGGTATTTTATGTTTTAATGGAAGTATTCGACTGTACGTCGAAATGTTTATGTTTATTCGAAGTATTTGAATAAAACATAACAATAAATCGTTTGGCACGAATTTTCCTTCAATTTCAGGTCCATTTTTTGTCGCAAATGCGTGATGACCTTCGATATATGCCGATATATATATTTTTGTAGATAATGTTTATTTTTTGTAGTCGATTCCGCAATCTGCTTTTGGGCCGAGATATTCGAGAAATGGAGATCGAGGAACGAGAAACCGGAGAACCAGGTGCCCTGAGAGGAGGAGTTCGTGAACAAATTGGAGTCGTGCGACTTGGATTTTATCGATTTTAATTCGGACGACGATGTGGACGTGCTGGGTCCCGTGAACGTGGCGAACGGAGTGCCACCACTGCTAAGACAAGATCCCGACAATTATCACGTTGCTCGCACCAATTCCGTTATGTTCAAACTCGAGGCCGACAATCTTCGTACAATGGAGACGAGAACTTCGAGAAATTCGAATATTGTTAAAATTTCAGTAAATTATAAAAAAATCCGGAAATTCTAAGAAATTTTTGGGATTTGTAAAAAAAAAATAAAAAAATGTAAAATATTTCCGTAAATTATAAGAAATTTTCGTAAATTGTAAAAAAAAATCGAGTATTGTAAAAAATTTCCTCACATTGTAAAGAATTTTTGTAAACTAAGAAATGTTTGTAAATTGTAAGAAATTTTTGTAAACTGTAAGCAAATTCCGTCAATTGTAAAAATCTTTCATAAATTGTAAAAAGAATTTGTAAATTCCAAGCTATATGGTAGAAAAAAATTGTACATTATAAAAATATTTTGTAAATTGCGAACGATGTTTGCCAAGGAAACGGAAATAAATCAACAATCCAAAAACAGTTTCCCGTTTTATTTAATGTATATATACACCCACATATACATGCAAAGAAAAAAAGCGGTCCGTTCATGTATGGTACTACAGTGATACGGTGTGAGTATTTTGAGCCTAACGAGAGGTTATTTCAACCGTACTATGAACGTACGTTAGGAGCGTACGTTAACCGCACGGTAACGTCACGGTACTGGTACATTCACGGAACGCCGTACCACACGCCGTACTACTCCTGTACCGTACACGAACGGTACGCCGTACTACTCGCGTACGATACGGCGTAAGCTCACCGTACTGGTACATTCACCGTACGCCGTACCATGCGCCGTACCGATACGGTAACGTTACCGGACGCACGTACGTGGATGACGTTACGGCGTACTCCACCAGAGCAGTACACAAGTGGTACGTGTCTATCTGGGAAATTGCTACCCAGTTAACCACGTACCGCAAATGTACCGCTCATGTGTGGAGCGCACCGTACCGATACTGTTGCCACCTCGTACGTGCGTACGATACTGGTACATTACCGGTACGCCGTACGGTAAGCTGTACCGCAAATGTACTAGTACGGTACCGGTACAGTATCGCCACCGTGGAGCCACCGTGTACTGCAGTACGGTGTAACTCCACGGTAGCGGTACCGTGGAGGTACGAGTACTCTGGTATTCCGTACCCGTACATTACCGGCACTGTAGGGTACGGCGTACTCCACATTTGTGGTACGCTGTAGTAATGGTACGCTTGGTTAACTGGGATAACAATTACCCAGATAACAACGTACGGCTCTGGTGGAGTACGGTACTGGTAAGGCGTACCACCTTTAGGTGGAATTCGTCTATTGTCACGTTCTCCGTGTACGTGGTACATTCTACTTAAACGGACTACTACTACTAAATACATATTCGAACTCCCTATTTTCTTTTTAAAATTAATTCATTTATTTTGTATTTATGACAGACTAATTTTAGCAGGAAATACGGGGTGAAACGTCCCTTGTTAGTAATTTTATAAGCAATTCATTTTTATTAAATGCAAGCACTTTTTCCATAAAACACATTTCCATAAAATACATATGCACCTATTTACCCGCGAGTGTTAGGTACAGAAATAGATAGTTACTTTGTTGTATTTTTTTGGCCAAGATGGTTATTTATAAAATTGTCAGACGAGGCGCGACACTTGCTAACATGAATATAATACGTTTAGGGGATAGGTTACTCGTAAAAAAATCTTCAGTCGACAGCCCCTTGAGGTAACTGACATTGAAGATGACAGTCCAATATATGGTGTAGGAGTAGTAGATTGAGGGTGAAGTTGTGATTACAAAGATGGTACTGCTGGTAAACCTTTAAACGCCATTTTCTCGAAACTATTTTTTTTCAAAATGGTGTACACTATTTCTTGACATCTAATAAAGGGATTGACTTGAAATTTGGTATACTTATTCACTGTAATTGTAGTTTAGTCTTGACCCAAGTTTTTCTTTCTTACATATAAAAATATCGTGATGATGGACATAAAAAACTATTCAGGATGTCAAATGGATGTTTATTACTGGATTGTTAAAAAAATGTATGCGTATTTATAAAAAATGCCGTCCAATGAAAAGTCAAATCAATTCAATATTTCCAACGGCACATATTCAGTACGGCGTCTGGTGCTGTAGCGGTACGATACCGGTACAATTGCAGCACGGCGTACTACGGCGTACTGTACCGGTACTTTACGCACGTACGGTACCGGTATGGCGTATTTTATCTGGGAAGCGTGTGATTCTGGTCCGCAAACTTGACAACGTTGGAAAAGTTTTCGGGGGGCAGGAATTTGCATACAGATGGCTCTAAGAATGCTCGACATCCACGAATTCGAAACTCCTCGTTGCTAACGCGTTCGACTCATTCGTACGGTGAATGAAATCATTCTCGACAAGCTCGATATCGAGCAATTTCCGTAATCCCGAAACCAAATGGAGAAACGCGGCAGCGTCCGGACGCCAAGTGATGGAAAATAACATTTATCGAGCAAGTTGGCCTTTTACCACCGGTCTTTTTTGAACTTTGAACCACCGTCACGCGAAAACGCGTACCGATATACGCCTCTAGACGCATTTTAACGATCACAAATTGGATGTAAATGGATCGCGTTGCGTATGGATCTCGCATAAAAAATGTCTATCGTCGACTGGTGCGATGGGTCAATAATGGGATGCGTGTGTTCGAGAGCAAAAAAGAGGAAGAGACGAAAAGTGGAAGATATTGTCGAATGCGGCATATAGTCGTAAAGTGCCGAGATGCTAGCCGGGAATGAGAATCTCTCGCAGGTCCAAAGCGTGCGACGCGGTCGTTGGAGAAGGACGAAGAATAAGACGCGTGGCAGGGGCTATGGAACACGTCTCTATGTGCTTCTCAAGCTCTGCATGTGTATTTATACACGCATGCGTAATGTACGAGCAAACGTACGTGTAAATATATATATATATATATATATATATATATATATATGTGTGTGTGTATGTATGTATGTATTCATATCGGTATGTACATTTTCTTGCACATTGCACGTACCTGTACAAATACAAGTACAAGTCCACGACAATACGAACACATATGTATTACGTGCACGGGTATATATAAACGAGAGCGGGGGAAAGAGGGTGTGTAGGTATATAAGTGAGAAAGGCGCAGAGAGAGGGAATATGAGTGCGAGGGAGACGGAGATGGTTCCGCGGACATATATGGTCGGGGCTCCGACGAGGAGGCTCAGGTTACACTCACGCGGCACTAACCGTTCCACGATTATGTTGTGCCTTCCTCTAGCTAATCCCCCCCCCCCCGACAGCGTTACTGCCGCTACTCTCGAATTCTCTCGGGATCGCACGGTGGTCCGCCTAGTTTCCTCTTCATTAACGCTCTTTGTGTCACGCGCACGCGGAAACATCATAACCACCCACTCCCCCCGCCCTTCTCCAATTTTTTGGTTCAATGTCGCGACTTTCGATCCTTGTACCGGCTTTGTAATTTGTACGAGTATATCTGACTCTTTTTCGAGAAGTTTAGTTATTCGATGTTGGTCGAATAACCAGACTAAAAAGTAAATTGGCCCACATTTAAATGGAGACAGGGAAAGTCGTGAAAGGCGTCGCCGTGCCGTTCGTTACGAAAATATCAGGCATCGGCACGAGTCAGGACAAGAGAGGCGCGAAGGGGGAGTGCGATGGAAAGAGAGAAGTATGGCGGATAATGGTTCACAGCAGAGTTTTCGTGAGAGGCGGGGGGTGAAGAGGCGGGCTCCCGTTATTTCGAGATTATCGGGGATTGCTTGCTTTCTGGAAATGTGCCGATGCTTGAGAATACGAGAGAAAAGCAGAGGGACGGGACGGAGAGCTTCCCATATGCGCGCTTCGAACATCGACAGTGTGGAAAATTTTGCCACGTTCACGTAATGTGCGAAAAAATGGGGTTGTTAATTTTTCTTGTTGCCAGAATCAACCAAATTTGAATTTAAGCAATTCATTCTTATTTTATCGCACAAATGTTTATTCCTAACGTTAAAATCCAACTAAATAAAATGATTATTTTTTGTTAAAAAAGGATTTTAAAAAATTCTCGGCGCAATTTTTTTTCGTTCCACTTAGACGTGAGAGGAAATATTTGTCGACCGAGCGCGTGTAAGCTCAGAGAATTGGTATTGGGGAAGTGCGAATTGCGGAAGCACGGGCTGTCACCGCGCACCGTTGCATCTTCGTTTACTTTTTTCTTATGCCAAAGTGTCGACTATTAGCAACAGCAGCAGCAGCAGCAACCGACGCATGGACGCTATTGCCGCTGGGTTCGGTAGCCAGCGCTTCGTCGCTGCCAATTTTCCGTACAATCGCGTTTACCATCGCGCGTCTCTTCCTTTCGCCTTCGAAATTCATGATTCAAACGCGACCGATCATCGACCCTCCCGTCTCACGCGGACCGTATCCTCAATTTTCCAACAGTTTGACCTAAACTAATGACTTATTTCACAATATTAAAATTGAGTACCTAGCCATGCTATTGGAATTGTTTCAAGTTGCCGGCTAGGTGGCTCGTTGTCGCGAGAGATCGATGAAAGCAAAGCAGTTGAAAATATACTCAGAGCCATTGTTTTCGCGCAAGTGAATGTTTACTTTTGCCATTCCACGAAACTCGAGGCCTGTTTGCCGAGCGGGATCATCGAACCTCACCCTCGATCGCCTTCCAACACAGCCAAGATCTTGCATAGAGTATACGAGAGCGAGAGAGACAAAGAGAGAGAGAGAGAGAGAGAGAGAGAGAGAGAGAGAGAGAGAGAGAGAGAGAGAGAGGGAGGGAGGGAGGGAGAGAGAGAGGGCGCTTTTGCGGCTAAATCTCGAAGGAAAAACGCCAGCAGGGGAGATAGTAATAATAAGAGAAAATGTCTATCTCCGAGAAGGGTTGGGAGTTTTAACCGCTCCGAACGTTTTCACGTGTCTCGCGTGAAAAGCATTCGGAGCGGTAAACCGCGAGGCACTTGGTAAAAGCACACGAGTTTTCCTCCCACATCTCTCACGCGTATACATACAGACCACTCGTGTAAAGCGTCTACAGAAACAACGAATACGTCCTGCAAATATTTGGATTCGTGGCTTCGGCACGATCGCCGGATACGGAAAGTAAAAACGGAAAAAAGTTTATTGGTGCGCGCACCTCGTGGCGAACGGCGAAATTACCAGCGATGCCTGCTCACGCCAAATCTCAATCCTTCTTGTACAATAAAAACCACATTTCGCCAATAAATTTACTTAGTGTTGCTTTTAAGGTAGGTGTCTAGTCTAGAGAGCGAAAAAAAAGCTTATTTTCGAAAACGTTTTTCTCAGCTTCTTCATTAGATGTAACAATAAAACTTTTTCGAGGACATAATGTTATCCTTATGGAATAGAAAAAAATGGTTTACTTCGTCCAGCGTTTTTTGTCCAATTTCCAGAGGGCGCCAAAGTCGAGTCCTCGAAAAAAATGTCTTCCCATGGCGGACAAACAATCTCCGGATTGGCACGTATGAAACAAAAATAGGAAACGACATTTTAAGGAGGAAGGTTTGCCACGTACTAATTCACCACCGTTTGCCAAAAATCGATAATAGAAAAAAATGGCGTCTATTTGAAAAACATTGTACGAAAATCGACCTATTTTTGGACCGTTTACGTCCTGTAAATTTACCATACAAAACACCATAATAAAGAATCGTACAAAGTTTCATCAAAACCGATCGAGTAGTTGCGGAGATTATTTGTCCGTCAGTTGAAAAAAGTGATATCCTGCAAAACGCTTTTAAAGTTTTGTCCCTACACACTTTTGTCCCGACTTGGCTGCACACACCGCTGTAACTTTTTTTCTATTACGAATTCCGTTACAAAATTTTAGGAGGTGATTCTCGACGCTACAACACGTTGAAAAATGAAATATTTTTTTTTTCGATTTTTCGAAAGTTCCAGACTAGACGCCAACCTTAACTGACGAAACGTGCTTGTTTTTAACAACATCATTTAAAATCGAGGAGTTGCGGCTCTATTTTCCGAGTTGGATCGATGACGAACAAAACGAGAACATTTTTCGTTACCGACATTTACACGGTGAAAGAAAACAAATAGCGCGCCTTTTAAAAATGGTTTGAGTTTTACATACAATTATTGAGTTATTCAGAAATGAACAAATAATTTTTTCAAAACCTATAAGCTAGAGTAGAATGTAATATTGTTATTAACGCGTTGAACCCAGCTCGTGGCCGGAAAACGATGAATTTTTTTCACCACAAAAGGTACAGTCGTACCTCGATATAACGAGTCTCTAGAGAAGTTCGTCATATCGAGTTTTCGTTATATAGAAGTCATGTTCCTCCTTAAAATGTTCTTTAAAAATATATATATTAGGACTATAAATATAGGGATATTTTTTAAAGAAAGAAAGGTTCAACTTAGAGCATAATGTATATTATTATGTCGTTGTATCAAGGTTTCGGGTGTCTGTCGGCAGGGAATGGACAACGCTTCGTTATATCGAGGTTCGTTAAGTATATCGACGTTTGACTGTAAGCTAAGCTGGTTAGAAGTACGCACCTAAGCTTCGAAGCGGTGGAAAAAACAAACAAATACAATTTACGAATCAGTTTTTGTATCAATGGAAAGAAAATCTAGTATTCTATTTAAATTATGAGTGACAATTGGGAATCTTAATTTTTGTTAGAATAACATACTATAAACTACGAAATGGGATTTGCGAAGTCCCAGACATACGGGCGTTTGAGAATACGCACTGGGGTCGATAAGAGCCGGCCAAGCATCAATCGACACATAAATCGCAAATAAAGTTGCCGCGATTTGTAGGTGCGGTGCATTTTTCATGCCACCAAGCTTTACACTTCAAACACTCGATCCAGTCCTCTGGCGTTGTGGACAAAAATGGTCCAGGCGCTGTGGACGAAAATGTAGCTGAGGGTTCAAGCTACAAATTCTTCCACGGCGGCGGATTCCACGTGCGGTCAACGTTCAAGTTTTCCCAGAAATACATTTTTTATTTTCAACCCCCGAGAGGCGTTGGAAAATAAAAATTCAAGGGTGGTCCATAGAAACGAAAATATAGAGAAAATGATTCTCTACATTTCGTACATTTAAACCATACCCGAAAAATCGATTCTTTTTGAGCTATTCAATAAACAATTTTTGTTGTTGTTGTATTTTAACCATTTTTTTGGGGGTGAAGATATTAACGGAGAGCGATGATCAAATACTCGATGGACGTTGCAGCAAGGGCTACAACTTTCCCATTTGAACAAAAAGTGTACGATTTTTTTCTAAAGAGTTATTGAATTGAAATTCTGTGATTTTTCAAAATTTCACCCCCAAAATGAACTTTCAGGACTTGGGCGCTGTAGACAAGACTAAAGCCCGGATTTTTCTGAACATTTTGTCTCACGGCGCCGACCTCGTAGGGGTTGTAGTTTGGCATTAATCCACCCTCATCTCCTTTCATCTCTTAAAAAAACCCCGAACCCCGATTTTTAGGCAAACTTGGATTTAGCAACCCCGGCATCTACAAAATCACCTGTCAAAAAACTAGCCTTCTTCTAATTTTCTCCGATTCCGGGGTTTTTCAGCGACAGCACGACTGTCCTACTTTGAAGTTTTGATAAAGTAAAAGTTGGATTATTTGCAGTTCAGTGAATCGCCGACTAGTTTCGCGATATTCTTCCATATTCTGTTTATTATTCGAGAAGGTGCATCGTCGGCGGTAAATTAATTGCCGATGTCAAACGTAAATGTTCATAGGCTATACGACACATGATAAATAGGACTTTGAAATTTCTTTTCAAACTTTCCCATCATATTCTCGAGATGTTACTTCAACATTTTATAAAAAGGAAGGAAAACAATGAATACTTTTTAAAGTTCCAAAGGTATGTCCTTCCTCTTGAATACTCAGATACATCCGTAGAGTTCCAAGTTTTCCTTGGCCTTGTTCGTCCACGATGTCGTTTCCTTGGTGAACATATTTCGATGAGGCGCACGTAACGCATTTTTCACACGGACGTTCTCAATTTCGTTCGATCGATCTCCGAGTCTCGGGTTTTTTTCGAAATATAGAAAAAGTTTGTTGCAAGTATCGATGACATTTTGGAGGAAAGAAGAGTGGTTCGATGGGGGGTGATGGAAGGGTGAGAGGAGTACGCAGGCAGGCTGGCTAACATAATGGACCTGTGTCTCGTCTATCTCCTGTCCTCGCGCACTCATAACGTCTATTTCCAGAGCGGTCCAACGTTTAATTTTAGATTTGGTGGGGGGTGGCGTTCTATATACTCGTGAGCTAGTAGATCGCCCACTCTCATCGCGTATGGCTTCTCTTTCTCTCCGCGTGCACGAGCAGTGCGCGGCTTCCACGATGCCTGCGTGCAGCTCTCGTTTTCTCTCGGCTGCCGCTGCTCTTCGCGCTTTCTTTTTCTCATATTTCTCATATATACGCGTGTCCCGCAGAAGTGCGAGGCACGATCTGGCTCCCATGAAAAGATGCCATCGCGCGCAAACGAATCCAAGATCGCTCTTGGAGCCAGAGAGGCGGCGGATCGGTCTCTTTCGGAGACGTATATGTTTATATTAATAGTTGCTATTGGTCGAATGTTGCAGAGGCGGCCTGCTGGCGACCGACAGGGTTGACCGAGGAACTGGGGTGCCTCGTTCCGCTCCATTTTTCCCTCGGAATAATCGAGCCAAGAAGGCGCGCGATCCTCCCAGAGAATCGCGAGCCCGATGGGACACGCGAATCAACTTTGAGATTCCATTTTCGTTTGATTTGTCAGGCCCAGATTTGATTTATCTCTGGAAGAGCGCTCGCGCGTTTCGTCGGCCGAAAGTAGGTATGCAAGGTCGCGCGCGAAAGCACGCGCGAACGCAATGGATTTACCCTGGTACGCGCGCGAGCCTCGCCGTTGTGTATCGTAATAAATATAATAAGATGAGGCAATTGCGAACTCGACCGGCGTGTATGATGCAAGGGTGTCGCGCGTCGGACCATCACCGCGCGATGCTCCATTTTCCGACTCCTACACGCAACACATACGCGAGCGCGGGCGCCTATCGTTCGCCATTCGCGAAACGATTTACGCGCGGTACAATTTCTACGCGAAGCGACCATTATTCTCTCTTCGCCTTAACGAATATTCGTCAAGGTCGTTTTCTCAAGTTTCCTCTCCAACAAGAGACGGAGACTTTGTCGGCGACTACTTGGATCCCACCACATTCCTATTCGATAGCGCGACTCACCCCCCGCAGACGTACGGCCGCAAACCAAATGGATTACGCGCTATTTCCCCATTAGCGTCGTTTGACAATTTGTTTTTTTTTTTTTTTCAAAAAAATTTCAACCGGTTCTTCGTACCTTTCGATTTCAAAATATTCGTACCTTTCAAATAAACAATACGTTTTATTGATAAACAAAATGTCAGGTAATTTTGAGACCCCCGTGTTATATATTTTGTTTGGAAAATGTTACGTACCGAAAGCAATGGAAATCATCGAAAATCGTATCGGATTCTGTTCGATAACATCGCAAGCGTTTGGGATTCGCACATTGGATTTGAATTTGGTATAGCGATAGAATGCGATGGTCCAGTTGATTCGTTGAAGGTGCGTTTTCGGTTTTTCATGGGCACCACTGCGAAACGCCAGGCGGCGGGTGTGGCGATGCTTTTCTCGCCGCAAACTTAGCTTCTCATTCCCATGTAGAGGTTGCCACGAGTTGCCCAATCTTACGATCAGGCCAATATTGGCACCATCGTATTATTAGCCAACAAAAGAGAAATAATATTGGCCCATTGCTGTTCCGCTCTAAACTAAAAACTGGCACAATATCGGCCCATTACTAAAGATTATCCTGGCCCATCTTTAAAAACTAACAAACAGTCGTGATAGTTAAACTAAATTTGCCAATCCTAAAGCTGGCAATCCTAAAATACTGGCTATTACATTGGCTCATTATTGTCGCGTTCTAAATTGAAAACCGACACAATATCGGCCCATAGTTAAAACCCATCATGGCCCATCTTTTAAATTCATTAAATAGTCATGATAGATAAACAATATTTGCCAATTTTTAAACTGGTGATGCTGAAGTACTGCCAATTACATTGGCCCATTATTGTTCCGTTATAAATTGAGAACTGGCACAATATCAGCCCATTATTAAAACCTATCCGGGCCCATCTGTTAAAACCAATAAACAGCCGTGAAAGTGCATTGAAATTTGCCAATTTAAAAACTGGCAATGCTAAAATACTAGAAATTACATGTAATTAATCTAAGCCCTTTATTGGCTAAGTGGGTCAGACCATACCTGCTTTTATTTTATTTAAGCCTTGGGTTATTCATTATCTGTATATTGTGCCAGAATAAGCAAATAACTGGCACGTCATATAGGGTAAAAGCGGGATAGTTGCCCCAGGGGGATACTTGCCCCGGTTTTGAATACACTATGTTAGGGATGTTGGGGGACTTAACGTTTGACTGTGATTGGAAGGGCCCCTCCTGCAGGCCTGGGTGCCATGTAAGCCTTCGAAGTAGGCCCACGCATTTTGTCCATGTGAGCAAAAATCTTTCGCGACACAAGTTTGACGGGCGTCAAAATTATATTGGTATGTAATTTCGATTGAATATCTTTATTACTGATTGTTGTTTCAGTCAACTTTTTGTTTCTCAGCACGCATTAGAGTTTAAGTTATTCTGTTTACTAGGTTTTATTGTCGAATAGTTTTTATTTATTTCGAAAATAACAAGGGCAAGTATCCGTATCAAAAAGGATAGTCGCCCCATTTACTTTGGCGGATGGTCGCCCTAGGGCAACTATCCGCAGCTATAAATTTTTTTGCCGAGCAAAGGCAGATTTTGTTCTTTTGGTGTATTTTTCCAACTTGTTGTGACTATAATTTGTCATCACTATCAAGTACCAGGCATTTCTGGAGAGCCTGCGTTACAAGACCGCGTACAGGAATGTGAGTCTGATCGAGGTTTTGCACTAAATCAACAGAACAAAGTGCCTCGACTAGGCGATCAAGTCCCAAACGATGCTGATAAAAACAAACTAGAAACTGTCTTAAATGAGGCTGAGCAGAATAGCGTGAATCAAGATCACACGCCACCTAGGCCGTCTTCAAGCCTTTTGAATCTTTCTGAAGACTGTTTAGCCCTAGGCGATGGCGACATTGAAAATTACATCTTTCATTGTACTGAGCTATCGAAGAGAAAATAAAGAAAATAACCGAAATACCGGAAACTAAAATTAGGGCAGCGAAAAAAAGATTGTAAGACAGTAAAAAACAGACCAGCTGGTAGCAAGAAAAGTATTGTAAAGAAAAGAGGGCAACCGCAAAAAAAGACCAAAAAAAATATCGATATTACCAGCAGTGAAACTGAATCCGATAACACAGATTTTATTGAACTGATCAAAGGAAGCGCTTTAAGAAAGAGAAAAATACAAATTTCCAATCCTGACAGTGAAAACGAAGAAAATGTTATAGGGTCAAAAACATCTGAAGGAAAAACCACCGAAGGACTACCAATTAAAAGAAAAAAGGACGAAAAATCGATAAGAGACACTGAAAATATATAACAGGTGAAAAACGCTAATTCCAAAATAGAAAATACAAATAAAAAGGTTTCAGTTGATGATTATTGCGCAGAATATTTTGAGAATTATAATTTAACTACATCGAAATCGGATTGGATTCAATGTCCGATATGTCGAATGTGGTTGCATGAAACTTGCACACCATTCAAAAGCCACTGCATTAGATGTGGAATATTTAGAACCGTGGCTTCTGGTATAATGATATCTTTCTCTGAATATCTGGTAAATTGATATAACTAATGCTTATGCCAAACCTGATTGCCATGTTGTTCTATCGTTAAGATAAATAATAATATTTTACAAATAACTTAACTGATTTAAAGTTTGGAGGCTATTTCTGTAGTATTTTCATAGTCCAAGACGTTAAAACTTAATACTATTTTATCATGATGATTAATATTGTAATTAGTACTTAATAAAGGATCTCAGTAAATTTGTTTCTATCTAATAAAATCATAGTGAGGCGTCTAACCCTGCACGAGGCAAGTATCCCCCGAAGCATTTTTAACGTTAGGCTACTATCCGCCACGGTAGGCAACTATCCGTTTTTTGAGAGGTCCTATAAAACAGGATTTACTCAAAACCAGTATTAATTATCATTACAAAAATAGGCTACTGTAAAAGATCGAAGACCTATGTTTTAATATACATATCGCATTATTCTTAGTAAGTACATATTTTTTAGAAATAGAGCTTTTTTGAAATGTGGGGCTACTATCCGGCTTTTACCCTATTAATCGTCTATATTTTGTAGTTCAGTTTTTGTAATCAATACAAGTAAGTAAAATATGCCAATTTTGAAACCTGTCATATACGTAAATTACTATTTATTTCAAAGTTATTCCATGAAATATGTATCCATAAGGACCAATCTCGGGCCAATCTTGGCCCGATATAGGTTGAATATTTATCACGCACCCAAACAAACCCACGCCCAATATTCTAGATAGACTAACTTCTGGATAAATCAACTGTGAAGGCCCATCATAGAGCCAGTGGTCAATTTCTACATAGGCCCTTTAAGGGGGCCCACATAGGGCCAAGTGCAATCATCAACATTGGCGCTACAATGAATTAAATCATTGGCCCAATAATTGTTGGCTCTGTTGGCCGATATCGGGCCATTCTTATCATTTCTACAGAGGCACCTCATTGGTAAATACTCACGGCCCAATATTCTAGAAAGGCTAACTGTGAAGGCCCGTCCCAGGCCCAACGGTCAATCTCTACATGGGTTCTCCGTGATGTTCGAGATCTTGGGAACGAGCTTGGATTCTCCCGAGAAGCGTCTTGCATAACTCGCGGTCACTTTTCCCACCTACGAAACACACGTTACTTGAAATTTGTCAAACGATCTCTTCTCGAGTTGAGCCGCGCGCAACGAGAATATTTATTCCCCGCTAAAAATGAAAGAGATGCTCAATTTTTCTCTGTTTTCCTCTTGCCAATATTTTTCCACCCCGTCTTTTCATAAATTTGCGAATCCGAGGGTCGAGAAATTGTTGGTCGGTTTCTTCGTGAATTTGTGGGAAATACAAAAAAAAATCGGACAAACATTCAGTCAACTTTGCATATATTCGTTCGTTGAGATGACAATCTCGAAGATTATTATACTCGGGGAGACGCGCACAACGCAGAAAAATCTTTAGCGATTTCTTTCATCATTGCGAGGAGGAGGAGGAGGAGGCGGCGGCGACGGCGGCGGCAGCGGCGGCGGAGGAGAAGAGGAGGGCTAAAAACGACCTGGTCCTAAAAATATTGTCGTGACATACTCTGAAAAACCCCAGGCGTAACTCGCTTAAACCGTTAAAGTAATCCGAAACACGAAGTAGCGAAGCGCTTTTTTCTCTTCATTCTCCGTCGAGTATCTTTCATATCGATCCAACGCGGATTCTTCATCGGATCTAAAATCACTTGGTCATAATTTCGCCTTTCCTCGTAGAGACGACTCTGTTGGTCGTGAAGTTCATCGATTTCAATTAGGTACCTACACGCTTTCTTTTGTTCCTTTTATTCGGGCGAACGATTTAACGAATTTGTGCCGGTGACAAAATGAAGAATTGTCCAAAAAAATAAATGTACTTGTTCTATTGAAAGAAGACGGCCGACGCTTCGGAACCGAGTATAATATTCTCGAAGCAGATATATGCAAGTCTCGTTACGTCGACTCTAAATTTGATTGTAAAATAATAACGTTCTAAAGTGGGCTCGCGAGAAAAGGCGTAGGCACGCCCCGTTAAATATACAAGGTTAAATTTAACCAAGTTGATAGAAGACAGAGAGAGAGAGAGAGAGAGAGAGAGAGAGAGAGAGAGAGGGCGATGTCGGTTCGTCATGAGACACTTTGTCGCTTTTTTTGAGCTTTAGTCATCGAGAAGAGTCATGAGAATATTGTTATTGGGTCTGAGGTACTAAAAGACACAATCACGCGAGATCGAATTACAGTCGCCTTTTCTTCTTTTTCCCTCGTTGGCCAAGTCTTGCGAAATCTAATTTTTTCGAGTCTACGGAAAAGATTCTTTATTCGCGAGGTAAGCTTTTTTTTCTCAATCGAGCCACGTGCTTGTTGAATAAAATCATTTGTCTGCCGATGGCGTTAATTTGATCGAACTTCATTATAAAAATAACTGCAGTATCTTTCAAAGTCGCTGTGCCATCCCCAAGAGAGAATGTCCACCGTATAACGAAGAGACCGGGCTAACCATGACCTGGCTCAACGATTCTTCATCTTCTCTCTCTCTCTCTCTCTCTCTCTCTCTCTCTCTCTCTCTCTCTCTCTCTTTCTCTCTGGGAAAGTACCCTCTCGGGCAGGGCTTCTTGACTATTTTTATCCATTGAAAAAAGCGAAAAAGATTCTCCCTATAGATGTATTAGTATCGATATTGGAATTTTTTCGTTATGCCTTTCGAAGGCCAAGTAGAAGATTTGGTGCGAAAATTTCGGGGTAGGTAACTCCACAATAACACAATATTATTAAGTTATCGCGTTAAAAATAAATTCCGAATATGTGGCAGATGAAGCTTCTTTCAAGCAGATTCGATAATTATGATGCAGACTGAATGTCGGTGTAAAAGAATTCGTTTTGCTCCAAGAATGCGAGACTTTGGACAAAACGAAAACTGAACATTTAGCGGAAAAAATGTAAGAAAATTGACCGATGTAAAGCTGAACGCTTTCGATGAAATTTGCTTCTTGTTTTGTTACGCAGGACTAAAGAGGAATTATTTCGAAATGGTTGATCGAACGCGATTCACAGACGATTCGAAGATTTCTCTGGCCGCGTTACCTGGAAGTGCCAGGGAATGAATACACGTATAGAAGACAGCTGTGAGATGCACGGGCATATCTTTCTCTCTCTCTCTCTCTCTCTCTCTCTCTCTCTCTCTCTCTCTCTCTCTCTCTCTCTCTCTCTCTCCTTCTCTCTCATTTCAACGGTATAGATTCTAATACGTAAAGATAGATTCACCGGTGAGGGGCGATCGAGTATATTTAGAAAAGTACTCGGCTGGCCAGATCCGAGAGACTCAAACCGTACGAGCTTCTGGGTTTATATTCTCGCGAGAAATATTTCTTTTTCTCTCTCCCGTATGCTCGTCTCCCCCCCGCTGCGGTTCCTCGGCATCTCGCGATTTTCCCGACACACCGCTCTTGATCCGCTGCGAATTTTTATTTTTTCACTCGCACCATTCTACCTTTTCCTTTTAATAAATGCTTCAAGTTGAAATATATCAACCCCGTTTGCCTTTTGCGACCCCTTCGCCTTTGGGCGACGATAGTAGGCGGTGAGCGAGAGTCATCTGTCGAGTACAAAGGGTTAATTGAGCAAGCAGTGTTAATAATTAACAATGTTGAAAGGAGCCGATCTAAGCGCGACAACCTTTCGCGATATACATATACATATGTAGCTTAAAAATACGTTTTATCATAGTTAGGATCAAGTCAAATTGTTGAATTTGCGGGAAAATCGTTCGTCTGCAAACTCGCGCGCGCGATCTCAAATTTGCCAAAACTCTTTGCATTCTACGCTTTGACTATTTTCGAACCTATTACGGCTATGGTGTCTCGAGGATAAATTCCGATGCCTAGATGTGGAATTTTTGTTTCGAAAATATCCATTGGTCACTCCAGACAGACATTGTACGGGCCCGAAACGAGCATTTCAAGTGTACGCGTGTATATACATTTATAAATATGACCTCGCAATAATTGGCGCATAATCGAGAGACTCGGAGACGTTGCGTATGTGTGTTCGAAGTAAAAGAAAAATAGGGTTGCGAATGATCTCTTTCGATCTCTTTCGGTCATCTTATACCCCCTGACAATATGTGGGCTGACTATTTTCCCCTTCGATTTTCAACCACTTAAACCCCAGTGATCTCCTGACAAGCCTCGCTTGGAAGCGATTATCGAATTATTATAAAATAATGGAAAATGAGAATTTGTCTTGAGACCGTAGTCGAGGAGTGGGTACGATGTTGCATGAACCGCGGACGGGCGGGGAACGCGCAGTGGATATACGCGATAACTTTGAAATCCCACGGGCGTGTATATGGGCGGCCGCGGTTTATTTTTCGCTTCTCGCCGCTCGGAAAAGGTGCGCAACTGTATGACTCGCGTGAGCAAGGAGAGGACGAGAGGGAGGGAGATAGATAGAAAACGCAAACTCGCGGGCGAAAAATATTTTTCTCTCGTCGCGCCTGCTGAGACGAGATTGTTTTGGGTGAGACACGTCGAGATTTCTATTTTCAACGGGATCGGCAGAGACTCTTCCACCCTCCTCACTGACAAACGAATACCGCGCGTAACAACACCCCCGCGCATTCGCAGGGACGAATCTTGCGATCGAGCCGCGCGCGCGCGCGAGGACTGAGAAATGATGCTCGGGTCATCGCGCGTTCTATCTAGCCGGCTCGAATATTCCGACTGGTTATCGCTCGTACAGGACGACGCACGTTCGCTTGCCAACTTGCTTGCTCAAACGCAATAACACGAGACTGAATCATCGGGCTAGTCGTCGATCACGAATATCGATTGTTGTTTCGTCGAGAACGCTGCGCTGTATTCTCATGACAATGCGATCACGCACGCGCCCCAATTTTAATTGAAGCGCGCATGACGTTTTTTTTTTCTCTGCAACACTTGTAGGTCTCTCTCTCTCTCTCTCTCTCTCTCTCTGTCTCTCTCCGAACGGCAATCTTTCGTCATTGAATAATTATAAATTGGTTCCTCGTTTCTGCGTGCTGCTGCTCTATCATCGTTATTCTCGTTCCGATGACTGTCTCGCTATTCTTTCGTTCGGGCTTCACTCGTCGGACATTCCTTTACTCGGCTATCCATTTTTTTAAATCGATCATCCCGCAATGCGTTTTTTGCGTCGATTGTAAACTGGCCCATCTCTTTCTCGTCGTCTTATTCTCGATTCCATTATTTCCGGGATCCGCATTTTCCGAAAAACGCACCCCTCTGTAATATGGGCGACTCGCGTCAAACGCGTTTACGGAACATTCAAAGACAAACCTCCGGTAAAGTCTCTTTCGCCAAAGTCAGTTCGAAAACGACAAACAGCGATACATGTTTGAAAAAAAAATTATCGCGACGTCTCAAAACTTGAGCAGAGCTAGAATGCGTTCTGAACTTTGCGACAAGTTGAAAATGTCAGTTGGAAAAATTCGTGTGAAAAATTGAAATCGAAGAAAAGTCGATGTGGGTGGCGAAAATAGAGCAGTCAATGGAAAATACGCTTGGTATACGAATTGCGATTAACGGCAATAGGGTTGTAGGAAAGTTCGCGATTGATTCCGGCAAAAATTCGTTAATCGCGAAAATAGAGGCAGCCCCGAGATGATGATGAGAAATTTGATTAAAGTGGCGGCGGCGGCGGCCTATAATCTACAGTTGCACATATATAGGGAATTTCGCGGTTTTCACCCCCGCGCGAACAAGACGACGAATAACGAGAGGACGAAAAAAAAGGGGGAGTGGGGGTAGTCTCGGATGCCGATGGTAACGGTAGCCCGGTGGCAACGTCGGTGGCTTCGCCGAACAGTAAAAGACAAAATTAACGGCGCGGAGCAAGCGGTGGTAACGCGTAAGAGAACCGTCTCGGCACTGCGATCGAGCTTTTAGTTTGGTTAGTTCGCGCGCGGGGCCCCGGCGATTGGGACGGCCGATCGAATACACAGGGACGACGGACGGACACGAGAATATCAAAGCCAATGAGCCATTTTATTATTGAACGGGAAAAATCAAATAAACCAAAAAATATTATACGACATTTTTTTCGAGGGAAGAATCCGGGGAAAGGTTTTTTCCGGATTCGGGAGTAAAGAAAAGCCAAGTGTAAAACAGTGACGAAAAAAAATCTCGATCGATCATCGCAACAACAACAACGAATTTGAGAGGAATCGCGATTGAAGGAGAATTTCGAAGAGAGAGAGAGAGAGAGAGACACTTACATCGATCGATTTCTCCCTTGGTGCGCTGATTCGAATCTCACGATCGAGTTCAAGTTTCCCGGCCCTTTTCATCTTCCGTTAATTGTATATCAGTGCGGCGCGCGCTCACACGGAACGCGATTAATCGACGATTTTCCACGTGGAAGAGAAAGAGAGAGACAGAGAGAGAGAGAGAGAGAGAGAGAGAGAGAGAGAGAGAGAGAGAGAGAGAGAGAGACTCTCTTCCCCGTCCGGATATACTTACGATCCGTAGCAACGCCGTCGTGTTTTCGCGAGTGCGCCAAATATGTAGGAAGAACCAAAGGGAAAAATAGGAGAAACACTGTCGACTTTAACTCCCGAGCCGAGTATTGGTTTGCTATTGGCCGAAGTCGTCGTAGACAGTCGGCGAACGACCCCTCAAGTAAGTGGATCATAGCTGCGCACTCGGTGCTTTCTGTACATTAGAGATAAATGTATACTCGTTAGGAATGCTTGGAACGTGTAGGTGTCAGTGTGAGTTAAAATGAAAAAAATGGAAAAAGAAAATGCCGCTCCCAATATCGCGCTGCAATTGGCGAAAAACGAGAATAAAATAATTAACAACTCTCGAAAGAAGAAATTAGCGGTGCTAACAACGTGAGTGTAGGAAACGTGCAGTTTTCGGGTCCTGGATTACGGTGTGATAAGGAAGGCTTGAAAAAAATCTCAGGAGGAATTATTTGACCGTGCACAAATTGGTTTAAACGAGTGGAAAGCGTGGACGGAGAGGGGTTAGAGACCGATGTGTAGGAAGTGTGAGCTTCCTTACGTAACGAGCCTCCTCTGGTTCTTCTCTGTATATAAATATACATGCATGTATCAAGACCCACAGAAAATAACGGAAATGCAAGGAACGACACCAAAATTCTTACATATATTCCAATCGAAAGAGTCGCTGTTTGTTTTTATTTAATCATTTGTAACATTGCGGTCTGGATCATCCGAGAGGTCGAACATCGGTCGATCTGGGAATCGAATCATTTATTCAGCCGCGTTCGCCCGAAATTCTGGTAGCAATATTACACAAATTCGTGTTTCCTATTTACCTTTCGTATACCTGTCTCGAGATTCGCAGGGTGGAAAGTTAGATGGGGTGAATAGCGGAAGGCCAAGGACGCGACGAATCGGATCTTCACACACATACACATATGCACACACACACACACATACACACACGCACGCACGGGCTATACGTTCGAATCACATAAAAAAATTTAAATATATAAATATGCGTACATGTAAGTATGTGCATTATATTTTTGTTACCGGATTATAGGTTGCATTCTCATCTTCATTCCATTTCGAATAGAAAGGAAATCTCGGTCTACTGAAATAAAAAAGTAACGATACATGTTTCGAATTTATGGTCAACTGTTATTCTACATTTCCATATTTTACATTAACCTTGTATTCAATATTATGAAATATCAATTATATTGTAATAATTATCAATTGTAGTAATTTCGGTCCCAATAACCTTCACAATGATGTCATCTTGATACTGTTGATCGGAAATAAAATTAATAGTTTTCTTTCTTAGAGGTAATGTCACTCGTCAGGTTTTTTCTGATCGACAGCTCCGATTATAAATTAAGTGAAATATAATTATTTCTCCGCGTTGTTAAACGGCGATAGAATATTTACAGGCAATTAAATATAATAATTAATGCTCTTGGTTCGAATAGTTACTGAATCGCAAAAGGGAAAGTAAGAGGGAAGGAGATGGAGGGCGAGAGAGAGAGAGAGAGAGAGAGAGAGAGAGAGAGAGAGAGAGAGAGAGAGAGAGAGAGAGAATTTGGAGATTCTGCGGTTGTTCGACCGCCGAGAGAGAAAGAATCAGCGAGGGGAGTCTCCTGACTCTGGCAAACTATTCGTAGAGCACTATCTAGGTATCTAGGCTCGGTGTCCGCGTATTTTTAGAGAACGTAACGTGAGGAGGAGCCGCGGACCACGTCGTCGTCGTTGTGTTCGTCGTCGGATTTCTCATCCGACTATACGTCACACCATCTCTTTTTCTCTCTCCCTCTCCGTCTGTGATCGCTCAATTTTTTACACCAATATTAATTTTTTCTTTCGCATTCTATTGCTTCGAGTGTGTCCGCCATTGTTCCTTATCGCGTCTCCTGTAAATTCAAAATCTTATGTCTTTCGACCGTTGAAGATTGCCCCTGTGTGTACGAACCAAAACTTTCGGATGCGTATTATCGGCCACGCGCGTGGGTGGCGATATATATTTCCACCAATACCCGACGACTTACTCTTCTCGCGAGACGCACGAAAAACGCTTCGTAAAGTTACCCTCTCCCTCCGTTCAGCGACGAGCGATTTAAAATTTCCCCCCACAACCAAACTTTCCACCCGCCAGACTCACGGATATCGTATTCTCCCGAATTCGAATGGAAAGGGAGAACAATCATGTTTATAGTATGGTCATTTAGAAAAAAGTCATATTCGACTGAAAAGTTTAGATATCGATGCTATCCAATATTTATATGTACGCATAAAGCCTAATTAATTTTTTCGAAAGAATATTTCATCACTCAGTTTCTTGGGCGAAAAAAAACGTGGATATGAATTTACTAGATTGCCGGTTTTATTGAATGGCGTGAAACACGATGGAGCTACGAGAAAAAAAGACGTCTGTTAAACGACCAGCCTCGCAACACATAGCGTCCGATGGCATGCGGTCGGAAAATGCGAGTGATCACGACCTTAAGAAGTCAGACGGCGTATACACTAGTGTTATCGTGTAACAGGGCATGCGGTGGGCAAAATCAGGTTCCGAGTGGACGAAGGAAAATACACGACTCCAAAAAATTAAAGGAACAGAACATTTGTTCAATTTTTGAAGTGTTTTATGAAGCGCTGTATTTATGTGAAAAATGGTCGTATCGAGATGAAAAAAAAACATTTTGAAGGTTCAAGTTTATAATTTCGAGATGTTTTTGCACAAACATTTTGTGCGGTACTGTTATCGCGCAATCATGATAAATAGCGGGACAATTTTTTTTCCAAATATTCTTTTTTCCAGGGTCCATGGGCTTGGGAACTTTGTTTTCAGTTAAATCAATATATAGGTCAGTTAGCATGTTTATTCAGTTTCAATTTTTTTTGGTCTCTATACGTCAATTTTTTGTTGAGATATCCGACTTCGAGTGGAAAAAGGTCCTTTTGTCTTTGATCATCGATATCTCAGCAACCGACGATCGCACAAGGAATCAAAGGGCATCTTTGAAAACTTGTAAACATTTTCTACAAGACCCTTTCATTGACTTTCGAGAATTCTTTTTTTTCACCCTCAACATTAGTTTGGAAAAAGTACGAAAAAATGACTTTTTATTGTTTTTTCAGTGAATCTACCACTACTTTACAAATATTGATGAAAAGACCAATGTTGCAAAGTTTTTTTTTCAGCTGAATGTACCCCCAATAGCCCTGGAAAATTTCAAGTTGATCCATCAAACTGTTTTCCCAGACCGATTGATAAAAATTTTACAAAACCATTGAAGAAACAAGTGTATTGTTCCCGAATACCATGTAATCGACATCAAAATGAAAAGACCAATTTTCTTCGAACTTTTTCACAGCTTTGCACTAGTTGCGGGTTAAAGAAAAAAAATTGAAAAATTTAACAAAATATTAATAAACAAAAAAATCTTGGTCAAACATTTCAGGAAACAATACTGACTCATTTTTGACACGATTCGGCCTTTGCGCACTCATATTTAATTGCATTAATTAAAAGTTGATACCTCCAAGCAGTATTCACCAGTCGATCTGAGAACATTTGTGCAATTAATTCTCGATATTTTCTGAGAAAGTTATTAGGGTTAGAAAAACGGGTTTTTTTTTCAAAACTAGGTATGATCAACAATTGAAAACAGTTACAGTTTACAAAAACTGTTGATTCATTTTTGTACCAAAACTTCAAAAAATTTACAACAAAAAGATTAGTTTTGAAAAAAAATGTTAATTGGTCTTTTCTTCCAAAATAAAGATCAGTTTTGAAAAGAACTGTTTTTTGTAAACCTAATAACCTTTGCAGAAAATATCGAAAAATAATCGCATACAAGTTCTCAGATCGACTAGCGAATACAGCTTGGGGGTATCAACTTTTAATTAATGCCATTGAAGATGTGTGAAATTATGGTCCGCGAAGGCCGAATCGTGTCAAAAATAAGTCAGCATTGTTTCCTGAAATGTTTTATAAAGGAAAAAAAATGTCATTATATTTGTTTGCATTTTTCGGATAACATTTTCTTGAATTTAACAAGCAACTAGTGCACAGTTGTGAAAGAAGTTGAAGAAAATTGGTCTTTTCAATTTCAATGATGATTACACGATGTTTATGAACAATACACTTGTTCCTTTAATTGTTTTGTACAACTTCGATTAATCGGTATAAAGTAGTGGTAGATTTACTTAGAAATCATAAAAATTTATTTTTTTGTACTTTTTCCAAATTAATGTTAAGGGTGAACATTTTTTTCTTCTCAGAAGTCAATGAAAGAGCCGGGTAAGAAATTGATTCAAGTTTTCAAAGCTGTCCCTTTGATTCCCTGTGCGATCATTGGTTGCTGAGATATCAATGATCAAAGACAAAAGGATTTTTTTCATTCAAAGTCGGATATCTTAGCAAAACATTGACGTAGAGAGACAAAAAAGGAACCAAATTGAAGCTAAATAAACAAGCTAACTGTCCTTTACATTGATTTGATTGAAAAAAAAAATCCGAGCCCGTGGACCCATGAAAACGAAACAAAAAAAATTGGATTTTTATCTCCCGCTATTTTTTATGATTGCGCGATAACGATAGCTCGCAAAAATGTTTTGCCAAGAGATCTCAAAACTAGAACCTTCAAGCTTCAAAATGCTTTTTCATCTCGATACGACCATTTTTCACGTAGATACAGCGCTTCAAAAACGCTTAAAAAATTGCAGAAATGTTCTGTTCCTTTAATTTTTTGAGCATTGTGGCTTCGCGCACACGGAGCCATTCTCCCTTCTCAGTGAAAGCAGCAAAATACGCTCAGACCGATCTTCCATTATCAGTAGAAACAGCCAAACACGCTCAGACCGGTCTCGTCATAAGTAAAAACAGCCGAACACGCTCAGACCAATTTTCATTATCAGTGAAAACGAACAAGAACGCTGAGGCCAATTTTCTATCTTAATGTTTCCTAGCTGCAACGGAATTTCATAAAATTGTTCTCGCCACAAAGTATAATACCAGATTCAAAATGCAGATGGAGAAAGAACATAATCTTTTGGACAAGAGAAACAAACTCGAAGCGCGAAAAAAATATATTTTATATTGGCAGACGATAAAAAAAACGTACAGAAAACATTTGGAATAATAGTTCTCGGAAAAGTGTTGAAGAATATTGGATAAAAAAAAAATAAGTGTCGATAGGGCAGGGCGATCCTTCAGCGGACGATCAAGTTCTCAAAGACTTTTTTTTTAAGGTTTCACGAGAAATATATAAAATGTATCTAGCCTGCAGAGCTTTTCGTCCGCTTGTATTTTTGCGATATACACTTTGTCTCTATTTTCACATGATTTTCCCCCTCGTTTCTCGATGCCTCTATTTATTCGTGAATGTGTCCAAAATGCGGATCTTTTCCTTTCAACAGTTCTCATTTATCTTCTATAAATATGATTCGATCAATGTTTTTTTTTTTTTTTCGCGGGAGAATTAACGAGCGAGGTACTTTTTCAGCGAGCTTCTCGATCGCGTGGTGGCGGAACGATTGATGAGGCTGATACTTGTCACTCGACATGATGAAAAGCGCGAAAAGCCCGAGGGGACGAAAGGGGGGCGTGGACGCGAATTAATTTGACGGTGATACGCACGTATCGTGTCGTACGAGGAGAAAATGAGAGAAGCAAACGTAATGATCGAGCGAGGAACACGGGAACCCTCGGCTGCTTTAGTTTCGCTACAGTGCCAAATGTCACGGATTGTTCGAAGAACGAATGGCGTTTGAGTCTTTCGAGCTTTTTCGGATGCGTCGTTGCGCTACATAGTAATGGGAGGAACACATATCAGCCACGACTAGTGACGACTGCCAAAAGCCAAATGGCACCTCATATTTTGTAAGGTGCCATTTATATAATTGAGCGCACCAAAGTCGCGAATGCAACCGATTCCTTTAAGGAAAATAATCGTGTCGAGTCTTTGATCATTCGGCGTATTTTTAACGTTCCGAAGAGGCCAAAGAACAAGTTAGAAATTCTATGAATATCCTTGTAAGAATAATACACGAGTGATTCTTGAAATTGAAAAATATTCTCGACTTTTTTGCTCGAAAATCAATTTAATTCCATGGCTCCATCCAGAGTATTCAATTAATTTTCGTTCACTATTTTTCGGTATAGTCTTACACCCGATTTGTCTCCATGAATAGTGCTCTGATCAAGCATCGAGTATAATGAAACTTTTAGGTTTCAAAGGGGGACGTTAAAGAAATCTTTTTTGGTCTAAATTTCAAAATGGCGACGTCAAGATGTTTTTTTTTACAATGGGAACATCGATTTTTCACGAAAAAATTTGTCAGGCCAAAACTAGCAACTTCTGTAGAAAAAGTTTTTTTGATATCGTTCATAATTTTTAGGTTAGAATACCATTTTTTATTATTTTGGCGCTATCCAGAATGTACCACAAGGAGGTAAAGTTTTTAACATCCGTAGTGTAAGTGCGCGCCCGTGTGGGTGTGAGTTTGTTTGGGATTGTTTGGGTTATCGAACAAACCGAAACACACTCACACGCAGACTTACACTTGGCTTTGTTTGATAACGGAAGTGACGAGTCGCAGAGTTTGTCTGGGTTATCGAACAAATCCAAACAAAAGCAAACAAACTCACACCCACACACACACACGCACACTTACACTAGGAGTGTTGAAGTCTTCACCTCCTCGCGGTACATTCTGGATAGCGCTAAAATAGTCAAGACTTGTGTTCTGATCTAAAAATGATGAAGGTTTTCAAAAACCGTTTCCTACAAAAGTTGTTAGTCTTGCCTGACAAATTTTTGAGTGAAAAAATGCATGATCCCATTTTTAAAAAACGTCTCGTCCATCTTATCATCGCCATTTTGAATTTTGCACCAAAAAAGTTTTCTCAACGTCCCCCTTTGAACCCTAAAAGTTCTATTATACTCAAGACTTGATCAGAGCAGTATTTTTCTAGATAAATCAGGTATAAGATAAAAATGAGACACCCGGCATATATATGAAGAAAGTTTTAATTGAGAGAAAGAGCTTACAACGATACGTTGTTACAAGTCGGTTGACAAGGTCTTTCTCGTGTTTCACGTCGATCGTGTTTCAGTCTTTACGTACACGAGTAATACAAGACGTATCGATAGGGCTCTCGGTTACTAGGACAGAGTATCCCCATGCCAATTTGAATTCGAGGTCTGGTACGCACCGACGATTGATATCTACCGCCGTACGCTTCGCAACCGTCAAGATTTTCGGTCAACCGGCGAACTTAAATTAGACCCCGGGTCAAGTTAATTATAGTACTCGTTAATATAGTCCATTTATATAGCTTTTTATATACTGCCAAGTGTTTTATGGCCACGCGCCACCGTGGCAACTTTTCCCTCTTCTTAATCCGTAGATAATTGGAAAGGGCTTGAAATTTTGGCGCTTCTCATTTTGAATGCGTATTGTTTGAAGACCTGAATAAAAAATCGTAAAATAGTCGCTTTTAAAGTTCGGTTTATCAAGATTTATTTGCCAGATACAACCAAAAATTGTAACATTTGAAGAGATAATTATTTGCTAATAAAAATATTGTACTTTGCGGGTAAACGGAATATTTTTTCACTCAATTGTGAAAACACTTTTTTCGCCAAGCCCATATGGCCCCAAACTATGACATTTTTTTTTCAACTCAATAACGAAAGCGTTTTTTTTCAAACCCAAATATATCCAATCGAACGAATCTTTTTCCCGAGTCAACTATCAAAAAGTTTTCTGTCAAACCCAAACAACCCGAAACGAACGAAATTTTTTCCAAGGCAATCATAAAAACGTTTTTCCTCTGCCAAACTCAAACAAACTCAAACAACTCCAGACGAACGAAATTTTTTCTCTAACTCAATAATGAAAAAGTTTTTTTTTGCTAAACCAAAGAAACAAATATTTCTTCTAAGTTAGTTATGGAAAACTTTTTTTGCCTCCACGTAGTTCGGAATATTTGTTTTTTTCCCCCTTCTTTTCTTTAATAAGAATGCGAAATGCAATTACGAGGGGCAGCGATCTCGAGTATTTTCGAGGCTCACTGCCAACTCTTACCACCGCGTTGTATCACACACACCCGCTCTGTCCTCCTCCTCCTCCCGCTTTCTCTCTTGCTCTTTCACTCTTTTCAGCCAGTCGCTATTACGCGAGCTATGAACACATCTAATGCTCTGCGAAAGCTCATAGTGTCACTTGCGGTCGACGAATTGTTTGAAGCGCCCTTCGGGAAGATTCGACACGTACGCGTATACCCAAGTGTATTATTTCGGGCTGAAAGACTCACCACCGATCCCCGACCGCGTGCAATTGCATCGACGAGAAGTCATCCTCGCGAACTTCCGCTCTGGCTCAACGCGTCTATCTCATTATGTCTCGCTCTCTCTTTCTCTTTCTCTCTCTCTCTCTTCCGCGGAATAAATAACTCTTGCCCACTCAAGCAACCTAAACATAATAATCGATCACCAAGATAAGCAGTCAGACGTCTATTTCGAGCCTTTCAATAATAGAATTTCTTGCGTCATACTTCCTCTCTCTCTCTCTCTCTCTCTCTCTCTCTCTCTCTCTCTCTCTCTCTCTCTCTCTCGCTCCTCCTCCGCGTAGCCTCAAAGAGTTCGCTGTGATTTAGGTCCGATCGGTCGCTGATATTATCAATCGAAGCTCTTCAAAGGACCAACTCTCCACGTTCGGTGTTTTTATTTTTCGGCCGAGATTAGATTGCATCAACATCTCGGGTCGCGTGTGAGTGACGTTTTTTCCAAAATTTCCCCGACAATTTCGAACGACCACGACCGTGGACTAAAAAATAATTGTAATTACATCGGGACTTAATAAAGAACGAACGTGAAACGTAAGTGAAGAGATTGGATGAGGAAAAACAGAACGTTCGTTCCGTGTTCAACCTAGTTACACGAAGTTACACTTGCGCCCATGCCAAAGCAATGTCTGACAAATCGTGACTCACGCCGAAGTTTATTTCTAGCTTTGCGTTGCGAAATTCTTGGAAAAAACGAACTATTTCGATGCTCGTAAAAGTCACGGGAATTCTTTTCCTCCTTCGCTTTGGCGCATTCGAGAAAAATATAATCCTTTAATCTCACAATGTCATTTGGTATGTGTGGGTTTGTTATTGGGAAGAAAGAACTATTTGGATGCTCGTAAAAGTTACAGTGTTTTTTTTCTCCGCCGATTTGGCACGTGTAAGAAAAATATAATCTTCGTGTGTTTGGGTTTGTTGTTGGGAAAAAATTCTTGGGAAAAAGGACTATTTCGATGCCCGTAAAAGTCACAGGAACAAAAAAAATTGCCCATCGAAACATTTGAAAAAATGTAATCCCGATATCGAAAAATTTGTCAAATAAGGTGTTTGTTGTTGTTGTTGTTTCGAAGCGAAATACAGGTATAATCGCTCGATATACCGAAAAATGATCCAATACCCCGATGAATAAAAGGATGCGAATTTTTCGTTTGTCCAGGGGGAAGTGTTGGAAGCGGTGTTGGAAATTCTCGTGTCTCCGTGGGACGATAATTAGCGAAGGAGAATCAACCGAGGTCGAACACATTGAAGTAGGGAGACAGGTGTCCGGCTGAATGGTGCGGCAGGACGGTACCCGAGCATCATTGATCTATTGGGAAGGGCGATAAAGAAAGACGAGCGTCGGAGCGAGCGAAGAGCAAAAGAAACACACAGCACGTCGGCTTTGGTGATACCGGAAGCCGGCGAAATCAGGCGAGTGAGAAATCAGGCGTACCCCAATTAAGATGGGGGTCGCCGATGATTTCGCGCCAAGCTTCACGCAGAAGCCCCAGCTGCGTCAAGAGGACGAGGGCAATAGGCTGATATTCGAGTGTCAACTCGTAAGTTCGCCAAAACCGGAAATATCATGGTTCCGGGGGGAAACACAGCTGAGCGAGGACGCAAGAACGAACTTCAAGATACAGAGCGTCGGAACCAACAAATTTCTCGTCGTCCTTGAGCTCGATGATGTGATCGAGACCGATGCCGGCCTCTACAAGGTCAAGGCCAAGAACAAGATGGGCGAGGTCGCGGCCTCTATCAATCTCAACTTCAGTCGTAAGTTTCTCTCCCGTATTTAAGATTTGCAAGTATTTTTTTTTTCCATTCACTTTTTTTCAACTCAGTCGATGGATCGTCATTGGGCTTTATTTTCAAACCCCAATGCGGCCCGTTAAAATTTCACAGATGCGAGAAATATTCGGCCCTCATCTCTCGCGGTGAGGCGAAGAAAAACATGCGTGCGTGTATTGTTCATTTTTTTTTACGTTCGGGAAGCTTGGAAAATGTTCCATCTCCGATAGACGTTTCGACCATTGAGATTGCGTGCTTTTTTTTATCATTTACTGCACTTCCGCTTGCGTTTATTTTGACGGTCGAGGCACGCTTGGATTCTTACTTCGACAGCCCATCCGTAGCGAACCGTTCGCGCGGCGCGTGCGAAAAAGTTTTCAGGTTTTTTTCCGTTAAAAAAAACTCGCTCTCGACGAAATGCCGTTTGCAAAAAAATTTTATTCCGCCCCTTGTACGTTACTTTTCGCGTAGTATATTGATATAAAAGCAGCAGATAGATACACACGCGTCATATCTACACGGCCGCTCAAGAGTTTGGATACACCAGTCGATATTTCTTGCTGCACTAAAAGTTACATAGCTTCGTCAAAACAAAACAAAAAAGATAACCAAAGTCACCGAACGGTGTTTTGAAGGGAACAAGTTCAGCTTCGTTTTGCTTTTGTGAAATATTTTTTATGATTTTTTTTCGACCCGGTACGCACTTTTGTACGTGACTGTTTTACGGCTTTTTTCGACCATCGATCTAAGTTGGGCGCATTACTCATGGAAAAAATGATTGTCGTGTTTGTCCATGATAAACTAGAACGGGGTAGCAGGAGCTCTAGTTTCGGTTTTCAAAAGTTTCGTATGATTTTTTTTCGCAAAGTTATCTCATTTTTTTGCTAAAAAATACAAATTTTGGAAAATGCAACGTAACTCAAGAACTATAGGGTTTAAGAGGAAATGTCAAAGATGTAAAAAGTTGCGTAACTTTATACTGGACCTCCTGGATTTTTTTTTCAAAATTTTCCTCTTACTTTATTTTTTGACTATTTTCGCTCGAAACTCTGATGAGTAGAATAGCTTAACTCGAAAGTATGGCGTTTATAATGAAATATCAGAAGGAGAAACTTTTTTAATATTCGATTTTAAATTCGCTTAAATTTTTTCAGAATTTTTTTTTGAAATTTGTTTGGCCGAACCTCGGGGAATCGTCCGAACAATTGTTTGGCGTATCTCGAAAACTATTGAGTTAGAGGCAAAATATGAAAAAAGGAAAATGATGCAGTATTTCGTTTTGAATTCGTTGACATTTTTTCAGATTTTTTACGATGTTTCAAAAGCACCTAGACGATCTGAAAAAAAGCACTGCAACATTTTCCCCTCTTGATATTTCGTCTCTAACTGAATAGTTTTCGAGATACGCCAATCAATTGTCCGGACGATTCACCGAGGTTCGGCCAAAAAATTTTCAGAAAAAAATTCTGAAAAAAATTTAAGCGAATCTAAAATCGACAATTAAAAAAGTTCCTCCGTCTGATATTTTATTATAAGGGCCATACTTCCGAGTTGAGCTATCCTACTCATCAGCGCAATGATTTAACTCGCCGACTCGATCTCGCCGACCAGGATCTGGCCGACTAAGAACTCGTCGGCGTCATGAACTCGCCGACCAGAGATCTGGCCGACCATTGATCTGGCCGACTAGCCGCAAAATTTTGAGTTTCGGTTTCTTTGTTTGTTTGGGTTTGTCCTCTCTCTTTGTGGGTTAGCGAGGTTCTTGGTCGGCGAGTTAAATAGTCGGCCAGATCTAGTCGGCCAGTTAAACGGCAACCACTCATCAGAGTTTTGAGCGAAAATGGAAAAAAAAACTCAGAGGAAAATTTTTAAAAAATTCCAGCACGTCCAGTATAAATTTACGTAACTTTTTACAACTTTGACATTTCCTCTTAAACCCTATAGCTCTTGGGTTACGATGCATTTTCGAAAATTTGTCTTTTTTAGCCAAAAAAGAAATAACTTTGCGAAAAAAACGTACGAAACTTAAAAAAAAACGAAAATGGAGCTCCTGCTAGCCAGTACGAGTTAACCATGGATAAACATGACAAAAAAGTGTTTCCATAAGTCCAATGCTCTACGGTCGAAAAAAAGCCGAAAGCAGTCAAGTACAAAAGTGCCGGGTCGAAAAAAAAACCATAAAAAATATTTCAAAAAAGCAAAACAAAGTTGAATTTGTTCCTCTCAAAACACCAGTCGATAAATACGGTTGTCTGTTTTTTGACGAAGCTATGTAACTTTTAGTGCAGCAAGAAATATCGACTGGTGTAGCCGAACTTTTGAGCGGAAGTGTATATGACGCGTTAACGCGGGAATCCGGTTCTTTTTCGAGCGTGTCGGCACATTCTTCACCGTTAAAGTTTGTTGCACCACGACGGCGAGTACGTTATTTTTACGCGGTCTCCATTTTTTACGATCCACTAGTGAGAAATGTAAAAAAATCATTCGCATGTATTCTGGCCTCGAATGGCGGTAGGGCCGGTCTCGAAAGTAGCTCCGATATTAACGTTGGCGCGTTCTTTCTTAAATCTCTTATTTTGAAGGCTTGAAATTGGATGGCTGGGCGTGCGTGAGAAGTTTTGTTGTTTTTTCTCGAAAAATCGTTCTCGCGCCGCCCGACGAGATCCGAATGGCGCTTCGTCGTAAGCCGTGAATCCACTGAAAATGCGAAGCCTCGTAACAATATTTATGCCGTTAATTCGTCGAAAAAATCGGGAGTATAACGACTATTTTATTTTACAGCCGTGGACGAGCCTAGAGAAAAGTAAGTCAAACGTCGAGAATGACGCGAGACGAATGCGCAATTTTACACGATCGCTTATCCGTTTCGAGTGTTTGAAAAAGAAAAACCAATTTGAAAATGTTGCGCCTCTTGCTTCTTCTTACTTTGCTCTCGCTTTTCTCTCTATCTTCGACGATTTGCGTTTCTTTTTCTCTTTCTTCTGTCACGTTCTGTACTTTTTTTTTTTTTTCGAAAAATGTCCTATTTTCTGCCGCATCGCTTACTACGCTCGCGCTTTTGTCTTTTTAGCTGTCCTGCCAGCGCCAAGACGGTGAGTGCTTACGGCAACGTTTTCGTTTGTCATTTTTCTTCCCCCAATCGCAGCCGTTATCCAGAATTCCGATATTTATTCCGGAACTCACTAACTTTCCTTTGTCGTTCGTCTGGTCTTGTTTGTTCGTTGTGTATTTCGAAACAATGTTTTCGCGTGGCGTGTTTTTTTCTTTGGTATTAATTGAACGAATTGCGGCTAGTTTCGAAGGGTGTCGCGAGTTGAACGATACCGCGAACGGTCGAGGTTGACAATGTTGAACCCGATTTGCGCTCGTCGATCGACCGCAAGTCGACGAGAATAACCGTCGCGGAATGTCCGCTATTTACGGAACGGTACTCGCGCGACGCCTCGCTCGATAAGCGGCCGAGGCGTCGCACTCGATACTCGATCATTATTCGCGCCTCTCTCTTTCCACGTACATCATTTACCCAAACTCGATCGAACGTTTTCGCCAAAATTACAATCTGTGCCGAAGGACTCGCGCCTCTTGTACAAATCAATGTCATTTACGTACAAACCAATTATTTCACTCCAACATACATGTGTTACAGTTGAAAGTCGTTTTCACTTTAAACTAGCTCCAACAGTTTATACTAGGAAAAACTACTTTCAACGAAATCAATCAGTTTAACTACCATTAAAATGTATTCGTCGGTAAATTCTAGTTTTTACCGACTAACATTAGTTGCAACGAAGGCGTTCAGTAAGAACTAGTTTTCACTAGGGAAAACGCTTTTGGACTGAAAACGGCTTTTAATTGCAACATATTCGTGTTTGCGAGAATGAAAAGAATTTTCTAGTTTTTTTTGCGCAACGTTAAGTACGATAAAATTATTTTGAGACTTGGAGTTTCGATGAAAGAAGGGAGCTTTCGACGCCCGCGGATCCGCGAGCTTTCATAATCGCCACGGACGAAGTAGCGCGTCTACGTATCCACCTCGAGAATCGAGGAAAACAGCTGCAGCCTACTTATTCTTTCTAAACTTAGCGAGGTCGAGAGAGAGAGAGCGTATATGTGTTGAAGAATTTCCGATCTTCCAGACCCGCACGCTGCACCCGAATAAAAGAAAAATAAGATCTCGAATAATCGAGATCTCAAAAGTTCTCAATGGAAAACATTCCATCATATCGAAATGAACGATTTCCAGTCGAGTTGTCCCCCACCCCCTACCCTCAAGTCCTTCATACGAAAATTAATATCGTTTGCTTTAACATTTGTTTGTTTTTACAGAGAAATGATTTTTTTAACGAAAATAATGATCGCCGAGGGTTTGATTGTTGATTAATGATTCGCGTGGCACGAGGACGATAAAATGTCAATGTTGGATGTTGAGAGACGTGAAAAATGTATTATTTTTCGTAAATCGGTGGGTAACGGAAGCACTTGGATTGAGCACTCGAATGTGACGAGGCTTTGACGTATATTGCAGACAAATCGACGGCATCGCACCGACTTTTGCGAAAAAGCCAGCGATCAGACAGGAGGACGATGGCAAGAGATTGCTGTTCGAGTGTCGCATAACCGCCGATCCGACGCCCAAGGTCTCCTGGTTTCACGATGGGAACGTCGTCAAGGATTCGCCGAGGCACAAGGTTAGTCGAGGATCATATCGACGAAGTGGAATATTTCGTTTCATCACCGATAACGACCCTTGATGAAATCGTAAGAACCAGGGCTCGTTGTAAAAAAGTCGAAAATAAAGCGAGAAAAATTGACGTTGGCAGTTGACCGTTGACAAGGATGGTCACTCGTACTTCGCGACCCTCGAAATAAAAAACGTGACGGTCGAGGATGCTGGAAAGTACAAAGTGACGGCAAAGAACGAGCTTGGCGAATCGAACGCCACGATATCCCTCAATTTCGACAGTAAGTACTCCGAGCTCGGTCAACCTCTCTAAAAAAAAATACCACAACCCTTTAACTCGGGATGTATATCGATCACACCGATCTTCCTTCATCGTCCTCTCTTTTTATCTATTATTTTTTTCCGTATCGGTTATCTCTTTTATTTGCTTTTTTATTATTTTTCTTCGCACAGAGTATCGACAAAAAAAGTTAACGATACATTGCTCGTACTTTGAGTTTGTTGTATCTTTCAACGAGTCTGTTTATTTGACTTTTTTTCTTCTCTTTACCTCTCTTCCCTCGATGCATTTTATTTTGTATTCTTCAATCTGTTGTTCACTCTCGTCAAGGAGCACGTATCGATCGCGGTTCTACGATCAAGGGGAAAGAAACAAAGTATTGAAAAAAAAACCGTACGTAGAAGTATCGCAAAAGTTGAGAAAAAAAAAGTAAAAATAAAGAAACGCGCGCGGACACGAAAGAGGCGAGATAAGGGGGGGAAAAGGAAAAATGAGACGCGTCACGATATACAACCCACGGGTCCATTAGGGAAACAACTGACAAAACGTTTGGAAAACACGTATAAAATCAAACGAATGAAAAATAGTAAAAAAAAATAACTGTAGAGCGCGAGAAAAACACGAATAACGAAATAAATATTCAGCGCTGCTTACATGACGTATTAATTCGATCGCATTTCGTTCACAGCGTTGATAGATCGTCGCGTTGTCAAACTTGTTTGCCTCTCTTTGAATCGAACAATGCGTTTTTTTTTTTCGTTCCACGATTAAAAAATAACGGCATCGAGGCTCGCGATTGATCGACAAATCGATCCTGAAACGTGTGACGAAATCGATCGCCCATTGGCCTGACCGCTTCTCTAGGTTGCTGCAGTGACAATCATCTCACTATGTTTATTGTTCCAAGTGTTATTTTTGTTTCTTGACGTGTGCCGATTCCTAACTCGCTGTACATACTCCTCTCGCGAGGTTTCCAGCGACTTTTATACCGCGTTTCCCGAACAAACGAGCAATCCTTCTTGTCCGGAAGTGCCTCGCCAGAGAGGAAGAGTTTCACGAAGATACATTCGTATCGGTGCGCATTGACATTGTTGATGAGCGAAAATAGCGCTCTCTCGACTTTTTTTTCCGCATTGTACTCGTGCGTATTTTCGCCACTCTGTTCGGGCGCAATTTGTCGCGAGATCAATAACGGAGGGTAGGATTCGGGATTTTTTCATCGTTTCGATCCGATCTGAAAATGCCCTGACATATGTATATTAATCTTATTTGGATCGATACGTCGCTCGCGCACGAGAAAGAAATAATAACTGAGCGGTGGAACCGCCTGATTTGTGCTAAATAAATTAGGCGACGAGGCTCCCGTACCCGACGACGGAATCAAACCGACATTCACCGAACGACCCGTGATCCGACAATCCGACGACGGCAACACCATTACCTTCGAATGTAGATGCGCCGGCGACCCCAAACCCAGTGTCAAGTGGTAAGGCGTCGCGGCCGCAATTTTTTTTATTTATTTTTATTTTACCATTCGTCGAAAAACGTTCCGGAGATTGCGAGAATTTTGGTCCGGTCGAAGCGGAGCGTGGCCATTTTGGGCTTTGATTTTGAGCGTTTCACAGAGTCTTGTATGGTGAGCGTAATTATTTCAAAGGCACCATTGAATTTTCGGTTAATCAATTACCCAACCGATTAAATTTCTTTTTTCAATTCAATTGAATCTTCTCAAGTTTACTTGTGCTTGGAATAAAACGATTTTATTATTTATTAATTATTAAAAATGGAATTCTGTTTGGCGAGCATGCTTACCTTTTATATAATTAGGCCGCACCAAGCACGATTGAATAAAAAAAGAAATCAAAGTAAATGAAACAAAACGAAATTTGGGAAGAAATAGTCGTTCCGCGCTTTCGAGTCTCGAGACAAATCGAATATTTTCGCACAAAATTGAATACCTCGAGAGGCCGAATGAAGACCAGATGGACCAGAATGATTGTGGCATGCGCGATCGAGGGAACGATTTCGATGAAAAATTAATAAAAATTATTGTGAAACTTGACGATCGCGGCGGATGCCAGGTATCACGGTAACGACGAGATCAGGGAAGGTGGAAGATTCAGCGTGTCCCTTGAGATCGATCAGAAGCTATACTATCTGGCAAGATTGCGTATCAGCAGTGTGGCCAAGGCCGACGGCGGAGAGTATCGAGCGATCGCGAAGAACAAACACGGCCAGGGAACGGCTACGATCAATTTGAACTTCGAGGGTGGCGACAAACCAAAGTACGAAGGGATTTGCAAAAGATTTTTTTGTTTATCGGAGAAATATAAGAGTTGTTGCACGTGAGCTGGGAACGAAGATTTATGAGTGACGTGGCCGTAGTTGGGACGACACGAAAATCATCAGCATGCATGATCAAATCGACAAAATTAAACAAATATCTTTCGAAAAGTCGAATAGACGCCATGTTTGCCGATTGAAATTTTAACGTTTCTTTTTTTTTATTAAGAAAAATGGTAAATGGTAAACAGCCGACACGAGTACAGAGACGAAAAGAGTGCCACTTTTCGAGTTCTCGATTTATTTTCAAATGTACATCCTCCGCAATCGTCCCCGCGAATTGGCCGCGTCACCCAAATCTTGAACGGTATTGGCCGCATGCTGGGCAAAAAAACCCCTTCCAATCCACGGAGTGATCTACAAGCATGGACAGATCCTTCGGAGCGCGAGAATGTCGAAAGAAAAGAAAAGAAAAAAAAACAAGCAAGCAAGCATCCCCCCATTCGCGAGACTGGAGAGAGAAAGAGAGAGAGAGAGAGAGAGGCGACGATCGAAATAATGGCAATATACGCAGAATTCCGGACGGCAAGGCTCCGCGTTTCCCGAAGAAGCCGACGATACGTCAAGAGGGTGATCTACTGATAATGGAGTGCATCCTCGAAGCCCATCCGGTCCCCGACATAACCTGGTATCAGGGACAAAAAATAATCAATGGCAGCTCAAGGATCAAAATGTTGCGAAAGTCGACTGGCAAGGACACGTATCTTCTGACCCTCGAGATCTCGAATCCCACCAAGGCGGACGGTGGAAATTATCGCTGCAACGCGTTTAACAGCTACGGCGAGAGTAACGCCAACATCTCACTCAATTTTCAAGGCAAGTCACGAATTCACGGAAAAAGGAAAAAACAAAGAATGAACAAAAAAATCGATAAATGTTATTTCCTCCCTTGGCATCGCGTTTGCACGAAAATTGCACTCCCTCGTCGTCGTGTCTTCTACATTGGAAAGGAAAAAGGGCGTCGTTGGGGTTTTTTTCGACGACAATATTGTTGTCTCATTTAAAGGCAATAAAAATCACAAAATAATAAAAATAATAGATTCGAATCGGAGTGTGATTAATTTGCATTGAAAAAATGGATCGAAAACCGGGGGTCTCTTTGCCTCTGTTTCAATCTCAATTTCAATCAGATCTACTTCTGGGGAAATAGACTGGGGAATGGTAATAAAAAAACACGCCATTTTTGAATTTCCAATATGTTTTGTTGCTCTCTTGCAACTTGTATCCGGCTCTATCGACATATACCATACGACCGAAACAATTATCGCTCTCGTTTTGAATGTTTCCACGTTGATTTTCCTCTCGTCTCGGTGATACGAATCTATGTATAATTAATATATACACGGTCCGTAACGAGAGTACGTTCCGTTCGGCGTCGCGTCGATCCCGAATGCACACCTATTGCGGCAGCATGTATACGAAAAAATGACCTTTCCGATGTACCTTTAAAAAGAAATAGAGAAGAACGAGACACGATTGTGAAAAAAGAACGCGCTGTTATAATCGCGTCGCGTGTTTTGTCGACGGTGAGTAGTACGATAAAAACATCACGCTTAAAAAAACATTTCTAACGTACTCTGACCGTCTAAAACCAACATTTGTCTTTGATTGCTTCTCTAACACAAAACAGTAGAGTGCGAATAAGAAAATTTCGACTAAAACTCGCGAGTCCTCGTCGAGCGAGAAGGCCCAAATCCATACTGTTGAAGTTTGCATCGTTCGAGTGCAACGGAAATTCTCTTGTAATTTCGTTTTCTTTGCTCTCTCTCTCTCTCTCTCTCTCTCTCTCTCTCTCTCTCTCTCTCTCTCTCTCTCCCTTTCTCCATTTCGGATGTTATCGAAAAGCTTTTGCGATAGATTTGGGCACCAGAACGAATGATTTTCGTAGCGTTCCAACGATGCAAACTTCAATATAATAAAAATCCTCACCCGCGCGATTGCGACAATTTTCTCCGCGTGGCAAGTTTCGAGCTTGATTCGTGAAAAAAGAAAAAAGGAGGTTGCAAAAGGTTGCGCGCGATTGCAGTTGACAAGTTGTCGCAAAAGCGTCGGGAGCAGGAGAGGTTGTCGCGATTGGCTCGCCTAATCGTGGATTTTTTTTCCAAGATGCAGAAGACGCGGCTGGCTTCGCGCCGTCCTTCGTCGAGAAGCCGCGCATCATTCCGAACGAGACCGGCACGCTCATCACCATGAAGTGCAAATGTCGGGCCAAGCCTAAGCCGGAAGTCAGCTGGTTCCGGGGCACGACGCTCGTCAAAGAGTCGTCGAAAATATCGATCAAAACGAAAGTCGTCGAGGAGGACATTTACGAACTCACGCTCGAGATAAAGGTAGGCGAGGAAGTGGTGGCGCGTGATGGGGAAAAGGTGCCTTCTCGAAACTTGGAATGTCCAATGTACGATTGTGCAACAGGATCCAACCGGACCGGACGGTGGTACGTACAGGTGCCACGTGGAAAACGAATTCGGCGAGAGCAACGCGAATCTGAATCTGAACATCGAGGCTGAGCCCGAGCCCGAGGGCGAAGGTCCGACCTTCGTCGGCAAGCCTCACATCCAGTCCGAGGACGGTGGAAAGCTCGTGATAATGGATTGTCGCGTGAGGGCGAAACCAAAACCCGACATCGTCTGGACTCACGCCGGCAAACTCGTAGTCGAATCTTCCAAAATCTCCATCAGCATCGTCAAAGAGCAGGAGGACGTTTACTACATAAAGCTCACTCTGAACGACCCAGGAGCCGACGATTCCGGCCTCTACAAGTGCAACATCAAAAACGCCCTTGGCGAGCTCAACGCTAACCTCACCCTTAACGTTGAAAGTGAGTGTAACGTTGTTTGTCTCGTAGCGCGCGTGGGCGTTATCCGAAAAGCAAGCGCCGCAAGCCCCTGCTGCTTTTTCTTTGCTCACAGTCATACCGGTGATCAAGGAGAAGCCAAAGGTCATCAAGGTCGTGAAGAAGAAGACGGTGATAGTGGAGTGTCACGTCATGTCAAAGTTTGCTCCGGACTGCACTTGGTTCAAGGAGACTCAGGCGATCACCGCCGACAGCAGGCGCAAGGTTCACGTCGAGAAGGTCAAAGAGGTCAGTCTCGCGTCGCATCTTCGTCTAGAACGCGAAAAAGAAAGCACGCTTCTGACCACCGTTTGACTTGGAATGCGCGCAGGGTGAATTCGCCGTGAAACTCGAGATCGAACAAATATCGACCGCGGACAAGGGTAAATACAGGCTGGTGGCGAGGAACGAAAAGGGCGAGGCGACCTCCCAGGTCGTCGAGATAATGGAGCTACCCGAAGAGCTTGAGAAACCGAAGATCGCCTCGGGTCTCAAGACCGTCGTGAGTTTTCTTCTCTTTCTTTTCTTCTTTTACTTTCTCTTTCTTTTCTTCTTTTACTTTCCTCGAATTGTACCATGTTTTGCCCCAATGTACAAGTAGCTTCTACCGTTTGAGGTGAAGCCTGCAAATGGAAAATCTCTCAAGTACCTTTAAGATTGAATGCAATATTTTTATCGTCGCAAGAGCGTCGAAGAGGGCCAGACGGTCGAATTCACAGCCAAGCTGTCCCAGACCGACAAGAAGCTCACCGTCGAGTGGTACAAGTACGTACTTTTTCATCGAGTTTAATTTTTGCACAAAAAGTGGACGAAATTGAACGAGACTCTGATAAATTTTCGCGCAGAAATACGACTATTGTAAAATCGACAAAGGACGTGAGAATTTCGTTCAACGGCCTCGAGATGAAGCTCGTCATAAACAACAGTACGGAAGAGTACACGGGCACGTACAAAGTGGTCGTCAGCAACGAAATGGGCAAAGACGAATCCTCCGCCGAACTAACGGTCAAGGTAAGAAAAATGTCACGTCTAAGGAAGAATCGTCGTGTACGCGATGTAAACGAAATTTTCACGAGCATTGAGTTTAGGGAACCATTCCGTTGGATATTTTCCGCCACCGGTAATTCTCGTCGTCGAGAAGAAAGAAAAGTGATCACCTGCACAATCCTACTTTGCATCGTACCTTGTTTCTAATGTAACATTCTTCGTGGTCGAAACCCTAACTTGTCTGGTCTCTCACACTTGACTTGTACCCTGTCTCGAGTCCTTCGTGAATGTAATTCGTCCGCGTCGATCGTTCCCGTTGTTCTTATTATCGTTTGGCATGCACCCTGAACCTGGTAATTTGCAGAAACGCCTCGAGAAGAAGAAAAAGGAGGAGGAGGAGGAGGAGAAGAAGAAAAAAAAGACGATCGAGAAGAAGGAAGAGAAGAAGGTCGAGGTCGAGGAAAAGGTGGAGGAGGAGAAGAAGGTACCGATAAAGGAATTAGGGAAAGTGCTTTGTCAGAAACGGGAATGGCTGCTTCTCTTTACTACGAATTAACAGGTTTTTCATTCCTTTATCAATTGTGTATAAACAATTGACGGCAGGGGAGTTTATTTTTGTTGACAAAATCAATGAAAAATGTTTCTTCAAAGGCATTTCCGTTTTCGACGCCCCTCATCCAAATAGCCCCGTAGACCCTAGCGAATGTTTTCGAGTCACAATTTTCATCCAACCGTAAGCCAAATGGGCCGAAATTCACACGCAAACACACTCGGATTCACAAGAAAATCAACAAACAAGTCAAACAATCATGAGAAACATATCGGAGCGTACTGCGATCTATTTGGAAAAAATTTGTCCCATCAATTCTCCTCAATCCAAATCTAAATCTACTCTCTTAAAAGTAAATTGGTATTAATTGGCGTGAAAAAAAATGCTCTCGTCTGGTCGCGCCGCGAGACCGATTCGGTGGTAACAAAATTCTGTAATATAATTAAATCGGGAAAAGGTGAGAAGTTCGGACACTGAGGAGGAGGAGGATGATGATGAGGATGTTAGCGAGGAGACGGAGGATGACGAAGCTCCGAGTGTCGTCCAGTTCAGTATCGCCGAGCCGTTCGTCGACGAGCCAAAATCCGAAATGTCCGATATATCGAAATCCGAATACATGTCACTCGCCGAGGTACACGTTCACACATTGCTACACACGTTTCTCGTTACATTCACGACTTCCTACACTTTGCAAAATCGCTCGACACTCGTCAAACGCACGATTGGAAACTTTTCGTTTTTTTTTTTTTCCGAAAAATAATCTACTCTCGTCTCATGCGCGACAACAATCTGTCATTTATTTTTTTTCTTCATTTTCATGATTTTTTTTAAGGATAAACCGGAAACGGAAACAAACGGTATCGACAAACCAGAGATCAAAAAGGTAACGCACCAAACGAAAAACCACTTTGTTTCGATCGTCTCAATTATCTCAATGGTGACAACACACACTCACAAACGTATCTAATTTGATATTGTAAGCTTCCCAATCTTGATCCATTGGCGTTCTTGTCCAATTTGTTTATCGTTGTTCTCACATTCGTTAAAACCTGTCCACTCGTATCCTCCTCCCGTTTCACCTACACCAACCTTCTTTCATTGATGCTCAATGCTTAGGCAGTATCACTGATTTCTTTTTCATTCATAAGAGATTAATTTTTAAGGATTCCGATAATTATTCGACCATTACTCGTAATACGTTTCTCGAAATTCGACGCATTTTAATCGAGCTCTGTTTTTCTCTCGTTTCAGAAAACGGAGATCGTGGTGAGTCGAGAGGCTGAAAGTAGATCGAGTCGTTTGAGACGAAAAATCGATTTTGCGATGCTACGAATAAAATTGGAAAAAAGACATTGGACCAATGGAAAATTTGTCGCAAGAATCGATCTGCGTCTCAACGACCAATTAATTTTTTACGATGACAAGCTAATGAACTCTCCCGCGCTATCTCTCTTCTCGCTTCGATCGCTTTCTCTCGCCTATCTATCGCTATATACCGATATATCCTATTTGGATATATTTTTCAAACTCCCTGCTATCTCTAATTTTCTTCTCCAGCGCAGCAGCCAACGGCAATTAATTTAAGCTTCGTAGGGATGAATTTGAAGAAAAATACAATTGTTTCGTAAAAAGGGACGACGTCGTCGCGATAGCGCCGCACGAAACGCTCCCCGAGGCATAGCAAATTGCGGAATACCGAAAGGAAGGGAATAATCCTAGGGAATCTCCAATGTACACGGAGTCAAAGTGGCAAATTGCATGGCGTACTTGTTCAATTGCATATTTCGATGACTGTCGCTTTGTCTTTTTTTTTTGCATCGCATGCTTCGTGTTTTTTTTTCGACACGATTTTCCTCCATGAATATTGTGCTTGTGTTGAAATTTTCTTTTTGTCCTGCCTCGCGCGATCCAGAAGAAGGAGGAAGAAGCATTCAACAATGTCGAAGAGAGAAAGTCCCTCAAGGTACTGATAATCTTTCGTCCGTTGTGTTGAATACTGCCACTGGGATTTTAATCAATGGCCATTTTTTTTTTTCATCAAACGCCGCAGAAAAAGATCGAGGAGAAGAAACCCGAAGACAAGAAGGAACCGGAAAAGGCAAGTTATTTCGTGCCCCGTCCATTCGAGTAATGTGAAAATGGCGTTTTTTTAAATTATTGGAACGCCAAAGAACTTAGACCCTATGGCGAACCATTTGTTACGCAAGTATTTCGTTATTTAAGAAATGCACGAAAAATTATGAAAATAAATTATTTTATTTCTCCGTCCTGGGTGTGGCGATTATTATTAGGGATAATTTATCAATTTACTTTTCTATTTACAGAAGAAATCGCTGAAGAAAAAAGAGCCCGAGTCCAAGGACGTGAGTGAACCGAAAACCGACACATTCGATCATTTTCCGATATTATATTTCAAGAAAAAATGCCTCATTATTTTTGCAGGCTTCACGGGAAACGACGCCTAAGCCGGAAAAAACTACGACCATGCGAAAGTCATCGGTCAGTCGGGTCGAAGAATTGAAGACGGAAAGCCGACGGAGCTCGCTCGTCACCACTGAGGAAACGGTATATCATTATTTTTCATCTATACCGTTGGTGCTCTCTTTTTCTTTTCATTTTTTTTGCACCAAAAGTTATCGGTAGAATTCTCCTCGCTCGCAGATCTCCGAGGATGGAAGTCCGATATCCAGTCGTCGAAGTTCCATTCAAACGGTACAAGAAACAAAACAAAAAACACTTGCGGCAGATTTCCCTAGTCTGCACAAAATTTTTGGATAAATCTTCTCTCCGACAAACGATTCGGAATAATTGGTATCGGAAAAAACAAAGACAATTGGCTCGAAGTGTACCATGGAAAAATACGAAAAAATACCCAAAATGCGAAAGTACCCAAGGAGTTCGTGAAAAAAGTTTCAGATACTCGCTGCATTATTAATTATGACATTGAGGCGTGAATGTTTTTGAACGGGCGTGTTGATTTTTTTCGAATTTTCCTTTCAGCTCGAGGAGGAGTCGAAGAGCGAGAGCAGACGATCTTCCATAATCGAGAAAAAGACAGCAGTCGCCGAAAAGGTGAGGAAACGTAGCAAACGTCCCAAATCTCTTGCTTCCACGTGAATATGACCAAAGGTTCAGAGAAATTATTCATTCAAATAAACACACGCACAATTGTTTAGAGGAACGCGTCGATAAAGAATAAGATCACGGAAAAACCCGAGGACAAGAAGAAGGTACACGCGACACGTTATATTTTACTCTACAAGTTATATTTGTTCGCTCGTGTCCGATACCAAAATTACGAACAGTTGTGACGCGTTGAACATTTTTTAGGAGTCTCCTGTCGCAAAACCGAAAGAAATCGGCGATGAACCCGCTGAGCCAAAGGTACACTTGCGATCGCACACACATACACTTTGGCATGGCAATTATAAACGAATTTTTTTGTTTTCGTTACGGTCAATAATATTATGATCCGTGCAACAAATGTGCACTTTCAGAAACGCTTGTCGGTCAAGAAGAAGATCGAAGATCAAAAGAAAGACGAAGAGGTACAGTCGAACGATACGTCAAATGTTAATTGTTCGCGACAAGGACGAATTCTTAGGGTTCCGTAGCATTGCAGGACAATAGCCTCGTCGAGTCTGTTCGAAAAATGTTTCAAGATCATTTTGGAAGTCATTTTTTGCGTAATTTTTTGAGTCATTTGTTTAGTAATTTTGGTAGCAATTGCGAATCAATTAACGAGCTACGGAACCCTAATTCAATGTTTCGATCCTGGTTCATCTTTTTGTCGAACCGAAATCAAGCCTTGTTGAAGAAAAAACAAACGTAACGTTTCAGGCCGAGCCAGCCGCGAAACCCAAAAGTACCTTCGAGAAACCCGAGACGCGCAAGGTATATTCAATAATGGAACGAAAGTCAATGCGCATATTCACGAATATACAGTGCATACACACGATCATGCTCAAAACGTGAATGATTTTTAGCAGGACGAACCTCAGCCCAAGTCCAAGGCCACTCTTGGAAAGCCTGAAGAGGCAAAGGTACACACTCAACACTCTCGTATCCCTGGCGAAAGAAAGCAATCACTATGGTGGATTTGTCGCTTTTAATTTTCAACGACCACTAGTCGATATTGGTGATTATTTTTATCGTTATACTCCGGGTGCTACCAAAGTGACACGAGAACCATACGGGCTTCTGCAGACGGATCGTAAAATTCTAGAGGGAAAAACCTCTATCCTTTATTCTCGCCGACGCATCGTTACTTGGATATTGATTAACGAGTGATAATCAATCGGATGCGCCCGCTCGGTCAGGTTGGACAGGCGCAGTCGTGGTGGGACGTTGAGCGGCGCATCCGATTGGCTATTATTGACTAATTAAAATCTGGACAAGGTTGCATTCTAACGGAAAAAGGGGGGTGAACTTGGAACTTGAGAATTTCTTCGTCTACCTGCAAATATCTGACAGCACTTTTTGGATGCCCTGTACGTACGGCATCGAATATATATATATATATATATATATATATATATACAGAGAACGAAGTTCCCTTTTCTCGATAATCTTCCATGGTCTTTCTTTCGCGAGGGATATCCTCTCTCGAGTATCCTACATTCCAGACGTTTTGTCCAATCATTCGAATACTAAAAATGGAACTGAAATCATTTCTAGAAGGACGAAAATGTTCCGCAACGAAAATCCACCCTCGGCAAACCCGAAGAGGCAAAGGTACACAAAAGAAGCAAAAACTCCATTAAAAACTTCTTTCCGAACCTTCTCTCACTTCACTTTCCGAACCCTAAAAATCAAACTAAAATAATTTTTAGAACGAGGCGATCGTGCCGCAATCAAAATCTGCAATTGGTAAACGCGACAACGAGCAGGTATACGCAACACTCATCGCGCTACTTTGGATCTTTCCATTATTCACACTTGTTTTCCTCACGACTCTAAAACACAATTAATGATTTTTAGAACGACCAGCTCGACGCGAAATCAAAATCTACAATTGGCAAACGCTTAGACACGAAGGTACACTCGACACACATTTACACTATTTCGAATACATCAACAATATTTTCACTCGTTCTTATAACTGAAACACTGAATGGCGAAAAAAAATATTTTTAGCAGGATAGATTGAATCAGAAATTTAACCGTTATCTCGAAGAACCCGCTGTGCCCAAGGTATACAAAATGATCTTACGCTATACGAACTTTATTACTTTCGTCCTCTCTCTCTCTCTCTCTCTCTCTCTCTCTCTCTCTCTCTCTCTCTCTCTCTCTCTCTCTCTCTCTCTCTCTCTCTCTCTCTCTCTCTCTCTCTCCCTTGTCCGGTAATCACTTTTAACGAGGGAAAATAATTTTTAGCTGATTTTCGGTGTCATCCCGAAACCAAAATTTGCTGTCGTTCAACACGGCCAGGCCAAGGTACACCCTCGTATTCGACAGATTTTTCCGAACGGAAAAAAAATTGACGATAATAAAAAAAAACAACAATATTTTTTCACGACACAAATACTCAACTTAGGATTATTGATTTTTAGCACGACGAACGAGTCTCGAAAATACATTCGATATCGAGCGAAATTGTGGATAACAAGGTATCACGATTAACAAAATGAATAGACTTTTTTGGTGTCGAATATTCTCGCACGTAAAACATTTTGACATTTGAAAAATACCTTTTAGAATCGCGAAAACGCTTCGAAACTTAAATCCGTTCGTGCGCTACCGAACGACGAAAAGGTACACAAAAAATTAAATAACACACACGAAAACACTGCGAGATTTTCGCTTTGTCAATTGTCACTCGAACACGAATTCTTTTTAGAGAGACGAACAATTTCCGAAAGCAAAACCTTCACTGGGCACACCAGGATGGGAAAAGGTACACGAGACACTTTTGCACGACAACATACACAACGAGATTTGTCAAATATTTCACGCACTTCCTTCTACGTGTATAAACGCTATATCGAATCGAAATTCTTTCTAGAAGGGTGAATTCAACGCGATGGCTAAAAGTACCCTCGGCAAGCCCGGGCAGGATGAGGTACACAAACAACTTGACACACATTCTCCGCTATTATTTTACACTCGTATTTTATTTTACCCTACAAAAATTAAATACACGAAACAAAACATTTTTAGAACGATGAACTCGCGTCGCAACCAAATTATACGATCGGCGAATCCGACGAAGAGACGGAGGTACACACAAACAAACTCTTATGCTCCTTACGACCTCTCGATCATGTATACACACATATATATGTGTCCTTAGTCAAACATCGAACGAATGATAAATATTTTCCACATCCAACTTACCCACCACCCTTAACGTATCCTTCCGTTGCACACGATATTCGGATATTGAAACGAAGAAAAATATAATTTTTTAGAAAGACGAGTCCGTTGTGAAACCAAAATCGAGCCTTGGGCCACCCAAAGAGGAAAAGGTACAGGTGCCAAAATCATGCGCGATATATCATATTTACGCTGCTCTGTTCTCTTTGCTTCTCGCACGATCGAGAAAAAAAATCAATCGAATGGCACTAATTTATTCTGAATAATACAACGTGTCTCGATTGAACGAATAATCTAAACCGTGCATTAATACCAGGAAGGAAATGCCAACTATCTCACCCTACACGCTCACTCTTACCGCCCTATGCAACACACGTAATACACTAAATCTGTAATAAATTAGGTGCATCGGCAAATTTAACATATTTTTTCTCTTAACAGGAATGGCAGATATCACGCGTACCTCTGATTTTGAACTTTATTTTTTTTTTCAACTCCGTGTTATTTCGTTCTGTTCACAGACGGAAGAGGGCACTCGGAAGCTCGGGCTCAAGTCTGTGACAAAGGTAACTTGAAGAAAAAAAATTTTTAACGGTAAAATTGTTAAAACGCCACGATTTCAAAAAAAATTGCAAAAAAAAATCATTTGCAAAATAATTTCTAACAAGTGGTATACAACAATATATGATGGTATAAAAGTATTTTCATTATTCATATAATAAGGAAAAAATTCCGGAAAATTCTTGATTATCGTGAATTGGTTCGTTTGCAGGTCGAGGAGGAGAAAAAGACCCTGAACAAGGTCGAGCTCAAGGTAAGATTGTCGAGTTTCAGTCCCCCAACGAATCACGAGACATGTACTTTTTTTGATCGAGTCAAACATGCCCAATCAACCGAAAAAAAAGATGGTCTCATGTGACGAAGCGCGAATTCAAAAAGGGATAGCGAAATGAAAAATAAAGGAATAATATTGATACAGCCGACAGAAGGAGTAGAGACGAAGCCAAAGCTGCGTAAAGCTCCGCCTCCGAAGCAGCAGATAAAGGCGGATACCTTTCAAGGAATTCAGCTCAAACCCGTTGCCAAGGCCCTCAAAAAGCCTGAACAGGCTGAGAATGGCACGGCTGAGCTTAAGGTAGCCCGAGAACAGGGGGGATGTACAAATTTTTCTCTTCTCATCTTTCTCTCTGTTTCTATTTTCTGCCATCTCCAAAATTGACCAATCTGATTTTCTTCTTTCAAAATACTCTTATCTCACCCCTACGCTCTCAAATATTCTGTCTCATATTTTCTCATCTCTACATTCAACGACGAATCTCAGCTACTCTCTGCGTACATTGTGCACGTTTCTACCACTGTGTCTTAATCCATTTGCGGGTGAATTTTTTTTTACGAGACTGAGGGTAGTTTGAGCCTTTTTTCGGATTAGGAATCTCACGATTGTTTCTCCATCTGATGTCCGTCGCATTTCTTACAAATTCATTGCAAACTCGTGTGGAAAAATATTTTTTTTTTACTTCTACAGTGTGATGCGAAAAAAATAATTTTCCCCTGCGTATGCATAAAGTTCGGGTTTAAGTAGAGGGCAGTTTTTTTGGCGTTCCACAATATAAAGGGAAACAGAAAGGGAAGTGTTTTGTCGGATGAAGAATTTGGTAGCTCCTCAGTCTCCCTTGATCTACAAAACGTGTGACTATCTCTATTCTTTCGAAAACTCGTACTACTCTTCTTCCGTTGGCCTATAAAACCTCGTTGTTCTTTCTCTATCGATTGATTTAACTCTCATGTATATAGCAGCTCCTTCGTCAAACTCGAAGGATTTATCGCGCCACTTGACTCTACTCTTATCTACGTCTATCTGTTTCTATCTCTTTCTCTGTTTTTTTCCAGGACTTGTGTGTCTTTCATTCTCAGCACGAAAAAAAGCCAAATGCATCAAAGAAACAAAAAATAACATTGGACCATGAATTCGCACCATCTACGCAAATAATCAAACGATCAATATTGCAATTAATATTTCATCGACATCGAGCACATTAAAAACTACGATAATCCTTGGCGACGATCTTGGTTAATTAAGAACCACGTTCGCCATGAGCATCATTAACGACACGTTATTGACTTATTCAAAATGATGAATAATCGTTGAACGACATTAATCACCACATGCTCCAAAAGCCCATTAAAATCGATCAATTCGTAACATCGATTAAAATTATCCCCGTCATCCTCGACGAAGCGACTCTCTGATCATTCGTGCGATAACAATAACACCGGTGTGCTTGCCTGTAAATCATTTCTCACATCGACGGTGAGAAATTTGCTTCTCTTCTTGGCCGAAAAAGAGGGACGCGTCGACAAATTCGCGAGCAAATTATAAAAGGGATATAAGAATGTTATTTTTTTTGCTTTCCATATCGCTTGGTAGAAATCGGAAAAGGGCGAAAAGCTCGAGGTGAAGAAAATCAAAGGCTCGAAGGCCTCGAAGGAGGCGAATTACGAGCTTCCCGAGATACCGGATTACGAGAGGGCCGTCCTTGAGAAACCCCAAGAATTCGAGTTCGGCGATCACGTCGCTCGCGACAAATCGAAACTCGACAGACCCGCTGGTCAGGTAAGGGACAATTTATATCTGCTTTTTTTTCAATTTTATTCTTCAAGCATGTGTAAATTTAATAAATTAAAGAATTTAAAAGAAGCGTCAGGCATAATTGAATTGAATCTCGTGCAATTTTCAAAATGACAAATTAAATTTTCTGATTTATTTGCGCGTATCGAGCAATGTCGAAGCTATAAAAGAAAATGTTCTTCTTTTCATGTGCCGTCGCAGAAAGTCGAATCGAAGGTGAGTCACAAGCGTGTCCTCGAGTTAGCTTCTTAGCAATGTTCGCATTTTAAGGTGTCAGTCCACTTTGCAGCCACGAAAAAAGGCTATTTTCGCGATTTCATTGAATTTCACTGAAATCGCGATTCATTTTTATTCATTTTTAAGTACAAAAACTATAGTTTGACGTAACGCCTTAAAAATAGGTGGGCTAGGTAGCTCCATCACAACACGGCAACGGCTTGTCTGAAACCAAAAAAAAAAAATCAAAATCCATTAGATTCAGTATGACACCAGCTACAAAATGACCCTCGGATATAAAGTTTTATCAAAAAATAAAAAAATGGCAGATGATAAACGAAAAAAGTAACCAAGTTCAAAAACCATCGAGAGAGTCATTTTGTTGCGAATCATGTTTTCAAAATGTGGTTCAAATTTCAAGAGAATCGGTTTATTAGTTTTAGAGATACGATGGAGCTAGATTTTGAAAACGTTGTTTCGAGAAAAACGCGTTCGAAGTTTATACTATGATCGGCCGAGCGCGCTATACGCTCAGGTAGACGAAATGAGGTCCTGACGTTCAGGTAAAGAAAAAAAACTTAGAGAGCTCGGATTTTCATAAAATTTTCACACATTATTTCTGAATGCATGTACCTTCGAAAACAGTAAAAAAAATCGATTTTTTTATTTTCAAAGTGGACTGGCCCCTTAACAAGAGTCCGAAGAGAAAGCTTGGCTTGTTGCTCGCAAAAGAAAAAAACAAAGCGTAGCTCTCAAGCAGACCAAAGATTTTTTTGCGTTTGTTTGAGAAGCATTTTTTCAAATTCTCGCACTCGATAATGGCGGAGTAAAAAATGTGTAAAATGTTTTTATAAATTCCTACAAATGACAATTTTCTTCGTTCGATGTACAAGCCCACTAATTCATTTTGCAATTGATTGCTCTCTACGATACTGTTTGATCCATCGAATTTTCTACTTGGCCTTTTTGTCCATTTTTCGAAAACTCTTTCCGGGGGACGGAATTCCCACATCAAGAGGATTCGAGCCGCATTCTCTCAGTCTAAAAAAATCCTCAATGAGTCTCCGCTACTCAACTGGAATGTAGAATGAACATTTCGGCATTTTGGATAAATCGCGGTCGTAGTTTTGTTTCTCAATTTTTACCATTCTTTAAGGTCCTCGAAAGTTCAGAATTACCGCGGGTAAATGCAAATTGAAAATTTCAAGCGATTCTATTTCCATGTTAACAAAGTTGCGAGAGAAAGCTAGTGCGTCACTCGAGACAAACGACAGAAGAGTCGAGACAAGGTGCACTTTAGTGAGAAAAAAAAGAAATTCAATTGCTTTCTGACCCGAATCGAGTACGAGAGAAAAATTGGTCGAAAAAAGCACAAGGTCTAATCGAGATCGATATTTTCGCGGGTGTCCGCGATTACGTGTGAATTCCGAGCGTGTCGCCTGCAATCCGGAGAATGCGCGTCGACGTCACTCATCTATGTATATGTATATGTATGTGTGTGTGTATATATATATTGGAGACCGGCGCTGTGACGAAACATCCGGGGGAAGCACCTGTACCCTCCAATTAATCAGCCTATATTTCCAATCCGACTTCTCGCTCGTGTTATTCTTCTTATATTCTCGGTCTGGTTGGCAAGCGATGAATGCCACTCGTAGAAAACTATTTTGGCATAGAAAAACCTGGCCATATCTCTCCCTCTCTCTCTCTCTTTAGTCCGCGGAGTGCACCGCCTTTTAGAGGTGCGCCCCGCGGGCGATGGCTCGAGAATGGCCACTTGCGCCTTCTTTTTCTATCCGTTAAAAGCCACGAAAACGTTAATTATTATAGCATCCAAGAGGATCCTTTCGACGCTCTACCTCCCTCTCTTTCTTTCGATTCCCCTTTCCCTCGCGAATTTGTCCATTACTTTGGCCTTTCCTCGATCCTCTCACTGCCCCCTCCCTCCCTCTCTCTCGCTCCCTCTCTCCCTCCTCTAATCTCCCGCTTGCACTCTCGATCTGTCCAAAAAGCGGGCCTCCGAGAACAGGGACGTTTTCTATTTTGGGGGGTCATTACGTCCACGCATAGACACACACACAGACGCGCGCGAATCTTAATACGTAGGGGGTAAAAGGGAGAGATTGGCTATACGTGCGCGAGAGCCTATACATATATGTATATATGTATATGTATGCATATAGGAGAAAAGTTTTGCTGGGTGATCGCTGGTGGTGAGTGGTCAGTCATGGATTTTCGGCCAGGTCGAGGGCTCGGTGCTTTCCCGTGATTGATTTCAACCCCGCGGATAATCCGACGTCCGGTAGACGCGAGCGACTCGATCGGACCTAAACTGTGTGTAAAAGCGCCTCCAAAACTTTCCACAATTGATCCCGATTTTCCTTACTCGTAAGAAAAAAAAAAAAGAAAAAAAGAACAAACAAAAACCTTCTACTCCCTCCAAGTGCACGCTTTGCGTCTGGAGATTAACGATTTTATCGTTTTATTTTCGTTTTTGAGAAGCAACGATCGGTGCTCGGCAGAAATTGGAAGGCGACCTTTTTGTTTGTTCTTTCAGCCAAAGTTACCGGAAATCAAGGCGCCTGAGGCACCGAAAATCGAAGTGATACGTGAATCGACGCCGGTTGGAAGCAGAAGACCATCCCTCGTACCCGGAAGTGGTGGAAGCAGTCGCCGGGGCTCGCTCATACCCCCCGAAGAACCTGGACGTAGACCCAGTCTTATCATCAGTGACGAGGTATGTTACGAGGAGATTAGAACTCTGTCTCCGAGGTATATGGACTGCCCTTTTTTTCCATTCGTTCGAGCTCGGATTGGAATTGGATGACGATGGATTTATCTTTCAACAAGATCGAATTGGCTATTCTTCCATTTTCGAGTATTATCTTTCTGTTGGTACGGAAAAGTCTCGTGAACATTAATTTTTCATTCTTTATTTATCGATGCGGAAAAAGAAACAATTGCATACAATTTTTCGATTGATTATACGTAAAATTATTCATATTTTAATTATTCACTTACGAGAAAATGAATTATTCTCGAATTTTCGCTACAAATTAATCGGTACACTTATCTCCGAAAGGGATGATAATGAATCTGCATTCCGATTGGAAAAAGATCCCGCATCAAAAATCCAATCTTCGCGCGACTGGTACGAGTTTTGTCTTCCTCTATTTTTTGTTTTCTTTCACGATCGTGACGTTGTCATTTTTTTGCCCGCGCCAAAGCACAGCTCGGCAAAAAGTCACGTCAGTAGATAGACTCGTTCGTGCGTCCATGCCCTGGCATATTTGCAGTGCGTTTTATTTATTCCTTTTTTTCCTTGTTTTTTTTTTCTTCTCATGTTCGCGTAGTGTGTCAGTGATTTTTTTTCCGATTGTTTTTTTCCTTTTTCATAGGATTTTAGATTCTTAACGCACATGTATACATATATATTTTTCATATACATGTATATATATACGTAGACGTTTATGACATTTCGTAGTCCATACTGTGCCTTGTGATCGGTTTGTACCGGTGATTAGCCCGAGTCAATTGTCCCATGTTTTACGTAGTTTTACTTTGTCAATTTTTTTCTTCCACCTCACCCCCGCCCCGTTTCTTTCTCTGTCACTTCTGTGCTATGTTCACGTTAGCCGTCTACGATCTGCCCGCACTTTTTTCATCCTTGTTATTCGCCTAGATAGTAGAAAGCATCTTGCCCATTTGCGATGGAAATTATTTTGGCTTTGGAAATATGGAAAAAAAGATGACACCCTTGTCGAGAGATCTTTCGATCCAGTTGCGCATCTATGTCGCAGACACACGTTGTTGTATCATTCAAGTGTCACATCCGACGCGAATTTTATTCTTTTGCCACGCGGACGAGTTTTTTTTTTACGTTTTTTTTTATCGAGCTTTTTTACAGGATATTCTAGGTTGAGAGGGAAGAAGGAGCAGACGACTGTTGATCGTTCAACCGATCGGAAAAAACTCGCGAGTTCGGATCGATTTTATAATTATTAAAAACAATGTCCCGCACAATGTAGAAGAAGACAAAAAAAATCGTGCTCGATCAGATCCAAACTCGCGTGGGACCGATAATTTTTCTTTTAATTCGTCCAAATTATCTTTCGCAAGAATTTGCGACCACACGATAAAAAAAAGCAGGAAGAAGGGGGAAAAACCCGCACAATTTAGACTCTGTCAACTGCTGATACGATACGAGCGAAACAAAAGCATCGTTGATTCTACGATAACGATTTGGTCCATAGGAGAATAGAAAGCTGCGACCTGGCGAGGTGTTGGACGAGCGCAAGGTGAGATTACGTCGTCGGCAAGAGAGAGGAGGATGAGGATGAGGAGGCCAAATGACATATGGGAATGGCTGCGATAATCACTATAATACCATCGACTACCAAATGCACTCGTTTCATTTATTTAATTTTTATTTTTTCTACCAACGCACACTCACGCACACTCGTGCTCCGTATCGTGGAAAAAGTGTTTCGCGAGAAAACGAAATTAAACCAAGTACCTTTAATTAACACACTCGCGGTCAAAAGTGTCTCGTTCCATTTTTTTCTATCAATTATCATGAGCCTAATGTCTTATTTGATTGATATTTAATTTCGTCGAACAACTCGCGAAACATTCTGCACTTTTATACATACACATTTATACGAATACTATTTGCATATACGAACTCTTCGATAACGCACTTGTTTCACTCCGATATTTTTCTACTCTTTCTCACAAATCACGCACACGCAAGCTCGCACACTATTACGGTATCGTTCGTCACGTAAAAACGCTTCGGTCCGTTTCGCGATGAAACATTTTTCAATAAAATTTCAAGAAATTCGCAGATTTGGTAAATTGAGAAAAAAATATATACATATCAATTGAATCAATATAATGACACGAGTTTAATAAATAGCCCCAATTTTATTTTTTACAACATCGACACGTTGGATGAATTATTTTAGAATTTATAGGTTAGAGCCTAGGAAAGGGAATGTTTATTAACACAACCGTTTGTTATGAAAATAATTGAGAGAAATTTAATAATTTACGAGGCAAAAAAAAACGGGAATGCTGGAAATGTCTCAAGGGGGACGTGAAACGTTTATACGCGACGATCTTTGCTTGCTGGTAACTTTACTACCCCCGAATGGCTCGAACAACCATTGCGGTCGGATCGTCCGGACTCGGTTGTTCGATAAATTGCTGATAAATCGCAACAAAAAGACGCATCAATCGAACAAAAAAAAACACAGAAAAATTATAATCCGTGCATTCGGAGGTTACGTGTACGACGAGGCGTGCGGTAAAATTTGGAATTCTTGGTCGTGGTGGGGTAGGTTGGTCGAGTGTCCCATAATTGGGGTTCGAGAGCGAAAATTTCGAGACGACACCCGAGCTCTCTCTCTCTCTCTCTCTCTATCATCTATAGAAGAGAGATATTAATAATCGTTTCAACGTCTTACACCTTATCGCCGGGGCTTTCAACGAGATGAGCTTCACTCCCTCTTGCTGTCTCTCTCTTTCTCTCTCTCTCTCTCTCTCTCTCTCTCTCTCTCTCTCTCTCTCTCTCTCTCTCTCTCTCTCTCGCTCGGAACCTCGTTGGTGCATTATGACCGACGACCACACGCACGAGAATTCGCCCAATGAACGAGAGGTGACGAGAAAAGTGAGGAAATCTCGGGCCCTCGTTGTATGTCAAAGCTTGGACGCGAATCGACGTCGCACGGTTCGTTTAGCCCAGACGTCGTCGTTCTCGCCTCGTTCAACAAGACCAACGAATTTGGAATTTGAGAAGAAAAACAGCCGAAAAAAAAACACGCACTGAAAACTAGAACGTTTACCGAGTCTCGACGAGATTGGCCGGAGCGACCGAGCGAATGATAATATCAATAATAATAATAATATGCAACTTGCACATGGCACGTAAGAGAGTAAGAAGAGGTCGCGATTCGAGGTACAACCCTGCCTCGCGATTTTTCTAAATAAAAATCGCATGCCACCCGTGTACATGAAACAAAAGAAAAGCAAATAATTTTCAACGAGTTTCCGTCGATTCTGTTATTTTTGCGCGATTTTTTCAAAGTATTTGATTCGAATTTAATTCAATTATTGACATTCATTTTTTATCGAATTAAATTGTTTAATTTCATTGCTTCCGTAATTATTTTTACAAAAAATCACACGTCAGTGAAAAGATCGCCGGGAAGGCATCGAAAAATTTCTCAATTTTTCGTTGCTTTTTAGGATTTTTATTGACCTGTGATTTTTTTTTCTAACATTAATTACGAAAAATTGGCACAGTTTTACGCATTTCTTTCAATAACGTCGAAACTAATTTGAAACGATGTGTAAATTAATTTGACACTGGCTGTCAAACTCTTCCGGTCTTCCAAAATCTTTCCAGAAATGGAGTGTAATTTTGGACCAAATGACCTGGAGAGCTGATCAATGTTAACAACAATTTGGCTACAAGTAAAAGATAGAAAAGAAAATTATCATAAATATTTCAGAAATTCGCAGGAGAGATAAGAGGATCGATGGGAAAGCTCTAAAAGAAATATTCGTTAAATCAGTCGACAATATTTGTTCGCGCCCGTAATATAAAAGTAGCGTACGTAGAGGTTCACGACTACTCGCGTACTATAAATGTTAACACACACATACACACACGCGCGCGCGCATATTAAAATACCGGCGCATATTTAGTATGCGCAGTGCTGCACCTTTAAACGCCATTATTTTCGTCCCCCCTCCGACGACGACGATGCAGTCTTCATAATCGCAGACACCTGTGTCTCTCTCTCTCTCTCTCTCTCTCTCTCTCTCTCTCTCTCTCTCTCTCTCTTTCGGTATATATACGTAGCCGTCAGGTGGTTCTATATATCGATATATAGGGAACGACAATGACGACGGAGACGACGTCGACAAAGCTGATGATGATGATGACGATGATGATGATAGTCGGCTATCGAGAGGTACAGAGGTGCTTCGAGCTGTCGAAAACGTTTATTCTCGAAATATCTTGTCTCGTGAGTGGATCGAGAGGCAAGAGGGAGGGAGGAAGGTATAGGCGGGAGTTGGCGGCGAACTTATCTCGCTGTTACAAACAGCCAAAAACCCTCGGGGTGTAATTAATTCTTAAAATATAGTTTCTCAAAATAGTCCGAAAGAGCTCTCGACGACGCTTCAAATATACGAAGTGAGATGGAGGAAGCGACGTAGTGAGAGATTGCCAGATTGCCATCTGGCAGGTCGATCTCCTTTTCATCCCCGATCTTGCACGTGAATCATTTTCGGTTAAACATTTTCTTGCCTACCTACGTGTATCTATATAGACGGATATGCATACATACGCATACATGTGTATCTGTATATATATATGTATATACACTACCGTCCAAAAGTTTGGAAACACTCGCCCCGATTCCGAGCAACACAAGAAGTTTCATCGCTCTTTTAAAAATTACGATATCTTAATTTACCCAGCGGCCTTTCAAAAGGGACATATTTAGCTTCATTTAGCTTTTTTTAATACATTTTTACATTTTTAAGTTTTTCATTGGGAAAACGGTTCAAATTTTTTTTCGCGAGTCGTGCGCTACAATTTCAACCCCCCCCCCCCCCAAAAGCCAAAAAACGACCACCTTTCAAAGTGTGTACCGCGTTAAAAAAAATCGAAAATGAAAAAAAAAACTAAATGAAGCTGAATATGTCTCTTTTGAAATGCTGCTGGGTAAATTAAGATATCGTCATTTTTAAAAGAGTGATGAAACTTCTTGTGGGGCTCGGAAGCGGGGCGAGTGTTTCCAAACTTTTGGACGGTAGTGTATGTATACAGGATGATGTAGAATATTTAGGGTTCCCTTGAGCAGCATATAGGATGTGTCATTGCGAGCGGAACCCTTTTTTTAAATGTCGGCCGAGAAAAATTAGCCGAGATATTCGCCTTCAAAGTCCAACGCTGAGTCAACAATGGCACAGTAGTTCGCAACGCGTGAATCTTTTCTCTGCAATATTTAACAATGAATGATAATTATTGAGTCGTATCATCGATTTGCAAAACGAGCTTCCGTGCTCGTTATTTTTTAATGGAAAAAAAAATTAAGAAAAAAAGAATTCACACGTCCGAAGGTGGATTCGAAGCCGCACTCGATCCGGCTTGCACGTTCCGTGCATGAGCGACTACTGTGTCATTTTTTACTACTTGGACTATGAACGCGAATATTTCGGGCAACTTTTGTCGAGCGACATTAAAAAAAAGCGTTTTGCTCGGAATTATACACCCTATATGCTCACAAAGAGAACCCTAATACTTGTGAATCGCCCTATATATTAATCATGAGTCTGGAAATATAGTAAATTAAATAAAGCAATTGAAAAAAAATGTACCTCAAAGAACTATTGGATTACATAATATTTATATAACTCTTATATAATGATTCGCTCGAAAAGCAAACATTATTTCTTACTTCTTTTCAATTTGACTCAACCGCATAGATGTATTTCCTAAATTTTTCAACAGCACTCATACTCTCTCTCTCTCTCTCTCTCTCTCTCTCTCTCTCTCTCTCTCTCTCTCTCTCTCTCTCTCTCTCTCTCTCTCTCTCTCTCTCTCTCTCTCTCCCCCTTTATCATACATTCCAAGGATTATCGTCCTTAAAAAAAGTCACGTTAGAAAAGCGTGACTTTGAATTCTTGAAAAAAACCGTCATCACTGGCAAATCCTGACGAATGAACGCGATAAGTTTCGAGTTTCGAAAAACTCGTGTTTCCGTCGCTCGCGCCTGTCGTTGAACGTGTGTCGCGAGCTTTTTCTCCTCGCACGCGACGAACAATCAAGACCGCGCGACAAAAAGGACGAGAGAGGGGGCAAGTCCGAATGAGTTGTATTGGCCATTAGGTGGTTGAGAAATGGCATCTTCCTTCGTATTTGTATATTTTACGTGCTTTAACAGTCTAACTAGCCGTCCCGACGTACTTCGCCTATACCTACGACCAATTCCAATATTTTTCACTATATTGGAAATATATGGAAAATTTCGTACAATTTCGACAGCTCGTACCCTCTCCTTGGACGAATATTCTTTCCATTGATCTCCTTCGATTGCATTTTTTTCGATCTCCGCTAAGGAGAATCGGGATGAACGACTCATCGATTCTCCGCAACATTTTTTGTCGTTGGACATTTTTGTGATAAACAAGGCTCATCATACTGCGAATGGCTCCGACCTTCTTCCCCCGTAACTTTTTTTGGCATTCAATTTTTGTTATTTTTTCTCGAGAATGCAATTTTTTCCCCATCTTCCCGACGAAACGAGTCATAATGTTGATAAAAAAAAAAATCGGAAGAACAAAAAGTAGTCACGTCCGGGTGCCTCATGCCTGTCTCTATAATTTTTTGCAGGCGGGAAAATTACGACCCGGCGAGGTTTTCGACGCAAAGGTGAGATTTGTGTTCGCCAATAACACAAAGCTTACCTACAAATTCCATACCCCCAAGAATAATCGTAAACCATGACAAATTTTTTTCACACGTGTTTCGTTTTTTTTTTTGGCAAACACGTGTACGTAAACTTTTTTTTCGTTAAACGCCCCTCCACGCTGCCCCCGAGCCCGTCTCGCTCTTTACTCGCGGTATCCATCATCGTCAATCATGCACAAACGCCACGATGATCGGTGACAGCGACAAATGACCGTAACAATACTCGTCGATTACCACTTCGTTATATATCTCTCTCTCTCGTAACTTTTTCGTTTTTTCTTTTCGTTCCGCAATCCCCCCGCCGTTTTGAGACTGAAAGATGAAAAGAGTTAACTGTCCGTGTAATTTGGACGAATCCGACGAGCGTGTACGGTCGGAAATAAGGATCGCCGATGAATACTATAAATAAAACAAAAATAATACTGTTATGGTTGATAATTGATATTTTTCTTATGACACGCAATAATTCGAATAATCATAATAAATATTTATATATAATTCTACGACTTTCTAGCTAATTCGTTGTCAAGGCTGCGACACTGCTGATGCTGTTGACGCTGCTGCTGCTGCTGCTGTTACATACCATTATCTCCGCTATATGCTCTTATCTATTACTCTCTTTTATTTCCTTATTTCTCTATCTTTTAATCTTCTCGTACCACTTATATTTATGCGATATGCACTTATCCATTATTCTGTATCCACCGTTACGCTCTTTTTCATCCGCAGTAGTCCGGATTTAAAAAAAAACAACTTCACTCCTCTTGTACTCTTTTATTTCGATAACGCAATTTTTCTCTTTCACCCTACGTTGACCCTAGTAAAAAAAAAAATCACGTTGCACACCCAACTTCCATTTTTTTTCTTCGCACGTAAAGAACGGCACACCGGTATATTACTACAATATTTTTTCGTTTTTCTTTTCGTTTACGTCGGCAACGCAGACTAGGCTCGGTCGCCCTGGTGAGGTGCAAGAAAAGCAGGTTAGACACTTCTCGAACGTGCATCATTCTCTGATTGATCCGTTCTATTTTTTTTTCTTTTTTTGTATATATATATATAAACGTGTTTTTTATGTTAATTTTTTCGTACGCGGTTGGGTCTCATGTGTATCACACACGTTATACTTTTGTGTTTACTACGTGGTTATCATTTGTCTTTAATTTCCGAGCGCTGGTAATTGCGTGTTTATTGGTGCAGTTGGACATAAGCAATTTATCGTATTTATCGGTTCGGTTAAAAAGATTTGTTTGAAAACGAGATTTTTTTAAATTTATAGTAAAATGATATTCAGAAGATTAAATTTTTATCATTTTTAATATGATTTTCGACGCTTTATTATCTTTTTTTCAATGATTTTTCACACTTTGATACATTTTTTATATTTGGCAAAAAAAATGCAATTAACATCGAAATATTGAATTATTAGTTTTTTTTTCGTGGCTCTGTCGCCGAGATCGATGTACGAGACGAGTAGAGAGAGTGTTGTACAACCGCTGTACTTTTACGATAAACACGCAAAAGGAGGAGGCCTCGTGTACAGTAGACTTAATCGATATTGTATATAGCAACGTATATAGATTTCCTCACATACCGTGCTCACCCTTGTACATATGCATATTAATTACTATCGATGAAAAAATTCGCTGTACAAATGATACGCACAAAAACGCTTACGTGACGCGATTTCGTCATTTCGAACGCGAATTTTATTTCTTTACCACCGATCGGGATAATTTGCAATTATTGTTTGCATTATTTATTTTTTTTGTTGCTAAAATTGCGCCATCTTCGACAGCTCTGTAAATATTGATCCTCCGTATAGGAAAAGGATGAGAAGACTTAGAATGTGAATGATCGAGACCGTCGAAGATCCGCCGATGGACGTCGAGAGTCCTATTCAAATCGTCCAAAAGTCAATATGTATAACGAGTCACGTGTACAATTTTATCTCCCGTGCAGTACGCCGATCTACCCACGATACTGCTTTGTGGCCCGTGACCAATTTAATCCTTCGTTCTTGGCCCTCTCCGAAAGTTAAAAGCACAAGTGTCACTTTCGTTTCTCACTCCAACCGTTGTACTCCCCGCGAGCATTGGAGAGCTGTCCAAGCCGGTCGGTGAGCTGTAGTACGAGCGAAAAAAAGCCTCGTCGAGGCGCGGGATCGAAATGATTCACCAATTGCAGAGGGACATTTCACGTGAGATTGATTTATCAAAAGGAATTCCGATCTAGCGAGATTCACGCGCGACCGAAACGTTGCCAAGATATGGGGAGCGTTTTTTTTTTTGTTTTATGAATTCCCGAAACACCGATTCCATTTGGACTTTGTCCCAAATTCGCGGGTTCGGCGTCTTTCGTCTACTCTCAGCGACCCGTTCGCGCCTTATTAACGGACAATGAAAATTGTTTTATCGGACGCGGGCGGATTGGACAGTGATTCATTGCTTTTCCATTAAATCCACGAAATCATCTCACTTATTGGTCTCTGCCTGATCTATATTTACACCTTCCTCGCCATTAATCATAACCCTAGTACCTCCACATTAAATCGGCCTGTTCGTTATCGTTGTTTTTTTTCTTCCTTTTTATACAAGCTACACATACCTACGTCGTGAAATCCGCGCGTGTACATTTTTTTCTTCATATATTACTTATTTCGCAATGTCTCACCTGTGCCCTCACACGATCTACACTGTTAAAATGAGTTCGGCTCGGCTTTGATCCTTGGCGAGTCGGATTACCCCGAGCCCGTGGACTCGACGCAGAGAGGGGGTAACGCGCTCAGTTCTGGCGCGTCGAAGCGGGAGACGAGAGGGCGTGGCGTTACGCGATTCACCAAGGACCAATCTCGCGGCCCGTTCCTCCTTTCTATTCCAATTTTTTCGTAACCCACTGTGCTAAATCTCTCTACATATATCGTGATAATGCTGAACTATTGAAGAAAAAAATCTCTCTTGCTAAATACATTGTCAATAATAGCCGTGATTTTTACATGTACGTGAATAAGCTGTCGTTGTCGATGTCATTAACTCCGATTTTACTTAGTGCTGTGAATAACGCAATATTTGTCTCTTTTTCGACGTTTTTTCTTCTTCTCTCTCTTTCTCTCTCTCTCTCACTGTATGATAACTGTATGCGATTTTTTTAACGGATAACTCTCTGCGCGTATATTCAAACGAATCGCGATGACTTTCTTCGAGTAGGGAGAATTAATTCAGAGATACGAAAAAAAACATTTGTTGTAAAATTCAGTATTCGTTTGGGTTTTTTTCGAGAGACTATAGATTACGCAGGTAAGATTTGAAGAATTAAAATTTAGAGTCTCGAGAGTCATCGCATCGTTGTGCAATTATATCCGAATGAATATCGAAAAATATAATTTTTTTATTGTACGATTAAAAAAAAAAGTATGTGTAACATTCGATGATTGGCGCAGCGACGTCGTCCGAGCGCGGACGTTAGGAGACCCAGCGTGGCGGACCTCGAGAATAAGATCAACCAGCCTAGCACACCGTTGCGAGATGTCGGCAACCAAGGACCACCGTCCATCGTCGATGTCCAGGAATCGTACTCCGCGGTCGAGGGTAATTATTTTCGTCGTCATCTTTTCTTTTCTTTTTTTTTATTTCGACTCCTCTATCTCCTCCTTGACGTCGGCGTCGTCAAAATGACACAATAAAAAATATATGAAAAATTGCTTTTTTTCTGTTTTCTAAGACTCGACGGGTTACCTCACCGTTCAGGTCGAAGGTAATCCAGCGCCGACTTTCAAATTCTACAAGGGCATGACCGAAATCATCGAGGGCGGTAGATTCAAGTTTCTCACCGACTCCGAGACCAACACAATCACCCTCTGCATGAGAAAATCGAAACCGAATGATGAGGGCACTTACAAAATCGTCGTCAGCAATATCCACGGCGAGGACTCCGCCGAGATGCAGCTCTACGTTTCCGGTAAGCACTCCTTTTTTCCTCCGTTAATCTTTAATCTAATGTCACATTTGAGCCAGAATTCGTGTTATCGTCTTTTTCGATTTTCTTATAGGGCAGCACCATTTTTTTAATATAAAGAATTTCTTTTTTAGAAAATTTAACTCCTTTTCAAATAATTATACCGTGTATATGGGATATTCCACGCCGTTTCAGCTAGCCCGTGAACCCGACCATTTTTGGTTTTCCGGATTTTTTTGGAAAATGAAAGGAATGTTCACACGATTTTTTTTATTTTTATCTCTTCTCGTTTAGGAGTTATAATTTAGTAAAAAAAATGTCGATTTCACAAGTTTTGGAAAAGTTTAAACGCTGATAACTCCTGATCTAATTGAGATATCGACAAATGGTACTATGTAATTTTTTGTTTATTTTGATGCATACTTTCGTTGAAAAATATGAAAAAAAATATCAATTATCAATGTCAACGTTTTTTTTGCTTCTAAAGTGAAAACTATTGTTTTTTTTAAAGATGATTGCCCTTTGCTATTTCTTCAAAAAGCTCTCAATAGAGTGACCCATTTTATGATTTTTAAGACTAGTCTCATCATGGGCCCATTTTTCCTTCTATTTTTTTCTTCGAATTAATCATATTTTTTTTAACAATTTTTATCGTTTTAATGTCCGATAATGCTATTAATGATTTTGTGATTTCCACTTCTGCTTCGACAGGCCTGAAACGGTTAATTTTTAATTCGTGCTGAATTCAACGAAAAAAAAAATATTTTTCGAAATCACGTAATTTTTTTTTCATTCTTCGATTTTTAAGAAGTCATAGAGTCGGTCAGTTTATTTCAGAGAGTTTTGTGAAAAAATAAAAAAGGCAAACTACTTGAAAAAAAAAGTTTTCACTTTAGAAGCAAAAAAAACCGTGACATTGAAAATTGATATTTTTTTCATATTTTTCAACGAAAGTATTCTTCAAAATGACAAAAAAAATATATAGGGTCGATTTCGTCGATATCTCAAATAGTTCAGGAGTTATCAGCGTTTAAACGTTTCCAAAACTTCTGCAAATCGACATTTTTTTGGAAAAATATAACTCCTAACAGAGAAGAGATAAAAATCTAAAAACTCGTGTCGATATTCCTTTCATGAGGTACAATTTTACAAAAAAAAGTCAGGCAAACCAAAAATTGTCGGGCTCACGGGCTAGCTGAAATGACGTGGAATATCCCATATGTATACATATAAATTGTAATGTGGTGAAATGTGTTCACTTGCCTGGCGTAACTTACAAGAAACATTACTTTGGTGTGCGCCTCCGATTTTGTTGAAATTCAAGTATATGGTAGAGCATTAAAAACTATTAGATACGTATATTTTTTGTCGGCGGAAAAACGCTTTTAAGAGGTGCAAGCACTTCGGAGGGGGAAGAAAATAAAAGTTTACGCATTTTTGAAAATGTGTTCGCTGATAAAAAATATGTCTACATACTCCAAAGTGATATTTAGAGTATGGAAAGAATCGCGCAAATCGATTATCCGACAACCCAAATTGCATTACCCAACCAAATCGCATTCCCCAAAACCTTCGGTACAGTCAAAACGTTCTGTTAAAAATCGTCTAATGTATATGAAAAATTCCGAAAACATTATTTCGCCTCATTTGGAAACTTTTTCAAAATGGTCAAAATTCCAAAATTTCAAACTCAAAATCCAAAGTATCGCAACAGCATAGATTTGAATAACGCACATTTATTGGGGGTGGACGGGTTGAAAGGGATTTTGATAGACTTGGAGACTGCCGCTCGATTCATCTCTATATGTCTATTACTTCGCCCATAAAGTAGGCATGAAAAATGACCGAAAAAGAGACAAAGGGGTGAGTGTATGGATAATCGGCCAACATTCATGGTCCGTCCGTCAAATTCTGCCAGGAATCGAACTACAATCGGAGCCCACTCAATCGAGCGGTATTTTAATGATACATTTAACGATAACGAAGGAAACGAGCACAGAGTGGAGTTTCAATTCTGAATAGAAAATAAATGACGATTGTGTAAAGAAACTTTTTTCAGGCCGAGATGCAAAAAAATGTTTGGATTTTAATAGGAATGCATCATTCATTTCTCTAAAGCCTCAATTTACATACATATAACCGCGCTTTTCGCAATTTTTCCGGGCTAATCTTGGGCTTTCGACAAGAACTTCGTGATCGGCGGAAAATTCCCCATCGAATAAATGCTTGATATGGTTTAAAAGTCGAAAAAAATATCCTGACCTTTTGGCTACATTACGGAATCGCCAAAATCGCGAAATTTTTAAGAACCGTAGCGTCGGTTCTATTTGAGTAACATAAATTTGATGGGAGGCCTTTGAAACGATTTTAGTAGACTTGGAGAATGCGCTGGATTCATCTCGATATCTGAATTAGTTTTCCCGGAAAGTCCACTTGAAAAATTGCAAAAAAAGAGGCGTACTAATGGAAAAATTCGCAAAAATTGGCGTTCCGTCTTTGAAGTTCTGCGAAAAATCGAAAAACCATCGGAACTCAATGAGTCACACGGCATTTTAAAGAGCAAATGAAAACGAAAAGAATGAGCACAGAATAGCTTTCCAAAACGAAGCAGAAAACAAATGATCGACGATTCGACGGAAGCACTTATTTTTTGCCAGGATAGGAAAAAATGTTGATTTTCAATATTTTTTACTAGTCCAAATCGATGTAATTTTACCTCCTAATACGAATTTCCCCGAGACCCTGAATTTATATTAAAAATTGTAAAAATGTATAGACCGTGGTTCACCCCCTTAACCCTTAAACTGCACACTGGGTCGTTTTGACCCCATTTCTTTGTTCGTGCAAATACGTATTTTTCAACTCATCTCCCCCCCACTTTAAACAAATGTTTGAGCACGTGATTATTGTTTTTCTCAAAAAAAAAATTTTTGGTCTCTACAAAAAAAAAATATGTATATTTATCGAAACACAACTATCTGATAAACGTCTGGGGTCCGATCGACCCCACATGCAGTCAGAGATTCGTGGCGGAAGTGTGCAGTCGAAGGGTTAAGCTTGCTATCCGACAAAAATGCAAAAATATATAAACGTTGACTTTGTCTTTCCTTCAAAGTGTTACCGTCTACGTTAGATGAAATATATGCATCTCCTTCAAATATGAGATGAGAGAAAGAAAGAAACCTTGCTGATCCTTCGATTGGGAGAAACGAATTAAGAGAAACGTGTTAATTTCGCAGACGCCAGTGGCATGGACTTCCGTACCATGCTGAAGAAGCGCAAGTACCAAAAATGGGCCCGCGACGACAGCGAAGCACCAAAGGTCGATTTGAAGGAAACGGAAAAGCCGATGCCCGCCCTCAAGAAGGTCGAGAGAGTACGTATCCTTCTTTATTCATTCAAAGGGTTCTATTATTTCAAGAAAAAATGTATCATACTTTACGAAACGTGCACTTGTCTCAATTACGAATCGCCCGCAGGTTTGCCTCAACTTCTTCGTCCTTAAGTTCAAAAAAAAATAATGAAAAAAAAACGAACCATAGAGTATGTAAGTCAAACGAGACAAGTAAGTGTCAATGTTGAATTTACATGAAAAACACGAGTTTTAGTCACCGAGTATATTGTCTCAAGTCCGTTGCATCTTCGTGCATACGTTAATCATCGTCTACCAACCCGAATATACATGTGTGTATTTATGTATAAATCGTCGTTAACTCGGTATTTATTTTCGGGTAATCGTCCGTACACGTCTTTTGTCTTGTTATCAATCCGTGATGGGTGATTCGTCAACGTGATTAACGGCACTTTGACAAAAAGTGAGGGAGTGGGGGGGCGGGGGGGGGGGGAGGAAATACGAAGGTGTGACTAATATTTTGCTGAATGTTCTTTGGCACGTGGAAATACCTCGATTGTTTTGTATTCACTAGTCTGGCACCGTCTCTATATCGGCGTTCATATTTTGGAGTACTTTTTTTTCGTTTAATTTATTTATTATTTTGTCAGCCGAGCTGGTTCGAGTACATCGAGATTTGAAAAATCATTTTTGGAAAGTATCATCCATCTCTTTCTCTCCCGTCTATTATTTAATTCGTAGCCATTGCCTCCGGTTCCCGAGGACATTGACGTGCACGGAAAGAGCTGGTATCAGGATGGCGAAGAGATTGTGATCTTGACCGAGGGTGAACCCGACCGTCGTATACCCTTAGGCAGAAAAGGCTCGGCTAACTGGAGCTGGCTAAAGGTCTCGAATCATACAGCGAATGACCCCGCTCGAACCCTCTAGAAATGATTTTTTTTGCTTTACGAATACGATGAGCCTCCGAACGAGGTAGCCTCGAAATCGCCAAGTGCACTTTTACGAATTATTTTTACCGCAGAGATAAGGGATTGTGCGAATGAACGAGCGAAACAGGCCTCGATGAAAAATTGATCTTTTTTTTTCACCGATAGTGCGGGAAAAAATTAATTTTTCGTTACGAAATAATTCGAAGAAAAGTTGAATCGAAAATAGCCCTCTCCTGTACTCGAATTGGCAATAGCTCGTGGTGATCAATGATTTACAATTTTTTTTTATCGATCGCACGGCACCCAAGACGTTGCGTAATTGACGATTTTTATACGTCGAGCAGTCACTGTGCAACCGATGTCGCGTGTTATTTTTTTTCGTTCTATTCTCGTTCGAGTGTGACCCGTTATCACCTTGTGCTAACTATCGTCGATTATGTTTTTTTTCTCTCTCCCGTGTCTCATACGTCCCGCCACGTTAGACATTTTTTTCGATAAGCAAATTTTGCCCTGGTAAAGAAGAAAAAATTCTTGCAGGATTCTTCGATTTATGCCTCGGGGAACTTTCACGCGGATATCGCATTTAACGCGATAGAAATTATCCTACCGCGAAAGAGAAATGAAAAATGTGGGTTGGAAAAAAAATCGAGAGGCTCATCGCCGTATATACGAAGAAAGATAAAAGCATCGAAAAGATTCGCGAGTTAAAATTGCCATTTTCACATGCCCGCGAATTCGTTTGCTTATTTTTTTCTTTTCTCATCTTCCTTTTTTGTTTGACTTTTCATTCGAACGAAAAAAATTAATCGAGTGTATGTTTATATGCGCGCGTACGTATCCGGGACTAATGGACACGGCACAGGACGTATTCGACATACAACGAAGACCGAGCTTGCAGGAGTTGATAAAAGATTGGCCGACTCTGGTCATCCGTGTCAAGGAGAAGGTTCGAAATCATTCAAGATTCAGAGAGGCATTGTGAAGTTCAAAAGCACAAGGACAGCACAGTTTTGCTTTTTTTTTGTTGACAATATTGAAGGAAAGGATTGCGCGGTTTTTTTGGTATTAGATTTTGGGTTACAAAAGTTTTACATTGGCAGGCCCCAACGACCAGTTCGGTCTCAGGCAGCTTTTGTCGCTTTCCGAGAGGCCTCGACAGAATCCCGAGGTTTACATATTTGAACCTCTCTTTCTCCGCACAAAACCCGCATATCCACGAAAAATAAGCCGAGAAAGCGATGCGTCGAGAATCAAACGTCGTGTGACGCCGATGACGAGCGCAGGTGCCAATAATTCGCCGATGGAACACACACACACCAAATACGTTGCCTTTTTTCTTTTTTCACCTTTGCCGATCGGAGGAAAATACATCTTCTTTTTTTCGTACCAACGAAAAATGAAACGACGACATTTTTCGGAATTTTTCCTACGGAACGTTGTCTTCTGTAGTATCGTCTCGCTGAAGGGCTTCGAAAAATCGCTGAACATCGGGTTCCGCCCTTGTTTGTTCCTGTGATGAGCAACGAATCAAAATAGCGGGGATTTCTTATTTCTAGAGTAGTGGATCTCGTAGACCCTCCCTTGCCGAGTTAATACCCGACTGGCCGACTCTTCATCACTTCACCAAGACGGAGGTTCGAGAAGTGCATACACTTGTACTACTCTCTCTCTCTCTCTCTCTCTCTCTCTCTCTCTCTCTCTCTCCCTCTCTCTCTCTCTCTCTCTATGTCTCTCATAGCGCGTAGCCCTCGTAATATCAAACTCTGCACATACACACACCCCCACGTGACAATTACCTCTCGCATAATCCACTCCTAATTTTCGATCGTCGCTGTTGCACGTTTATCGCTCAACTTTCAACACTTTCGTTCTTTCCCCCCAGTAGCTTATTGTTATAATATTTATCTGCGTTTATGATTATTGTTGTGACATATTATTATCGTGTTGTTCGCTGCCTTGACGAATAATCGAAATAACAATTATTTGGAGCAAGGCTGACAAATAGTCAAATTCTTCTATCGAAAGATTTTTCCCTGTTCGCATTCGTACTTTCGTTATGGCTTGCCCTCAATAACCGCTGCTGCATTACTCTCCAATGGCAATTCCATCGGCTGATTATTGTTCCGTGAGAGAGTGCGGAAAAAAAACATTACACTCGAAAGGTGTATTCATCTCGGTGTCTTTCTCGCACTCAATTTTCTTCTTCTTCTTTTTCTTCTTCTTCTTCTTCTTCTGATCCTCTTCACTGCAACACGACTCTCTACACCGCTCGAAATGTTTGCGCCAAAACGTTATTCGCCCAGGTGTCGCATCCCGTATATGAAGTTGCAACCGCTTCTCGCACGATGTATACGTTTTTCCTTTTTTTTTTCTTTAAATTTGTTGTTTTTTTTTTTGTTCTTCAATTCTTTGCTCGTACCGAAACGAAAGGTAAAACTGATCTTTTGCGACGCGAGGGGGGAAACACGAGGAATTCTACCCTCTCGCCCATCGTCCCCCTTCATACTCTTATTTTCCGTTTTTTGTTGTTGATATTTTTCTGATCTTTCTCTTTTCAATTCCACGTAACGAAGCCTCAAACCCTCGAACGTTAAAACTCTCGCTCTCGTCTAACAGCATCGAGCATGCGTATCTTAGGATGCCTCGATCATTTAGGTACTCGATCGACCGGGGCCGTGTTCATTTGTTTTTTTTTTTCTTTGAAATTGCACTTTTTCCAATATTTTTTTTCGGTTTCGCGATAATACCGAGCGCGCCACGATTTTTTTCGCAGACGGTACCACTCCCCCCCCCCTTCCATCGCCCATTTTCTCGGCTCTTTTTTACATCTCATCGCTCATTGATCTACGATTTTTTTCGATGACGCAACGCGCAGTTTTTTTGGGAGGCACGAGCCAGGATTTTTTTTTCCACAAGCAGTGCAACGTTTTACGTTTTTTTTTCCTTCTCTCTCTTTTATTGCGAATCGACGCTCTGTCGGACGCAGTCTGGACGCAGAGAGGCCGCATTTTTTTGTCTTTTTACGTTTTGTCTTTTTTTTTTCACTGTACACAGGTGGAGATTTTTCTGCGTCTTTTTGTTCGGACAACGATTCTCGTGACGAGATCGTGAGAAAAAAAAACACGAATTCATGCGATACCGCGATATTTTTGGTTTGTTCGTTTCTTGGTTGTTCTTCTTTTTTCGTTGTAACAACGCGTTGTTCGTTTTCCTTTTCTCGCTCGCGCGCTCCTGGCACGACTCGCAGAAGGCGGAATCCTTTGGAAAGCCGCTGATCGACCAGTACGCGAAAGAGGGCAAGGACAAGAAGGTCACCTTCGAGGCCATATTCTCCAAACCGAACTGCAAACCGAAATGGTTCTTCCGCAAAGACGTGCGTAACTGGGCCGATGAAAAAAAAAAAAAAACGAATAAAAATCCATTGTTTTGTGGAACGTTTGTGAAAAAAATGTAAAAAAATAAAATAAAAAAAATCCCACAGGAACTCTTCCCGTCGGCGAAATACAAATTCAAAAACGAGGAGGACTCGTATCAACTGATAATCGTCGGGCCCAAGGTCGAGGACGCTGGAAAATACACGGTAGATATCAGCGGAGTCTCCAGTACCGCGATACTCACAGTCGATGGTAAGCTCTCATCGATGACTCCATTGCTGGACATTTCGACGGTAAAATGATTTTGTTTTGTTTTTTTCTTATTTTTTCTCAAGAGCCCGATCCGTCGTACACTTTTACGAAACCACTGTCGAAGAAGACGAGCGGTTTCGCTGAGCACGAGGCCTACATGGAGTGTACCGTGAGTTCGAGCATTGCCCAAGTAACCTGGTACAGGGGAAAAACGAAACTCGAGGTAAGCCCAGGCTCGAAAAAGTCATTATAGTCGCGAGGGAGAATGACGCGAGAGATTTTTCGTTATTTGCGCAGGACGGCGATGTGTACGGTATCTCGAAGGACATGTCCGGTATTTGTCGGTTGACCTTGAAGAACGCCAAGATCGAAGACAGCGGTGAATACACGTGCAAGATAAACAAACAGACGGAAAAGACCGAGACGGTGCTCACGATAATCGGTAAGTAGGTCGACGAGTGGAGAATGAACAAATCCAAATGAATCCGAATATCCATGAAAACTGTACGAGCGACATTTTTTTCAGAGTACCCGTATAAATTCGTCAAGGTACTGAAATCGCAACAACTAGTGGAGAAGGAAACGGTCACCATGCTGTGCGAACTCGACGACGAAGGTGGCAAGGTCAAATGGTTCAAGGGCGACCAAGAAATAACGGCCGACAAACGGTAAGCGATATTTCGCGATCGTCAATCTCGGTGATGTTTGACGGTGTCAATCTTTCTCTCGCAGAATACAAATAAAGGTTGAGGGACGCAAGCGTAAATTGATCATCAAGGACGCCAAGGTGACCGATGCCGGAATGTACTCGTGTGTGAGCAACGCCGACAAGACGGAAGGCGAGATTGTCATAAGCTGTGAGTGCAATCCTTTTGTTTTCAAAGCCTACACACGTATTGGGATGCTGAGCTTGGCATTTTACAGGAAATTCATGCAGAGTCTTGGCAAGCTTGAGTTTTTGTTCTCTTCTTATTGACAAATATTGATACACCAACCAAGTTGAATATTATCAATCAAGTCATGTGCCTTCGTTGCTGAGTGGCTAATCGGTGTAGGTGCTCCTGGCAACTATATAGGCTCGTCTGAGATGAAAAATAAAAAAATGTACTTTCAGGGTGATGTTAAAATTTTTGTACGACGGGAGATACGTTTGTTATGTTTTTATTTTGAGCATTACAAAATGCCGAGCCGTAGAGGAAAAAAAATGCCGATTTTCGGCCAAAAGAACAGCATCAATCGTCTGTTATGAACAAATGGATAAACATATGAGAAAATAATTCGGTCGTACGATGGAAAATGTTATAAACCGTGCTCTGTCCGAATTTCAAGTGAAACGGACGAATCGATTTTGAGATATTACATTTACATCGTTTGATAAAACCGATATATAGTTTCGAGAAAAAAAAAAAACGAAAACCACTGAGCCTTCGCGAAAATGTCGGTCATAACTCGGTGAATTTGTGGCATTTGGGGAAAATCTTTGTTGCAAATTAGAGTCAAGAGGGTATTATTGCAATGGCGAAAAAGCGGGCCTGAACGCTACGCTCGTATTGTTTGCCGAGCAGATGCGAATCGTTTCAACAAGAAGCTCAAAGACACGATTGCGGTCGAGCGTGAAAAGTTGGTACTCGACGTGGAGCTCCAGGACCAAACGGCACCGGCCGAATGGCTGTTCAACGGAAAGCCGATAGTGCCGAACGATCGAATCGAGATAAAGAATCTCGGTGGTGGCAAGCATCATCTTGTCTTCAACAAGGCCGAGCTGGAGGACGACGGTGAGATAACGTGTACGAGTGGGGAACTGACGAGCAGCTGCAAATTGACGGTGCGGAAGGGCGAGAGCAAGCCGATTCCCGAGATACCCGACAAAGTCGAGGGCCCTTGCTCGACACCGCTCATCTTTATCGTGCCCTTCAAGGGTAAGCTTCATCTTTCTCATCTTCTTCATCTTCTTCATCTTTCCATTGGTTTGATCCTCATGTTGTTTACCAGTCGAGGGTACCAAGCAAACGCCGGTCGAGGCGAAGCTCATGAAGGACGGCAAGGCGTTGCCCTTGAAGGACGTCGAGATCGTCGTCGGCGAAGACAAGATAACCTACAGGATAAAGAAGCCTGCGAGGGAAAAGTCGGGCATTTATCAGCTCGAGATATCAAACGGGCAAGGCGCCGAGACGAAGGACGTGAACATCGTGATGCAGGACGTACCATCGGCACCCAGGGACGTCGACGTTACCGACGTTTTCGCCACGTCCTGCGTTGTAACGTTCAAACCGTCGGCCGATGACGGCGGTTCGCCCATCCTGAAGTACCTCGTCGAGCGTCTCGACATGAGCTTGAAGGCTCAGTGGGACGGAGTGGGCGAGGTCAAGGCGGGTGAAAAGTGCACGTACAAGGTCGAGGATCTAGTCGCCAAGAAGCAATACAAATTCCGTATCGTCGCTGTCAACAAACTGGGCAACAGCGAACCGGCACTCTTCGGCAAACCGGTACTCGCCAAAGATCCCTGGGGTGAGTCTCACGCACGAAGACTACCAACAGTCTATAGTGCCCGGAAAAACGCTCAACTTTATTCCCCGATCAATTTTTTATGGATCTCGAATTATCCGCACACGTTTTGTCACAAGATTTTCGCAACGAGCAAATGACGTTTGTGCGGTAGTGTCCTGCGGCCGGCAAGGGTTCCCAAATTTTTCACCCGGAACAGAAGTTGCAAATAATTAGACTTTCAGATACGATTTTCCTTCGATGTACGCAGGAACATAGAAATATATAAATTTTCGATGCAATCATGGACGTTTGAAAGAAAATTGTTATCGCTAAAGAAAAAAGGGCGACAATAATTGTTTAGGATTTTTTTTAACCTATCGTAAATCCCCTACACACTTCGTTGCAAGATGCTGTCGGGAGGTTCGATTAAAAAAAAAACAAATTCAACTCGATTAGTGAAGAATTGGCGATGTAATGTTGCCGAGAGCGGAACACTATCGGACAAAGGTCACATTATGTAGGAAGATATGTAGAAAAAAAGTGACAACGGAATTTTCATTAATCGACTGGGTATTCGCGAAAGATTGTCGAAATTCACCTTGTCTTCAAAGCTCGAGACTGCTAGTCTCCCTTGACCGAGCAGCTTGCCACATAGAGTTTCCAACGAATTCATCGAAACATCATCGCTAATTATAATAATTCGTCTCAATAATAGTCGCGTCGTTGATCCGAAATAAAGATATGTGCCCCCATTAAATGACAGACGAGCCTGGAAAACCAACGAACGTGGAGGTAACCGACTGGGACGTGGACCACGCGGATCTGAAATGGGTAAAGCCGGAGAACGACGGCGGAGCGCCGATAACCGGTTACGTGATCGAGTACAAGGACAAATTCGGCAAGGAATGGGTTAAGGGCAAAGAGATCGAGGGTGACGTGGCCCAAGCTACGATCGACGGTCTCAAAGAGGGCGTACAGTACGAGTTCCGTATACGTGCGGTGAACAAAGGAGGCCCCGGCGCACCGTCCGACGCGACCAAGCCGATTATCGCCAAATGCCGTTTCGTCAAGCCATTCATAATAGGCGATCAACTGACGAATCTTGTCGTGAAAAAGGGACAGGTTATCAAATACGACATTAAATTCGGCGGCGAACCGGAACCGGAAGTACACTGGTTCTTGGGCCAGAAGGAAATTGTGCAGGACGCCGCTGAGCGAATAACGATCGACAAATACGAGCGAAACAGCGTACTGACGATTCGTAAAACTACCAGACCCGATTCGGGAAAGTACAAGCTCGTTTTGACCAACGGCTCGGGAACTTGCGAGAGCATTGCCGATGTCGTGGTTCTCGGTGAGCTAGTCTTCTCTTTTTCAATCGTGTTACCGTGCTTGGCCGAAAAAAATGTCGGCCTTATTTTCATCCTTGCATTTCACTTTTCTTCGCAGACAAGCCAACGGCTCCACTTGGGCCCTTGAAGGTCGAGGAGGTACGATCCGACCACGTGACCGTCAAATGGCAGAAGCCATCGGACGACGGTGGTACCGACATTACCGGCTACACCCTCGAGAAAATGGACGTCGACACGGGACGTTGGATTCCGGCTGGTGAGGTCGGACCGGACAAAGACAGTTTCACCTTCTCTGGCCTGACACCGAACAAGAAGTACAAGTTCCGAGTAAAGGCTGTGAACAAAGAGGGCGAATCCGAGCCGCTCGTCACCGACGAGTCTATAGTGGCCAAAAATCCCTACGGTAAGTTCATATCCGAGGGTCTTTTTTTCGTTTTTTTTTTCCGCTCGCGTATTTGTCGCAACCGGCCGTGTAAAAATGGTTACTTTTACCCCGACGAAACGACGACAGACGAGCCCGACAAGCCTGGCAAACCGGAAATCTTCGATTACGACAACGCGAGCGTTTCTCTGCGATGGGCAAAGCCGGAGAAAGACGGTGGCAGAGCCATAACTCATTACACCGTCGAAATGAAGGACAAATTTTCGCCCGATTGGGTGGAAGTCGCGAAAACAACGGATGCCAATCCCGAGATCAAAGTGGAGGGATTGAAGGAGAAGATGGTCTATCAATTCCGCGTTCGCGCTCACAACAAGGCTGGGCCATCGCAGCCGAGCGAGCCTACCGACAATCACATCTGCAAGCACAAAAATCGTACGTACCCTCCGACAATTCTCCCATATTATAACCGTACAATGTTTCTTACCGGGGAAACAATATTTTTTTTCTTCAGTGAAGCCGAGAATCGATCGCACCAATCTGAAATCCGTCATCATAAAGGCTGGCCGCACGCACAAGTGGTCGGTCGATGTGACGGGCGAACCGCCTCCAACGACCACTTGGATCCTGCGCGACAATATACCTCTGACGACCACCGAACGCGTAAAAATCGACAACGTCGATTATCATACGGATTTCACGATCGTGAGCGCGACTCGCAAAGACACCGGAAAGTACACGCTCAGGGCCGAAAATGTCAACGGCATGGACGAGGAATCCGTCGAGCTGACCGTTCTCGGTTAGTGATTATTGCCCCAATGCCTATTTATCGTCTCTCCCAATCATTGCGATCCAATGACAAACGAAACTCGTGGTGGATCCCGGCTTGCAGGAAGACCGGATCCACCGAAGGGGCCGTTGGTCGTTTCCGACGTAACAAACACGTCGGCAAAGGTCAAGTGGCAGAAGCCCGAGGACGACGGTGGCGTGCCGATCAAGGAATACGAGATCGAGAAAATGGACACGAAGACGGGCAAATGGGTACGCGTTGGTAAAGTCCCCGGGGACTCGCCCAACACCGAATTCCAAATCACCGGCCTCAATCCTGGCAGCGAGTATCTCTTCCGTGTCACCGCGGTCAACGACGAGGGCGACTCCGAGCCGTTGACCAGCGAGCGTCCGATAATCGCGAAAAATCCGTTCGGTCAGTAGCGGTGGTCTCGCGCGATGTGTCTCGATGCGTAAGTTTCGTCATTCGAGGTAATTTCCTCGCTGAGACTCGGGATGATTTTCAGACGAACCGAACGCTCCGGGAACACCTGTCGTTACCGATTACGACAACGAGTCGGTCAGTCTCAAGTGGACCGCGCCTGATTTCGACGGTGGCTCACCGATCGAGAAATACATCATCGAGAAGAAAGATCGTTACAAGCCCGACTGGGAGAAAGCGATGGAGATCCCGGCGAGCGGGGAATTGGCCGCAAAGGTAACAGGCCTCAAGGACCGCGGGGAATATCAATTCAGAGTTATCGCGGTGAACAAGGCGGGTCCGTCGCCACCCTCCGACGCCTCCAACACGCAGATGGTCAAGCACAAAGCGCGTAAGAAGTTTTTCCCCATTGTATATTTGATTTTTTTTGCGATTCCTCAGCGGCCAGATGGAACAGCGATGAAACTGAAAGGCCGCGTCCGCTTGCTTTGCAGTCAAGCCGAGGATCGACAGGACAAATTTGAAGCCGACAATCGTGAGGGCCGGAAAGCCGATTAAGTACGACGTCGACGTGCGTGGCGAGCCACCTCCGGAAATAACGTGGTATCGGGCGAACGAGCTCGTCAAATCCGCTGACAATATCAGCATCGAGAACGTCGACTACAACACGAAGCTCTCCATCACCGATAGCGTCCGAAAGAACACGGGCGTTTGGAAGATCCGAGCCGTGAACGCGTCCGGCGAGGACGAGGCCGAGGTCGAGGTCACCGTATTGTGTAAGTGTGTCTCGTCGATCGATCGCGATCGCGGCGGGACGAGAAACGTTCCTAGGTCGACGAGCGATATTTATACTTGGGACGTTTTTCGAACGCAGCTGCGCCTGGCAAGCCGAAGGGTCCTCTCAAGGTGTCGGACGTGACGAAGAGCGGTTTGAAGCTGGCGTGGGAGAAGCCCGAGGACGACGGTGGAAAGCCAATAACGGGTTATCAAGTGGAGAAGCTGGACAAGTCGACGGGCCGTTGGGTACCGGTTGGCCGTACGAACGATACGGAAATAGAAGTCAAGGGTCTGACGGAGGGTCACGAGTACGAGTTTCGGGTGAAGGCTTTGAACGAGGAGGGCGAATCCGAGCCATTGACGACCGACGGTGGGGTCGTCGCGAAGAATCCATTCGACGTTGCCGGGCGGCCCGGAGTACCGGAATTCGAGGATTGGGACGTCGATCGGGTGGATCTCAAGTGGACCGCTCCCAAGGATACCGGCGGTGCGGCTATAATCGGCTACATAATCGAGAAGAAGGAGAAATTCTCGCCGCACTGGGAGGAAGCCGTGGTGACGAATTCACCGGAGCCCAAGGGCCGCGTGCCCAATCTCAAGGAGGGCTCGACCTATCAATTTCGCGTTAGGGCCGTAAACAAAGCCGGGCCGTCCGAGCCGAGCGACCCGACGAAGCCGCACGTAGCGAAAGCGCGCTTCCTCAAGCCCCGCATAAACCGCGACAAGCTTCAAACGGTCAAGGTACGCGCGAGCCAACACGTAAAGCTCGACGTCGACGTCAAGGGTGAACCGCCTCCAACGATAACGTGGAGCTTCCGCGGACAGACGCTCTCGAACACGCCAAATTGTAAAATCGAGAACGAGGATTACAACACGAAGCTGATATTGTCGCACACGAGTCGCAAAGACACGGGCAAGTATACGATAAAGGCGGTGAACGATTCGGGCGAGGACGAGGCCGAGGTCGAGATAATAATACTCGACAAGCCGGGCAAGCCCGAGGGTCCCTTGGAAGTCGTCGACGTCCACAAGGAGGGCTGCAAGCTCAAGTGGAACAAGCCCAAGGACGACGGTGGTCTGCCCCTCTCGAGTTACGTTATCGAGAAAATGGACGCGACCTCGGGACGTTGGGTGCCAGCGGGTATATGCGATCCCGACAAGACCGAGCACGCGCTTACCGGTCTCGAGCCCGGGCACAAGTACGAATTTCGCGTCAAAGCGGTCAACGAGGAGGGCGAGTCGGAACCGTTGAACACCGAGTCGGCGATCGTCGCGAAGAATCCTTACGACGCACCGGGCGCGCCCGGTCTGCCGGAAATAATCGATTGGTCGGAGAACAGCGTGACTCTCAAGTGGGAGCCGCCGATCAGAGACGGGGGTGCCCCCGTTACCGGTTACATACTCGAGATGAAGGAGAAATTCGCCACCGCCTACGTGAAAGCTGCCGAAACAACGGGACCAAAGTGCCAGGGTATCGTGCCTCGTTTGGTCGAGGGCAATCAGTATCAGTTCCGTGTGAGAGCTGTCAACAAAGCGGGCCCGGGTGAGCCCAGCGAGGCTACCAATCCGCACACGGCCAAGGCCCGTTTCTTGAAACCGCGGATCGATCGCACGAATCTCCAGCCGATAACCGTCAAGGCTGGCCTAACGGTCAATCTCGATGTGAATATAATCGGCGAGCCGCCACCAACGGTCACCTGGACTCTCAACGAGAAGGAAATAACGACCGACGAGCGGACGACGTATCGCGTCGACAATGTCGATTACAATTCGAAATTCTTCATAATGAAGGCGAAACGCGACTTGGCCGGTAAGTACGTGGTGAGAGCGAAGAACGAGGTTGGCGAGGACGAGGCCGAGGTCGAGATAACGGTTCTCGGTAAGCCAAGCAAGCCGAAGGGCCCCTTGGACGTCTCGAACGTGACGAAGCACGGCTGCAAGCTCAAGTGGAAACGGCCCGAGGACGACGGTGGCTCGCCGATCGAGTATTACGAGATCGAGAAGCTCGATCCTCTCTCGGGCGCTTGGATCTCTTGCGCGAGATCGACCGAGCCCGAGGCCAATATAACCGGCCTCCTCGAGGGCAAACCCTACAAATTTCGCGTTAAAGCGGTCAACAAGGAGGGCGATTCCGAGGAATTGGAGGCCGACAAATCCATCATAGCGAAGAATCCGTTCGACGAGCCCGGCGAGCCCGGTCGTCCGGAGATCAAGGATTGGGATCGAGATTTCGTCGATCTCGAGTGGAGAGCACCGCTCGACGATGGTGGCGCTCCGATCGAGAAGTACATTATTCAGATGCGCGACAAGGACGGTAGGCAGTGGGTCGACGCGGCCATGGTCGTCGGCGATCGTACGAACGCCAAAGTTACCGACGGCATCGAGCCCGGTCACGAGTACGAGTTCCGCGTCGTCGCCGTCAACAAAGCCGGTCCCAGTGATCCCAGTCAAGTTTCCAAGAGCGTCATCGCCAAACCGAGATTCCTCGCGCCGCGCATCGATCGCAAAAACTTGCAAAAGAAGACACTGCGAGTCGGACAGATGTTGCGATTGGAGGCCGACATTCAGGGTGAACCGCCACCATCGATCACGTGGACTTTCAAGGAAGCCATCCTCAAGAGCGTCGATCGTTTGACGATCGAGAACGAGGAGTATCACACGCTCTTCGTCCTCAACAAGCTCAAGCGCATCGACGCGGGCACCTACGCGGTAACGGCCAAGAACGACAGTGGTACCGATCAGGTGGAGATCGAAGTGCAGGTGCTCGGTAAGCCGAGCAAGCCGAAGGGACCGCTCGACGTTTCGAACGTGACCGCCGAAGGCTGCAAACTCAAGTGGAACAAGCCGGACGACGACGGTGGCGAACCGGTCGATCATTACGTGATCGAGAGAATGGACGTCGACACCGGTCGTTGGGTACCGTGCGGCAACAGCAAAACACCCGAGGCCGAGATAACCGGCCTGAACGAGGGCAAGGATTATCAGTTCCGAGTGAGGGCCGTTAACGCGGAGGGCGAGTCGGAGCCGCTCGAGACCGACGTGCCGACAACGGCGAAGAATCCGTACCGCGAGCCCGACGCACCGAGCAAACCCGAGCTACGCGACTGGGACAAACGTCACGTCGATCTCAAGTGGAAAGCACCCAAGAACGACGGTGGTGCGCCTATCGAGAAGTACATTATCGAGAAAAAGGACGCGTACGGCAAGTGGCAGAAAGCTGCCGAAGTACCCGGCACGCAGACCCAAGGTACGGTCGAGGATCTTACGGAGGGCCAAAAGTATCAGTTCCGGGTGAAAGCCGTCAACAAAGGTGGCGTCGGTGCTGCCAGTGATCCGAGCGACGTTCTCACGGCCAAGGATCGTTTCGCCGCGCCGAGAATCGATCGCGCCAATCTTCGCGATTTGACCATCAAAGCTGGCAATCACATACGCTTGGACGTGAAAGTGAGCGGTGAACCGCCACCGTCGAAAGTCTGGTATCTTAACAAAGTCAAGCAGGAGGATCGTGACATCGTCACCATCGAGATCGACGATTATCGAACCAAGTTCATGGTGTCGGCCGTGACGAGAGCTCACTGCGGTACGCTCACGCTCAAGGCTGAAAACGAGTCGGGCAAGGACGAGGCTTCCATCGAAATTCTCGTTCTCGACAAACCCGGCAAGCCCGAGGGTCCCCTCAAGGTCAGCGACGTTCACAAGGAGGGCTGCAATCTCAAGTGGAACCCGCCTCAGGACGATGGCGGTGTGCCGATCGAGCACTACGTCATCGAGAAAATGGACACCGAGACGGGCCGTTGGGTGCCCGTTGCTCGAACCAAAGACACCAATTTTGAGGTTGAGAATCTCGTGCCCGGACAAGAGTACAAATTCCGCGTCGCAGCGGTCAACGCGGAGGGTGAATCCGAACCGCTCGTCACCGAGACCAGTATCATTGCCAAGAATCCCTTCGGTAAGACTTTATCTTCACACGGCGGCGCGTTTTCCTTTGTTCATTGGCATAGTCGGCATTTTTTTTCTCGCCCGGGCGACTACGAGGGGCTGGCCTGACAAAAACTCGCTTTCTTCACTGACAATCTTTTTTCTTTTTTTTTTTTTTTTTCAAATAAATTACGCCCAGCAGTCGACAATCACGTGACACACGTAAAATATGAAACTTGCTTTGTTCGCACGTTCCTATCAACATCAATATCAAACTCTTGCACTACCTTGGAAAACAATCGACCAATTTTCATAATTCTTCCAGTTACGTCTTCGAACTTTAAATTCGGTGGCTACTCGATCGGATGAGTCTTGCTTAAAAAATTTCTTCCGCAAATCGGGCCAACACTTTGTCAGCTGAAATATTTTTTCAAACAATGTCATTCTCTGTGTTTAGCAGTGACACACGAGAGAATCGCGTTTTTTGTCCGCCTCGTGGCAGAAAAACTTGTCTCACAGCCGGTGGAGCTCACTGGGAGTTGTATTGCTGCTTGGAAACGTTTATACAAGTTGAAAGAGTTTCCTTTGTAATCTGTCTTCTTAAATGTTCAACAATTATTTCACCATTTTTCAAGTGGCGTATGTTTACATCGCTTTAGCTTCCGACACTGACGTATCGATTATTAAGATTATTTAATAATTATCGATGAGAAATCCTCTTCGTTCTTCGTGTCGTATATTCAATTTACATACTCCTTCCGTATAACGTATTGTTTTTTTCTTCCTCTCGGCGTCGTACAGATGAGCCCGGTCCACCCGGACGTCCCGAGGCAACCGATTGGGACAAGGATCACGTCGACCTAAGATGGACCCCACCGTTGAAGGACGGTGGATCTCCAATCACCGGTTACGTGATTGAGAAACGGGAGAAGGGCTCGCCGCGCTGGATAAAGGCCGGCGAGGCCGGTCCCGACGATTGCAAAGGTCGAGCTGAGAATTTGGACGAAGGCGCGGAATACGAGTTCCGCGTTAGGGCGATTAACGCCGCCGGTCCTGGTGAACCTTCGGACATGAGCAAATCGATCGTAGCGAAGAGTCGCAAGGGTAAATATCGATAGGTCATCTCATTCACAGCACGGCTATTTCTTTGATGATCCATTCCGAGATTCATTTGTATTTGCATTTATCTTTTCCTCGTCCCACGTGCAGTTCCACCAAAGATCGACAGACGCAATCTTCGGGACGTCCAAGTTCGCGAAGGCGAACGTTTCCACTTTGACGTTAAAGTCACGGGTGAACCGGCGCCCGAAGTTAGCTGGGTCATCGACGAGAAGAGCGTACAAATAACGTCTCATCGAAGAATCGTCAACGAGCCTTACAACACCAAGTTCTACAACGACAGATCAGAGCGCAAAGACAGCGGAATTTACAAGATCACCGCGGTCAATCAGTACGGCACCGATACCGCGGAAGTCGAGGTCATCGTCATTTGTTAGTATCCTCTCGCCAGCTTGGACCCGACGAAATCGCACGATTCCACACCGACTGGTTCACAAGAGGTCATTGGGTGGATTTCCGTTTGAATTTTTTCAGCGAAACCGTCGAAACCGGAAGGTCCACTGGACGTGTCGGACATTCACAAGGATGGATGTACGCTCAAATGGAAGAAGCCGAAGGACGACGGTGGAGAACCGATCGAGTGTTACCTCGTGGAGAAATACGATCCGGATACCGGAGTTTGGTTGCCAGTTGGCAAAACGGTTGGAACGGAAATGAAGGTTGACGGTTTGACACCCGGTCACGAGTACAAGTTCCGGGTCAAGGCGATCAACAGCGAGGGCGAATCAGAGCCATTGGAGACCTACGGATCCATCATCGCCAGAGATCCCTTCAGTGAGTGTCGTCCTTTGACGAAAGCATTTTACGAAATGACCTTCGAATGGCGATTGGTTGGTGCCCGACGACCGACTAATCGTACGATTTCTTCGCAGCCGTACCCGATCCACCTGGAATACCCGAACCAACCGATTGGACCGCCCATCAAGTCGATCTCGCCTGGAAGGAGCCCTTCACGGACGGTGGTTCGCCGATAACCGGTTACATAATTGAGAAAAAGGACAAGTACAGCACGCTGTGGGAAAAAGCTTTGGAAACGAATACGCCTAAGCCGACGGCTCTCATCACCGGTCTGATCGAAGGCAACGAGTATCAGTTCCGTGTCATAGCACTGAACAAGGCTGGACAATCGGAGCCTGGCGAGTGCAGCAAGACATTCTTGGCCAAGCCGCGTTACCGTGAGTATCTTTGGATTTGTCCCGTCGCAATATCGCGATAAAAATCGTATTAGATATATAATTAAAAATTAAAAATATAATTAAAAATTAAAAATATATAATTAAAAATAGAATTAAAAATTAATTGTATTCCTTCGTATTTCCCATACAGTGGCACCCAAGATCGATCGCCGAAATCTTCGGGACGTGACACTATCGGCCGGATCGACCCTCAAATTCGACGCGAGTATAATCGGCGAGCCTCCGCCACACGTGGACTGGCGTTGCGGGCCGATTCCGCTGGTCAACAGCAAGACCGTAATGATCGAAAATCCACCGTATCAGACGAGACTGGTCGTTCGTCCGGTCGCGAGAGGCGACACCGGCGAATACAACGTTCTGGCTACCAACTCATCGGGCAAGGACAGCGTGACGATAAACGTTGTGGTGACCGACAAGCCTACAGCGCCCGAGGGTCCCATAGAGATCGCGGACGTTCACAAGGAGGGCTGCAAGCTCAAATGGAAACGTCCCTTGGACGATGGCGGTACTCCCATCGAGTATTATCAGGTCGACAAAATGGATCCGGACACTGGTTGCTGGGTACCGTGTGGACGTTCAACCGATCCGAGTGAGAATTTTGCCGATTTTTCGAAATCTCTCGCCGGACTATTTATTCGGATTGAGACAAATTGCCAACTCTCGATTTTTCAGACATCGAGGTGACGGGTTTGACGCCAGGAAAGGAGTACAAATTCCGAGTGTCGGCGGTAAACGCCGAAGGGGAGTCCGCACCCTTGGTGGCCGAGGAATCGATCATTGCCAAGAATCCGTTCGGTAAGCGGGGTTGCCACGTGGCACCTGTGGCGCTATTATTTACGACTTGAGCGAATCCGGCTCTTAACAACGACAAAAGAAACCTAATTAGTTACGCCTGAGTTGAGAACTTTTCCAACGAGTACAATGAAAGCGGGGAAAAATGTAATCGGTAAACTTTGTTATACATTGTTTTGGAGCGTCGGAAATTTTAGTTTTTTATTTTTCAACAGAAAATGCAGTAAGCGTCAGAGTCCCTCTGATCGCAGAGTACCTCTCCGGCAAATTGTTTCGCGGCCGGAGATGATTTCTCCTGTACTTTTCAACCTGGAACAAAAGAAAACGAAAGAAAAACTTCAAAATCTATAGAAAAATCTACGGGACTGCGTGCCGAAATGAGAAAATATCCTCATTAAAAGAAGATAGTTCAGATTTGAATGAAAACTTTGATCTTTGGGCAAAAAATGCACACGAGTAATGCTTTATGGGAAACAAAAACTTAATAACCAATCGGAAATTCCGTACGCAGTTGCAACAATGAGTTACGTAGCCGGCCAGTTGAAACTTACGAGAAAGAGGCGTCTAAAGTTCCAAGCAACGATTGGCAATGGAAATTTTCGACTTTACCTTGAAGCTTGAAATGAGGTCAAATGAGGCCTAATCGCGACACCTGATTTGACCTTCGCAATAAACATTGTCCGTTTTGATTCGTGAAAAATTTGTGAAAAATATGTGTTCGATTTTGTCAACAGACGAGCCGGGAAAACCGGGTGATCTGAAGGCGACCGATTGGGACAAGGATCACGTGGATCTCAAGTGGAAAGCACCAACGGACGACGGCGGTTCGCCCGTAACTGGTTACATAATCGAGAAAAAAGACAAATACGGCGAGTGGGAGAAAGCTCTGGAAGTTCCAGCCGAGATGACTTTCGCGACTGTGCCCGATCTGATCGAGGGACAGCCTTACGAGTTCCGCGTGCGTGCGGTAAACAAAGCCGGGCCGGGTGAGCCCTCGAACGCCACACCGACGATTATTGCCAAAGCGCGAAACCTCGCGCCAAAGATCGATCGTACGAATCTCGAGAATATTAGGATCAAGGCTGGACAGAACTTTGGTTTCGATGTCAAGGTGACGGGTGAACCCCCGCCAACGACCAACTGGCAGCTCTCCAATCGCGACGTCAGAACGAACGATCGCGTTAAAGTCAAGCACATCGATTACGGTACGAGTCTTCACGTTCGAATGGCGACGAGACTCGAGTCCGGAAAGTACACGATCTTCGCGGAGAACGCGAGCGGCAGCGACGTCGCCGAAGTAACGGTGATCGTGTTGGACAAGCCGGCCGCGCCCGAGGGACCGTTGAGAGCGTCGGACGTCCACGCGGAGGGTTGCACGCTCAAGTGGAACGCCCCCCTGGACGATGGAGGCCAGCCGATCGAGTCTTACGTCGTGGAGAAGATGGACGAGGCGACGGGACGTTGGGTGCCGGCTGGTGAGACCGACGGGCCGCAGACTAGCCTGGCCGTCGAGGGTCTGACACCCGGGCACAAGTACAAGTTCCGAGTGCGGGCGGTCAACAAGCAGGGCAAATCGGAGCCACTCGCGATGTCGCAGGCGATCGAGGCGAAGAATCCGTTCGACGAGCCCGGCAAGCCGGGCACGCCCTTCATCAAGGATTACGATCGGGACTTTGTGGAACTCCAATGGGAGCGACCGCTCGAGGACGGTGGTTCACCGCTCACGGGCTATATTATCGAGAAACGCGACAAGTTCAGTCCGAACTGGGAGAAGGCCGCTGAGATCGAGGGTGACGTGAAGACGGGCAAGGTGCCGGATCTGATCGAAGGTACGCAGTACGAGTTCCGCGTGAGGGCCGTCAACAAGGCGGGTCCCGGTGAGCCCTCGGACGCGACCCGACCGCACCTCGCGAGACCGAAGAATCTCAAGCCGAAGATCGATCGGAAATACATGCTGGACGTTAAAATACGAGCCGGTGGATTCTTCGACTTTGACGTGCCCGTTATAGGCGAACCACCCCCGAAAAAGGAATGGAGCCTGAAGGGTGTGCCGATCGGTAACACGGATCGTATCAAAATCACGAATACCGATTACAACACGAAGGTCCGCTACATGGACGCTCATCGTTCGGACACCGGCCTTTACACCCTCACCGCGAAAAACATCAACGGCGTTGACACGGCGACCTTGAACGTGATCGTACTGGACGTTCCTTCGCCACCCGAGGGTCCTCTCAAGGCCGAGAGTGTCACGAAGAACGGCTGCGTGCTGACCTGGCGAACGCCAAAGGACGACGGCGGTTCCGAGATTCTTCATTACGCGGTCGAAAAAATGGATGCCGAGAGTATGCGCTGGGTGCCGGTTGCCGAGGCCGATAGCTGCACCTGCAAAGTCAATCACCTCATCGAGGGACACGACTACACTTTCCGCGTGCGTGCGGTCAACAAGCAGGGCGAATCGCCGCCGCTCACCGGCATGGACGAGATCACCGCCAAAGATCCGTTCGGCAAACCCGACAAGCCCGGACAACCGATCGCAACCGATTGGGACAAAGATCACGTGGACCTCGAATGGACACCACCGAAGCGAGACGGCGGTTCTCCCATAACCGGTTACATAATCGAAAAGAGACCGAGATTCGGACAGTGGGAGAAGGCCGTCGAGCTCACGGGCAAAGCGTGCTCCGGCACCGTGCCCGATCTCACCGAAGGACAGGAATACGAGTTTAGGGTGATAGCGGTCAACAAGGGAGGTCCCGGAGATCCCTCGGAAGCTTCCGCACCCGTCATCGCCAAGCCCCGCTTCCGTGAGTTATCGTTGCTGCTGCTCCTCCTCCTCCTCCGCCTCTTTTTCTTACCGATTCAATCACGATATTTTACACCCGTTGCTCTTTTTTTCTATCCACAGTGGCGCCCAAATTCGATCGCCTTCTTATGAAGGATCTGACGGTGAAGGCCGGTCAAAAGATCGCCTGGGATTTGCCTATAGAGGCTTCGCCCAAGCCGACCGCCTGGTGGACCTTCAACGACTCGCCGATCGAAGCTGACATGCGTCACGAGATATTCACGACGACGACCAACACCACCTTCGAGATACCGTTCTCCGTGCGCAGCGACAGCGGCCGCTACAAGCTGACCCTCGTTAACGATCACGGCAAGATTTCCGCCTCGGCGGGCGTAACGGTCCTCGACAAACCGTCGCCACCGGAGAAGCCCCTGCTCGTCAGCCAGGTCACCAAGGAGAGTTGTCATCTCTCGTGGCAAGTGCCACTCGACGACGGTGGCAGTCCCATCCTTCACTACATCATTGAGAAAATGGATGTGTCCCGCGGCACGTGGTCCGACGCCGGAATGGCCATGACTCTCAATCACGATGTTTTCCGTCTCACTCACCGGAAGGAATATTACTTCCGGGTCAAGGCGGTCAACAACGTCGGCGAATCGGAACCCCTGGAGACCACCAAGAGCATCATCGCCAAGAACGAGTTCGGTGGGTATCTATGACAACTCATTTTCGAGCTAAGACATTTCATTTGAGGCGCGTTCACATCTATCTCGTGTCCGCACAAAAAAAAGGCATTTTCGTGATTCTTTTCTGGCGAATCGTGACAAGGTTTTCTATTTTTTTTACACCAGAGAGCATGTTTCTAGGTTTTTTTTACAATTTTTGTGTTGAAAAATATTTATAAATGGTTTGTGCAAACGGCGCTTTGAACAAAGTCCTTCGTGGAAACCACCGCTCCTCGGAAACGAATAATCTGAAAAAAAGAAAAATAACATTAAACGCATTTAGTTTTTGCGTGAAATTATCTATCGCTTGGGCTGATTTTTTATTATAAGAAAAGTTTATAAGAAAAGTAGAAGTATCGATTTTCGGTCGCAAAAATGCTCTATTTTCATTTGAAAAAAAAACTACACATGGAAAAAAAGTGCCTTCGTTCGAGCACTGCTTTTTGATGTGCGAAAGAAGCTTGTAAAGTTTGAAGTTGATCGGTGCTGTGATTTTGGAGATATCGTGGGCATCGATTTTGAAAAAGTCATCTTGAGAAAAGATCGTGTAACTTTGCCGGTTCGCGGAACCTACCTATAAACACCCATAACTCCCTCAATTTTAAACGGAGCGACTTGAAATTTTCCGAGAATATTTTTGACATGTTATACAGTCAGCAAAAAAATTTCAAATTTTTTTGAGTGATTTTTTAAAGGCCCTAACTTCGTCAAAAATGGTCGTATCGAAAAAAAAAGCGTTTGACGCTTGAAATCTCTAGTTTAAGAATCTCGCGGAGACATTTTTTTGAGCATCACGCTCGGCGCTGTCATAGAAAATAGCGCGAGTAAAAAATTTTCGATTTTTTTTTCTTGAAAATCATTCATAGGCTTAAAAAAATTCTGGCTGCATCAATGCTGGGGTCTTGTAGCCTAATTATTCAGCTTCAGTTTGGTATTTTTTTGCTCTCTGTACGACCATTTGTCGCTGAGGTATCGCCGATTGAATGAATAGTTAGCTTTTTTCTTTGGAACGGAAGGTGGGTTTCGGAAACTTGAATAAATCCTCTATCAGTTCCTTTTGGTATTTGAGAGGAATTTTTTTTTCTCGCTCAATACTGACTTGAAAAAGTACAAAAAAAAATGACTTTTTGGCCCGTTTTGGAAAATTCATCACCAATTTGCAAATATTGCGAAAATGACCAATGTTTCCACGTTTTTTCAGGTCAATACATGCCCAAAGATCATGTAAATTTATTTATCTATCACTTAAACCGTTTTTCTTACCCGAATCGTCAAAGTGTTATTAAAAATTAAAGGAGCACTTTTATGCTCCTTTTTGCTCCTTCAACGTCGATTTATGATGATCAAGATGAAGTAAAAATCGTAATTTTTTTCACAATTTTGCATCAACTACTGACCAAATCTCGAAAAAAAAATTAATTCGGAAAAATAAATCACACTTATTAAGACGAAAGTTCTTTCAAATGTAAAAAAATGTCAACATTTCGGGGAAAATAATCATTTCAAAAGGTTTAAAAAAATTTATGAAATCATCATCTATTCACTGTTGATGCGATTTTTTTGTTTGCATAAGTTGGTACCCGAATCTTTATATACGAATCTTCATACACCTCTTTACACGCATCGCTTTACGATTTTTCAATCACTTTTTCGGAAGCGCTCAAGCATTTTAAACAAACGGTCTTTTTCAAAAAATATCAAATATTGTCATAAAATAAAACATTTTTTACCAACACAACGCATTTTTCTGTTGAAAAAAAAAACGCTCTAATTGTATTCTTTTTCAAAATGTTGAATTTTTTTTCTCGAGATTTGATGAGTGGTAAATGCAAAATTGTGAGAAAAGTAACAAATTTTTTTCCTCATCTTAATCATCATCAATTGACGTTTAAGGAGTAATAAAAGTGCTCCTTGGGCATGTGTTGAGCATAATGAGCATGTATAGAGCTAAAAAAACCTGGCAACATTGGTCATTTCCGCAATATTTGCAAAGTTGTGGTGGATTTTCCAAAACGGCAGAAAAAGTCATTTTTTGTACTTTTTTCCAAGTCAATATTGAGCTTGACAAAAAAAATCCGCTACAATACCAATAGGAACTTATAGAGGATTTATTTAATTTCCAAAACCCACCTTCCGTTCGCTGTACGATGTTCATGTTCATGTTCATGAAATATTTCATGAGTTCATTAGTTCGCTGTACGACGTATGTTCATGAGATATCGATGATCAAATAAAAAAAAGCTGATTTTTCATTCAGGCGGCAATATCTCAGCAACACATGGTTTTACAGAGAGCAAAAAATGCCAAATTGAAGCTAAAGAATCGGGCTAAAAGACCCCAGCAAAAAGATTCAGCGAGGATTTTTTTTGTGCCTATGGATGATGTTGAAAAGAAAAATGGAACAAATTTTACTCGCGCTATTTATGGCAGCGCCGAGCGTGACACTCAAAAAAATGTTTCTCCGCGAGTCTCTTAAACGAGAGATTTCAAGCTTGAAAATGCTTCTTTTCCCCCGATACCACCATTTTTCACAAAGTTACGGCCTTTCAAAAATCACCGACAAAAATTTTGAAATTCTTCTGCTCCGTAAATTTTTGTTGCCGAGTGCATTTTGAGAATCCGTCGAGAAGCAAAAATGGATATTTTGAAAATGTCGAACCAGCCGTAAGCCCTCAATGAATCGATTGGCACTTTTTGCCCCGTAGACGAGCCTGACGCACCGGGAAAACCCAGCATAACCGACTGGGACAAGGATCACGTCGACCTGAGTTGGCCAGCCCCGGCGAACGACGGTGGCTCACCGATCACCGGTTACATCGTGCAGAAGAAGGAGAAGGGCAGTCCCTACTGGATAAACGCAGTCCACGTGCCATCCGGGAAGACCAAGGCTACGGCGCCCGATCTGACCGAGGGTCAGGAGTACGAGTTCCGCGTGATCGCCGTCAACGCTGCCGGTCAATCCGAGCCTTCGGAGCCCAGCGACGCCGTCATCGCCAAGACTCGATTCCGTGAGCAGCCAACTTTTTCCCATTTTCACGTTTTCTCGCATATTTATCGTGCGCGCGCGCGAGAATTTGCCAATGTTTGCGTTGATTGGTCCAGTTGCACCGAAGATCAAGACACCTCTGGAGGATATCCGCATCAAGGCTGGTCTCGTTTTCCACGCGGACATCGACTTTGTCGGTGAACCGATCCCCGAGGTGATCTGGACCGCGTCGAACAAGCCGCTCCTCACGAACGAACGTACGACCGTAACCTCGATCGGTTATCACACGATAGTCCACACGGTCAACGCCAAGAGAAGCGATTCGGGCGTCTACCATCTTTTGTTGAAGAACGACAGCGGCGTCGACGAGGGTAGCTTCAAGGTGATCGTCCTCGACAGACCCGGACCACCCGAAGCTCCGCTCGAGTACGAGGAAATCACAAGCCAGTCGGTCACTCTCTCGTGGAAGCCACCGAAGGACAACGGTGGCAGCGAGCTCACGTGAGTCTCATCCTCCTCCTCTCCGAATCACACTCGAATTCTCTTTGCGAAGCGGCGCAATGCACATTGGATCGTCTCTTTGAATGTTTTTTCTTTCCCTTTGTTTTTCCAGTGGCTACGTAATCGAGAAACGCGATCTCACTCACGGCGGTGGCTGGGTGCCTGCCCTCAATTACGTCAACCCGAAATTAACGTACGCCACTGTGCCCCGGCTGATCGAAGGTACCAAGTACGAGTTCCGCGTGTCCGCTGAAAATCTCCAAGGACGCTCGGATCCGTTGACGACCGATCGGGCCGTCGTCGCCAAGAACCAATTCGGTAAATATACCGGAGATCGGCTGAACGAGAGAGTACATTCGTCGCGCGGCGACTTCATTTTTGCTGTTTTTTTTTTGTTCTCACTCTTTCTTTTTCCTCGCAGTCGTGCCAGGCCAGCCGGGTCGACCCGAGCTTGTGGACGCCGACAAGGATTGCATAAAGGTCAAGTGGACTCCACCGATCAGCAACGGAGGATCGCCGATTTTGGGCTACGACATCGAGCGTCGAGATCGGGCGACCGGGCGTTGGTTGAAATTGAACAAGGAGCCGCAGAAGGGCGTGGAGTTCGAGGACAATCACGTGTCCGAGGGTCACCAGTACGAGTACAGAGTGTCAGCGGTAAACGCAGCCGGCGCTGGCAAGCCGAGCGAAACGTCTTCCGTGTTCACCGCCAAGCCGATGAAGGAGAAGCCGAAGCTTCATCTGGACGCCCTCATCGGACGCAAGATCAAGGTCAGAGCCGGCGAGCCCATAAACGTCGATATCCCGCTGTCCGGGGCACCGACACCCACCATCGAGTGGCTAAAAGGCACCGACAAACTCGACAGCGGCTATCGCGTCACGGTGAGTCACTCGTCCCTCTGCCAGAGCCCCGCGACCTTTCGAAAACACACCCCCTGGCCCTATTGACATATTGCAAAAAAAATTGATTTGTTGGTTTGTTTGCAGACCGAAACGAAGCACGACCACACGACGCTGCAGATCGAGAAATCGGTCCGCGAGGACGCTGGTATATACACGATAATAGCGAGAAACGAGTACGGCGAGGATACGGCCGACATAACGGTAATCGTCGTTGACAAGCCCGGACCCCCGAAGGGTCCGCTCCTCTACTCCGGCACGACCCACGAGTCGGTCGCCCTCTCTTGGGGACCACCGCTCGACAACGGTGGGGCCAACATCACCAATTACATCGTCGAAATTTGCGACTTTGGTCTCGACAATTGGCGCCAAGTGCCGGGCTATTGTCCGACGATGGGCTTCACCGCGAGGGGTCTGAGCGAGGGCAAGCGTTATCAGTTCCGCGTCCGAGCGGAGAATCTCTACGGGGTCTCGGACCCGTTGGACGGCAAACCCGTTGTCGCCAAGAGTCCCTTCGATCCACCCGGAGCCCCCAATCAGCCGGAAATTCTCGGCTACACGCCCAATACGTGTACCCTCGTTTGGAATCCTCCGGAAAACACCGGTGGCAAACCTATCACTGGTTAATACACACGTTTTTTTTATTCTTCCTCCGTTCATTCTTCCCTCGGAGAATGCGTTTGTTCTTTTATATTTTCGGGCGTTTGCCTATTTTGTTGCCTTCCGCCGTCATTCTACGTTCCATTTTCCAGGATATTACGTGGAAAAACGCGAGAGGGGTGGCGAATGGCTCAAGTGCAACAACTACGCGACACCGAACACGACATTCTCGGTGCAGGATCTTCACGAAGGTTCGCGCTACGAGTTCCGCGTAATCGCGGTCAACGAGGCCGGTCCCGGTGACCCGAGCAGGCCGACCGAGCCCATCGTCGCTGGACACCAACGACGTGAGTACAACTCCCAATCGTGAAAAAGGAGAAGAGATCGAATGGGCCATTCGATCGGTAAATTCGAACGAAATTTGCAGTTCGTCCGGACGCGCCGGAGCCACCGAAGGCCGATCGCGTAACAAAGGACTCGGTGACCCTGTCGTGGCGTCCACCGAGAAACGACGGCGGTGCCAAGGTCCGTGGTTACCTTATCCAGATGAAACACAAGGATAAGCCCGACTGGTCGGACGTGAACGAGTCTATAGTCGCGGGCAACGTTTACACCGTGCCAAACCTTCGTGAGGGCGACGAGTATCAATTCCGCGTGATAGCCGTAAACGACATCGGCAAGAGTAATCCGAGTCGCGCTAGCAATCCGATCGTCATCAGCGAACAGCCGAACAAACCGATCATGGATCTCGGCGGTATACGCGACATAACTGTCCGCGCTGGCGAAGACTTTTCCATTCACGTGCCTTACATCGGTTTCCCGAGGCCAACGGCGACCTGGTTGGCCAACGACGTGGTCCTCGACGAGAGCGACAAGCGGGTTCATCTGCAGTTGGCCGACAATTATGCCAGGTAAAGAGAAAAATATTGTCTCTTTATCGTCCCCCTCCGCCTCGAACTTTTGAAAAAGATCATCGCGTTGTGAATGCGGCAATAATTTGATTTGCCAACAGCCTCGTGATGAAGAACTCGAAACGTTCGGACGGCGGCCAGTACCGTCTTCAGCTGCGAAACCCTTCGGGCTTCGATACCGCGACGATAAACGTGCGCGTACTCGATCGTCCCGCGCCACCGCAAAATCTCCGAGCGGACGAATTTGGCGGCGACTCCCTCACCCTCTATTGGACCCCGCCGAAGGACAACGGCGGCGCTGAGATAACGAATTACGTGATCGAGAAACGCGAGCCTCGAGATCAAGTTTGGTCCAAGGTTGCTGTCGCGACCGCTTCTCCCAAAATTCTCACCAATGTTCCTCTTCACACTTGACACGCACCATTTTCTCCCACAGATAAGCAGCTACGTGACGACGCCCTTCGTACGCGTGAGGAACCTGATGGTCAACCAGGAATACGAGTTCCGGGTGATGGCCGAAAATCAGTACGGCACTTCGGATCCCGTCACGACGATCGACCCGATCAAGGCGAGACATCCGTTCGACACGCCCGGAGCGCCTGGTGCACCGCGTGGCGTCGAAACCACCGAGGACAGCATTACCATCACCTGGACCAGACCGAGAAGCGACGGCGGCTCTCCCATCACCGGTTACGTCATTGAAAGACGTCTCTTCAACGAGGAGAAATGGATCAAGGCCACGCAGGCCATCGTTCCGGATCTCACCTACAGAGTCGGGGCTCTCATTGAGAATCGCGATTACGAGTTCCGCGTTGCCGCCGTTAATGCCGCCGGTCAAGGACCGTGGAGCGCTAGCTCTGATGCCATACGTGCCAGCGCGCCGTCCTGTGAGTTTTTCCTTTGTGCTTGGAGACTTTGTCTTTTTTTTCCTTTCTTTCTGAGATTGCGATAGAAATGTTTTCATCCCGTTGCAAAAAGTTCGCAATAGTTCGTAAGGCAAAAATAGCGAAGTATTTTTATTTCTCAAATTCGCTATTCGTTTTGCCCGAAATCTCCAATTTTCGTTACAATATCGTCATGTAATGAGGATTGGACAATTTTCTTTGCCAAAGTTGTCCATAGGCTCAACAATAATTTTCCTGGCTGAATCAATGCTGGAGTATTTTAGCCTGATTATTCAGCTTCAATTTGGTATTTTTTGCTCTCTGTACGGCTATTTGTCGCTGAGATATCGCCGATTGAACGAAAAGTCAGCTATTTTATTCGATCATCGATATCTCATGAACTAATGATCGTACAGCGAACGGAAGGTGGGTTTCGGCAGCTTGAACGAATCCTCTATAAGTTCGTTTTGGTATTTTAGAGGTACTATTTTTTCAAGCTCAATATTGATTTTAAAAAGTATAAAAAAATTACTTTTTCGGCTGTTTTGGAAAATCCACCACAGCTTTACAAGTATTGCGAAAATGACCAATGTTTCCAGGTTTTTTTAAGCTCAATACATACCCAAAGACCCCGTAAATTTTTAGATCGATCGGTTGAACCGTTTTTTTCTACCCGAATCGTCAGTTTTATCAAAAATTAAAGGGCCACTTTTATTGCTCCTTAAACGTTAATTAATGATGATTGAGTTTTTAAAAAATCGTTGTTTTTCTCACAATTTTGCATCAACTACTCATCAATTGTCGAAAAAAAACAATTAGTTTTGAAAAAAAAAAACATTAATTTTAGACAAAGTTTACAGTTTCAAAAAAAAAAATGCGTTATTTTTCTTAGAATGTCTCATGAAATATTCATGAAATATTCATCAAAAGTTTTGAAAACACACAATTGAAAAAACAAAAACAATTTTTTCATTTAAAAATGTGTGAAAATGTTATGAAATCATCATCTGTTCAGTGTTGATACGACTTTTTTGTTTGCATACCATACTTTATCGAGTTAAAATCAATTGCATTCAATTAAGTTGATACCCCCAAGCAAATCTTCATACACCTTTTTACACGCATCACTGTACAATTTTTCAATCACTTTTCCGAAAGCTCTCAAGCAGTAAAAAAAAGCAGTTTTTTTAACTATCAAATTTTTTTTACAAAATAAAGTAGTTTTTTTCTTCAAAACAACGCATTTTTGTGTTGAAAAAAGAGGCTCTAATTTTTCCGATCCTTCTTTTCCATTTTGAATGTTTTCTCAAGATTTGCTGCGTAGTTAACGCAAAATTGTGAGAAAAACAACGAAAATGTTTTTTTTTGTTATCTTAATCATCATCAACTGACGTTTAAGGAGCAACAAAAGTGCATCCTTTAATTTTTGATAAAACTTTGCCGACTCGGGTAAAAAAAAGATTTATCCGGTCGATTAAAAAAATTACAGCGACTTTGGGCATGTATTGAGCTAAAAAAAACCTGAAAACATTGGTCATTTTTGCAATGTCTGCTAACGTGTGGTAAATATTCCAGCACGACAGAAAAAGTATTTTTTTGTGTTTTATCAAATCAATATTGAGATTTAAAAAAAAACTTCCAAAATATCGAAAGGAACTTATACAGGATTCATTAAAGTTTCCGAAACCCACCTTCCGTTCGCTGTACATGAGATATCGACGATCAAAGAAAAAATTTAACTTTTCATTAAATCGGCGATATCTCAATGACAAATGATCGTACAGAGAGCAAAAAAACACCAAATTGAAGCTAAAGGATCACGCTAAAAGACCCCAGCATTTATTCAGCCAGGCATTTCTTTGAGTCTGTGGACGATTTTGAAAAAAAAAAAAAAAAAAAAAAAACAGAATTCGAAATTTTTTTGCTCGCGCTATTCCTCACGACAGCGCCGGGCGTGACGCTCAAAAAAATGTCTCCGCGAGATTCTTAAACTAGAGATTTCAATGTTCAAAATGTTTTTTTTTTCGTCCCGATACGACCTTTCAAAAATCACTGAAACATTTTTGAAATTCTTCTGCTCCTTTGATTTTTTTGCTGAGTGTAGTAGAAATTTAAAAAAAAAACGTATTTTTTCTACACTTTCCCAAAATCGTTAACTACCCGGGTGTTTTCGCCAAGGATTTTGGCAAACTTTGAATTTAATCACGTTGTTTATTTCGCTTCCAAAGTTTCCGCCACGAGAAAGGCACCACGAAAAAAAAAATACATGTTTCTTGTTTACACGATTCTTTTTCTTTTTTTCATTCTGGTGCACCAGTCTCATCTATATATTCTTTTTGCCTTTTTCCAGTCGCGCCAAAGATAACGAGCGATCTCAGCATCCGAGACATGACTGTGATAGCGGGAGAACCGTTCACGATAACGGTGCCGTACGTGGCTCATCCAATGCCGAAAGCAAGCTGGAGCATCAACGGCGAGGACGTCTACACCGACGAGAGAATAAAGTTCGAGACCAACGAGATCGCCTCAAAGTTTATAAACAGAAAAGCGAAGAGAACGGATACCGGAAACTACACTATTCACTTGTCCAATACGGTGGGATCTGACTCCGCATCGTGCAAGGTTCTCGTCGTCGGTAAGTGTATTTCTTTGTTGATGTTATTTTTGTTTCTTTTTAAAAAATTCGGCGAGGTGCCGGCGATTTGATCGACAATAATGATATTAATGTTTTTTTTCTGGAAAGTATTTTTCTTTTTTTACGTTTGGAAATAATTTATGGATGCCTTGTTTTTATTAAAATAACGATCTACGTAACAGATATTTCATTTAATTAATCGTGTATTACATCAATAATTAATGTTTCGGAGACGTGTACGTAAAAAATGCATATTATTATACTAATTTGTACATACACGTCTCTTTAACGTTAATTATTAATTTTAATGTTAAAAAGTGAAAAAATAATAATCAACGTTAAAAAGACGGGTATGTAAAAATTAATATATACATTTTTTAAATTTTCTTTATTCAGGTCAACTCATTGATTGGTTCCAACGTATACCCTTGCGGGTTTTTACGTAAAAAATAATATAATTATACTCACTTTCACATACGCGTCTTTTCAACATGAATTGTTACTTTCAAAATTATTTATAAATACAAATTTCACTCGCGAATAATTGTTTTTTTTTTCATATTCTCAAATAATAGCTCTTCAATAGTTATTATTGTAAATATTTATAAAAACATAATATTTACCAAGAATTCGGCGATAAATGACAGAGCAAGCTCGTACAATGATAAGCTCGTAGGTAGGGGGTGAAAAAAAAACCGTACCGGAAATGGCTGACCGATTAATTTCTCGTTGCGCAGATAAACCGTCGCATCCGCAAGGACCTCTCGACGTTTCCGATATCACACCGGAAACTTGCACACTGGCTTGGAAAGTACCGTTCGACGATGGTGGCTCACCGGTGACGAATTACATAGTCGAGAAATTGGACCCCGGCGGCGTAAGTTTTTCCCTTCGTTTCCTTCCTCCACCGATCGTAAAAGATCGCGGCGAAAAAACACACGCGCTCAACGGAGCGCTCAACGAGCTACGGGGGCAGAGGGAAAAGAACAAAAGGGTTTTCTTGAAATGTTGCAGTACTGGGTGAAGCTGAGCAGTTTCGTGCGCAACACGCACTACGACGTGATCGGTTTGGAGCCGAACAAAAAGTACAACTTCCGGGTGCGCGCGGAGAATCAGTACGGAGTTTCGGAGCCGTTGATAGGCGACGAGCCGATAACGGCGAAATTCCCATTCACGGTGCCCGATCCTCCGGGGCAACCGCGCGTCATCGACTGGGACTCGGACAGTATAACGATAAATTGGGATCGTCCGCACTCGGACGGTGGTTCCCGTATCCAGGGCTACAAGATCGAATTCCGGGATCCGGCGGACGACGGTCAGTGGCGAGTGGCGAACGACTATCTCGCCAAGGATCGAAGCTACGTGTGTTACGGTCTGGCGAGCGGCCACGAGTACGAGTTCCGCGTGCGAGCCAAGAACGCGGCTGGTTTCGGCCGACCGAGTCCAACGTCGCTGCAGTTCAAGCTGCGCAGCAAGTTCCACGTGCCCTCGCCACCGGGAACACCCCAGGTCATCAAGGTCGGCAAGAACTACGTGGATCTTCGTTGGGAGACGCCAACGTCCGACGGGGGCAGTCGCATCACCGGTTACGTTATCGAGAAGCGCGAGATCGGCTCGGCGATATGGCTAAAGTGCAACGAGTACAACGTGACCGATTGCGAGTACTCGGTGCTCCATCTGATCGAGCGCGGGGACTACGAGTTCCGTGTATTCGCGGTTAACGCCGCGGGTCGATCGGAGCCTAGCTCGTGCACGACGCCGGTGCGCGTTTGCGAGGTCGAGGGTGGCGAGAAGCCCGAATTCACGAGATCCCTTCCGATCTCGCAGGGTGTACCGCTCGGCAAGACTTACGTACTCGAGTGCGAGGCTATCGGCAAGCCGACGCCGACACCGAGATGGCTGAAGAACGGCCGCGAGATCACGATGGGCGGACGTTTCAGATCGGAGACTCGCGACGACGGCCTCTTCCGTCTCGTAATCAGCGAAGTTTGGGAGGCCGACACCGGCGACTACAGCTGCCAGGCTTCGAATCCCCTCGGTATAGCGACGACGACTCTGAGACTGAAGATCGGCACGCCACCGCGCATCGAGCGCATGCCCGACGTTATTTATCTCCCGGAGAAGGACAACAGTAAGATCAAGATATTCTACAACGGTGATCAGGAGATGGACATAGTGTTGAAGAAAGACGGCTCGAAGGTCGTCGAGTCCGGCCACATCAAGTACACCGTCTTCGACGAGTATCTCATTATATTCATCAGAGAGGTGAACAAGCAGGACGAGGGAGTGTACGAGCTATCGATAACGAACGACAGCGGTAGCGTGAGCGGATCTTTCCAGGCATTCGTTACGGGACCACCGGGACCGCCGATCGGACCCCTCGACGTCACCGACATCAACAAGCACACCTGCGGTCTCTCCTGGCATCCGCCCAAATTCGACGGTGGTATGCGCGTCACGCATTACATGGTCGAGAGACGCGAGGTCACCCACGGCCACTGGTTGGTCGTTTCGAGCTTTTGCAAGGACACGAACTTCACTGTGCAGGGCTTGACCGAGGGACAGGAGTATCTATTCAGAGTCGTGGCGGTAAACGAGAACGGCATGGGACCGCCCCTCGAGGGTGTCAATCCCGTAAAGGCGAAGGCACCCTTCGATCCCCCCGGGCCACCCGGAAAACCCAAGGTTCTCGAGATTGGCGGGGATTTCGTCAATCTCTCGTGGGATAAACCCCTCGAGGACGGAGGCGCCAAGATCCAGGGTTACTGGATCGACAAACGGGAGGTTGGCTGCGTCGCCTGGCAACGCGTCAATCCCTCGATCTGTCCGACCACTCAGATAAACATAAGCAATCTGATCGAGGGTAGGCAGTACGAGTTCCGCGTTTTCGCCCAGAACGAGGCCGGCGTCGGCGAAGAATCGACCGCCTCGACGTCCGTCAAGATCGTCGACCCGCAAGAAGCGAAACCACCGGAAATCGAGAAGCCCCTGAGAAACGTAAATTGCTCGCAGAATCACAACGCCCAGTTCAAGTGTGTCATCACGGGAAGTCCGAAGCCGACGATAACGTGGTACAAGGGTGCGCGAGAGATAACGAACAGCAGTCGTTTCGAGATTTACAGCGACGGTGATTGTCACAGCCTCGTGATACACGATGTGTTCGGCGAAGACGCCGACGAGTACGTGTGTCGCGCCTCGAACAAGGGCGGCCACAAATCGACCAAGGGCGAGTTGTTCATAATGACACCCCCGAAGCTGAACGTGCCACCGCGATTCCGCGATACGGCCTTCTTCGACAAGGGCGTAAACGTCGTCATAAAGATACCGTTCACCGGCTTCCCCAAGCCCAAAGTCACGTGGGTTCGCGAGGGCGAGACGATCGAGTCCGGTGGACATTACTCGGTCGAGCTCAAAGAGAGACACGCGATACTGACGATCCGTGACGCGAATCGCATAGACTCGGGCCCGTACAGGATTACCGCGGAGAACGAGCTCGGCCAGGACTCGGCGATAATAAAGATCCAGATAAGCGATCGTCCGGATCCACCGAGATTCCCGCAGGTCGAGAACGTCGGCCACGATTCCCTCGCCGTAACGTGGAAGCCTCCGGTCTGGGACGGTGGCAGCAACATCACGAATTACCTCGTCGAGAGACGCGAGCACCCGATGACCAGCTGGATAAGAGTAGGCAACACGAGATTCTGCTCGATAGCGGTGAGCGGCCTCAGTCCCGGCCATCAGTACGACTTTAGAATCTCCGCGGAGAACGTCTACGGACGCTCGGACCCGAGCGAGGTCACGCCCCTCGTTACGACCAAGGGCACCACCAAGAAGGAGTACAAGAAGAGGGAGTACAAGCTCGACGAGACCGGCAAGAAGATACGCGGCACCGCCGACGAGAAAGTACGAGACTACGATCAGTACGTGTTCGACATCTACAGCAAATACGTGCCCCAGCCGGTTGAGATTAAGAATACCTCCGTCTACGACAAGTACGACATTCTCGAGGAAATCGGCACCGGAGCGTTCGGCGTTGTGCATCGTTGTCGCGAACGCGCCACCGGCAACATCTTCGCCGCCAAGTTCATACCCGTCTCTCACCTCATGGAGAAGGAGCTCATCAGAAAGGAGATCGACATCATGAACCAGCTGCATCATCCGAAGCTCATCAATCTCCACGACGCTTTCGAGGACGACGACGAGATGGTTCTCATATTCGAATTGTAAGTGTCCTTTTCTTTGTTCCTCTTCCTGCTGCTTCGAGAGGAGAGAAGAGGCCGTCGCGTGATTATTTAAAATCGTTTCGCTTCTTCTTCAGCCTGTCCGGCGGTGAATTGTTCGAGCGAATAACGGCCGAGGGTTACTCGATGTCCGAGGCCGAGGTCATCAACTACATGAGACAGATATGCAACGCCATCAAACACATGCACGAGAAGAATATCATTCATCTGGGTGAGAATTTTGTCCCATTTTTCGAACAAAGCCCTCGATGGTTCCGAGAAGAAAAAAAAAAACAAAAAAAGAAAAACATATCACCGCTCGACCACGCCGTCGTTGGGAGGACTGAATTTTCGCTGCGATTATTTCAGACATAAAGCCCGAGAATATAATGTGCCAGACGAGGAACAGCACGAACGTGAAACTGATCGATTTTGGCCTGGCGACCAAGCTCGATCCCAACGAGGTCGTAAAAATTAGCACCGGAACTGCCGAGTTTGCGGCACCGGAAATCGTCGAGCGCGAACCCGTTGGCTTTTACACCGACATGTGGGCGTGTGGTGTACTCGCTTACGTGCTTCTGAGTGGCCTGTCGCCGTTCGCCGGTGACAACGACATCGAGACCCTGAAGAACGTCAAGGCCTGCGACTGGGACTTTGACGAGGAGAGCTTCCGCGACGTGTCCGAGGAAGGAAAGGACTTTATAAGACGTTTGCTCGTCAAGAACAAAGAGTAAGTTGGGCCTCGTTCTTCGATCACCTTCTCCACTGACTTCTCTTCTTCGAATCCAATAATCTTGTCTCGTCTCTCGACAGAAAGCGCATGACCGCCCACGAGTGCTTGCTCCATTCGTGGTTGACGGGCGATCACAGCGACAGGACGAGCAGAATTTCCATCAGCCGTTACGTCAGCTTCAGGGACAGACTCCGGGCGAAATACGAGGACTGGCAGAAGTACGTCTTGCCGATCGGTCGTCTCGCCGAGTACTCGTCGCTCAGAAAATTGCTCATCGAAAAATACAAGATCTACGACTCCACGTTCGGTGAGTTTCCAAGTTCGGGCTTGCTGCTCCGTTCGTTACTCCAGAGGCTCTAAAAATACGAATTATTCCATCAGATCGCCGCCAAGCCGCGCCGAGATTCGTCATCAAGCCCACGAGCGCCTTCACTTACGAGGGCCAGAGCGTAAAGTTCACGTGTCGGGTGATCGCGATCGCCACACCGACGCTCACCTGGTACCACAACAATCAGGAGCTTCGGCAATCGGTCAAGTTTATGAAGCGTTACAGCGGCGACGATTACACCTTCGTCATCAACAGGGCGAAGCTCGAGGATCGAGGCGAATACGTAATCCGAGCCGAGAATCACTACGGCTATCGCGAAGAAGTCGTCTTCCTCAACGTCCAACGTAAGAAGACCACCATCGCGACACGATCCTCTCGTGTCCCTTGGCTCTCTCGTCCCTCTTACGCCTCTTACTGTCTCTATGTTGCAAAATACAGCCGTGCCGAAGGAATTCGCGCCCTACAAGCCGGACATACTTCCGGTCCGAAGACGAGAGCCGCTGCCGTATCATTGCTGGATGGAGCAGACCGAGTGCGCCCCGAGTTTCACTTTCCTCCTCCGACCACGCGTCATGCAGATAAGGCAAACTTGCAAGCTGCTCTGTTGTCTGAGCGGCAAACCACCGCCGTCGGTCAGATGGTTCAGGGACAACAGGGAGTTGTCCAAATACGAGTACACGATGTCGCACGCCGACGGCGTCGTCACGATGGAAATAATCGACTGCAAGCCCGAGGACAGCGGAAAGTATCGATGCGTTGCGACCAATATTCACGGCACCGACGAGACCAGCTGCGTCGTCATCGTCGAAGGTAAACCATTCCGTTGGCCGAGTCCTTTCAATTACTCTCTGACGCCATGACGCGAAGGATCCTCTCGACTTGTTGGTCGAAATTCCATACAGCGGACCTTTCGTTACTCCGCAAGTTTCTCGTTTTTCAGAGCCACAAATAATTCATCGTGACGAATTATTTCGTTGTGCAATTGACAGGTATCCTTGTCGAAAAAAAATTCTCTACAGAGAGAAACAATTATTGAAATTTCACAACCATTGCAACAATCGAGTAACGGCGTGTAGGCCACCTCGAACGAAAAAAAAAAAAAAAAAAAAAACATACGTATAGTAATTCTCCAACGAATGTAATTACGTTGTAGGAACGGGTGAAACCGACGAGCAGGCAAAGTTAGCAAACGACATCCTGCATTCCGGAGGTAGAGCTATTTCAGCGTGACCCCGTTTCATTTTTATTCCTGCACATATAGCACTAATGTGTGTGTTCGTGTGTTCTCGTGTGTCCCTCTGGTTATTTTTTCTTTCATCTCTGCTCCCTCGTAATTATCACGTGCGAACGGACAAGCTCAACCCTGTTGTACGTGTTTTTTTTCTCTCATGCGCTTGCACGAGCTTCGCGTATATGTATTTTCCTCCCCGATACCTTGAGTTTGGTAGACGATATTGCTTTTATGGAGGAAAAAAAAAAAAGAATAATTATTATCACGGTTTATGCCCGGTTTGTGTTAGAGATGGTGAAGACGAGTTTGGCAAATCTTCACGTCTACAGCGCGTCTCGCGCTCTTCAAATATTTCACCGACATTGATTTCTCTCTCGCTCTTTTAGATCGAAGATTCATTGAGCAGCCGTTGAAACCGGCGCCTCAGCAAATTGTCATAAAAACGGAATACAGCAGCCACTCGTCGAGTCACAACGCCTCTCACAATTATTCGTCGTCGTCCACGGGAATCAAGCAAAATTCCACCACGTCTTCCTCCTACAAGGTAAAATATTGGAAATATTGCCAAATATACGACGAGGATCGAGTAACAAAATTCTCTTGCAGTCCGAGTCGTCGTCCCTGACCGACAAGAAGAACGTCAAGAAATACGGAACGAAGCTGGACACAACCGGAAGTCCATCTCGCTCGAGGAGCACCACCAAAGAGCTCATTCGTAAGTTTCGGAACAGTCGTTTCTTACTTTGGCTCTTTTATGAAAATGAGCGAATAAATATTGCGAATTGTTTGGAAAAGATCCTCCGGATGATTCGATGAGGCCACCGGAGTTTACCCGCAAGTTGAGTGACCTGACGGTCAACGACGGCGAGCAGCTGGAACTATGCGTCAAAGTGGCGGGTGACCCCGAGCCCCAGATCACTTGGTCCAAGGGTGGAAAGGTTCGGATCGAGTCCTTGTCTCGCTCGATCGATTCTCAACTAGCGCGCAATGTTTTATGTTGTATTTAATTCTCGCAGACTCTCAGCTCATCGGAAGTAGTCGATCTCAAATACCGAGGTGGAATAGCAACCCTGGTGATCAACGAGATTTTCCCCGAGGACGAGGGTGAATACAAGTGCAAAGCGACAAACAGTCTCGGTACGGTCACCACGTCGTGCAGATTGACCGTCAAACGTAAGTAGAGCGATAACGATTCTAGAAAGATAAAAAGCCAAATGAAAAACGAAAAAAATACATTTTTTATGGCAGCAATGGCAAACGCAACGGATAAGAAAAAGCAGGGTGGCGATAAACCGCCAAAGATCGTCGATCACCTGACGAGCAATTTCGTCAAGGACGGCGAGGCTGTACTGCTCAGTTGTAGAATAATCGGTGCGAAAAAGTTGGACGTTGTTTGGCTCCACAATAACAAGGAGATCAAGCCGAGCAAGGACTTCCAATACATGAACGAGGCGAATATCTACAAGCTCAACATCGCCGAGATATTCCCCGAAGATGCCGGCACGTATACGTGCGAGGCATTCAACGACGCCGGAGAGAGCTTCTCTTCATGCACGCTCAACGTTCTCGGTAAGACGAACGAGTTACTTGCTATCTCGGCCCCAAAAAGCCTCGTTCAACCACGTAGATGTTCCATTAATTTTTTTCATTATCGCACAGTCCCCAACGAGGAGCCCAAGAGCCCAGTGTTCACGACATTCCCGCAGTCGACGACCGTGAGCGAAGGAGAGATGGCCAGCTTCGCATGCCGGACGGAAACCGCGCCGCTCAAAGGTACGTTTCCGCAGTCCGTGACAAAGTCATACTCTTTTTATTCTTATCACCTGTACGTCAAACCATGTTTAACGAGAACAAAAAAATTGTTTTTAGTGACGTGGCTGAAGGACGGCAAGCCGATCGACGAGTCGAGCAGCAGATATCTCTTCAGCTCGGACGGCGACAAGTCATTCGAGGTGCGAATAAAGTCTTGCACAGCGGGCGACGTAGGCCAGTATGTGGCACGGGCTATCGGCAAAAAGGGCGAAACTAACGCGGCATTTGCTCTCAACGTAACGGGTCCCAACGATCAATGAAACTCTTGATACCGTAATAGCTACGCGCGCACAACCATCGATTGTGCGACTATTGTACCCTCCGCTGCCAGCCGCGCTTAATCTTCCCTTCATCGAGTTTGAAAGAACGTTGAAGACCCGAAGCGCGATACGCGGGCTTGCAAAAAACACAACGAAACTCGGAGAGAGGAAAAAACGAAACGAAACGCTGAATCGAAAACAAAGAGAAAAAAAACGACTTTATATAAGATATATTCGAAGAAGCGCGCGGTTGTCACGCTAAACGTCATTAGAATGTTATCATCTAAATGTTCATGTATAAATGTTTAAGAGAATCATCTATTTATTATTACTATTATTACTATTAATTATTGTTATGAAAACATTGTTTCTTCGGTTCTTTTCGTGGCCGCGAATCAAAAGAGAAACAAGCGCGCACACACACACACACACACACACATCTATTCGCACGCTAATTCGAGCTTTGAAACGCTGTTCAAGGGGAGCTTTCCTCATCGCAAAAGTTTTGATGCACACGACGGGTACACGTGTCGTCGCTTTGCTCTTCTCGGGTGCAAGGTTAGTCCACACGGGAGAACGACAGGAACGGGGGACAGGCGATACATAAAGAACGTGTATCAAGGATCCTCGGACAAACTTTATATCGAAACGTCCTTGCGAGTATCGTCTTTCGATAATTTCTCTCTCACTCTCGTTCCCTCGTTGTCTGGTGGACTTATTTTCTCACTTTCTCTCTCTCTCCCTCTTTCTCGTAGCAGCGAGAACGCTGAGCGGCGACGCGTCTTATACACACAGACACAATCTCTCTTTCTCTCTCTCTCTCTCACTCACTTTTTATTCCATATTAATCGTACGAACCGTCGTGTTAGATTTGTTTGAAGACTGCTTCCGTTAAAGAAAAAAAAGCGTAGAAAAAATCGTGTAATATTAATAAAAATTTATGATTCAAGATGAAAATTGTGTGTTCTTACGGTCTCTCTCTCTCTCTCTCCCGATCCTATGGCGGTGCGCGAATACCATCGTTGCTTCAAACACTGATGCTTTCCTGAAAGGAAAAATCGAAAAATGAATTTAAGATAACGAGAAGAACTTGGATGGAAGAGAAAACGATTAGAAGCGTAGCGTTACCTCTTCGGGTAGAGGAATAAGCGTGTGAAGGCTCTCGGAGTCGATCAAATTGAAACAACCCAAACGGTGCTTGAAAGCGTCCGGAACAACGTCCTTCAGCTCCGTGGTATATACGTTTAAGCGACAATAGGTGTCTCTCGAGAGTTGTTGTTCGCTGGAAAATTCTTGTTCGCTGAGTTGCCGCAAGTAGCCCGTTTCGATCGTCACCTGTCCCTCGCTGCACGCGAAGCTAACGAGGTACGGCCAATCGATTATTTGCTGATCGAACACGCTCGGTCCGTCTTCCGGCAGCCACGTGTGAATCGTCTTGTGTTGGCACAAACTTTTCGACCAGCAGATTGACTGTTTGCCGATCGACGTTCTTTTTCTATTCCTTCTAACGACTAGAACAACAACAAAAAACAAGTAACAACTGGAATGTATAAACAAGTTTGAAAAAAAAAACAAAACTAACTCAAGGATGCAAAAAATAGCATAAGTAACTGGAAGATATATATAAATGTGGAAAAATAACAATAGTATATGGAAGATGCGAATGAATGTGGATAAACAAATGAACCGGAAAATGTGCATAAATGTGGAAAAATAAGAAAAGGCTCACCCGCTCGGTATACGACGCACGTATCGGCACTGCTGTCCGTGATTCTCGCACCTACGAGGGACACAATTGGATCGTCGTATTCGTCAATGTTCATCGAATACTCCTCGGAATTTTCAGTCGACGTATCGTCTTGTGGGCCCGGATCGCAATTTAGCCATTCCTGGCGGTACGGATCGTACATGGAGTAGAACGATTTGTAATAGATGAAATAGTTATTCGCCATGCAATAGGGCGGTACGTCCGTGAATTGCTCGGGTATTTCGCTGCTCAGAGACCACGCGCCTATGGAAAACATTATATTTGTCACACTATCAATTTCAACACTTTATTTCATAGTCACAGGCAATTTGCGCATTATGTTTCGCTATGGCCCTTGATAATTGAAGATTGATAAATCGACTCAGGTCTTTACCCGTATGAACATTGAAGGCATGGACGCTGGACAATTTTAATCTGTGACGTCCAACTCCGCCGAAAAGACAGAGATAGTTGTCGATAACACCGACCGCCATATGCCGTCGTGGCCGCGGCAAGCTGTTTACAAGTATAACACGGAAACGTTGAGCTTCCAAGAGTTACGTTCAGTACAAGGATAATTATATCGATTAAATCTAAGGAAATAATCAACCAAGAAATTCGCGATAGATCGTAAAATTGTCAAGGAAATAAACAAAAACCTTGAAAGTGATTCTGCTCTCGAGCCATTTTTTTTGGCTCTCTCGACAGATATTAATTTCAGATATTTCACGTAGAAAGTTAAATGTTTTTTTTTTTCGGAAACAGGGAACAAACCGACTCGAGTGTTCGTTGACAAAAAAATGCATCGACCGAACGAGAATTTTTGAGAGTATCCACATTTCTCACTGACGTACAGAGTTATTATGTGCCACTTCTTTGAGAAAGGACAATAGCGCCAGAGCGCTGTATTAAAAATTCCGGTACCGATTCCCTGTTCACCGCCGATCAAGTAAATATCGAAACCTGAAATATGACAAAAACAAATATTCTCGTAAAACATTCCGAGCTTCCGATGGCCATGTAAGCTGAGAAGAAAAACGAGTACTCGCCTCTACCGGTTATTTGCCTGCCCGTCATTTCTTTCCCGTTGTCTTCGAAGGTCGTGTGCATCTGTTCGTCCGTCATCTCGCACAGTTGCCGCAAAGTCTTTCCGTTCCACGACCAAATACCGAGGGATTTGTCGAGCTTGTTGCCCACGACGCATTGAACGTATCGTTGTTTCTTATCGGCCAATACTGTTTTGACGTAGTCCGCGTCACCATTCAGGAACTGACGGAAAAGCGAACGTTCGCGCTAAGTTCGAGGCAATTTTCATCAAGCAAAAAACGACAATTCAAGAATTGCTACCCGAAGGACGGAAACGGGCAGGTCCTTGGGAACGTCGTTGCGCAATTTCCACTCCTCGAGTCTGGAGAGCAACTTATCAGGTGTGCTTCTCGCATTAACGTTGAGCAAGAGTTTCAAAAGGAATTGTACGGGCAGTGTAACAAGCTTGGAATTGGAGATATCGTCGAATCTGTCCAGGCACCTGGACAACGCCACGTCTCTCAGCACTTTCAAGCCGAGATCCTCCGCCTGCAGCCATATCTCGACGGTAAGGTCCGGCGCCGGTCTCGTACACACGATTATCTCGGTGATGTGTTCGGTGAGCTTTACGGCCATGAAAACTACGCTCAACTCCAGTAAATCCCGCAAATCCGAGAAATAACCCTTCAGAAATATTTCCAGAGACGCTCGCACGAAGAAAAAGTATTTCTCGGAGTAAACTACCTTGGTGTGCTCGTCCTCGTTGTCGATCCAATTCAGAAAGTACTGGAACGGACATGCCCGACAAAAAATAATTGTTTTACTTTTTTGCATTTACTTCGAAAAACCATTCACGTCGTGATTGATTAATTTAGTTTATGTAATTTATTTTATTTTTAAAATTCTTTTGATCTATGTCTATGGTAGAAAAGAAAAGAAAACAAGGAAAAAAACAAAAAAAAAGTGATTTAGGATATTGCAATCTCGAACCAACAATTACTTGTTCATTATTGATATTCTTTATTTCTAGTTGGTTAATACAGTATTCAATTTAATTCGTTTAGAAGTGAATTAATTTAATTAAATAAATTCTGTGGAGACTAGAACATTCAGGGGGATTGGAACTGCATAGACAATTCATATATACCGTCCGGAATACAAAGAATGGAAAACAGACATAGGAATGGAAAAATACTGGGAAGATCGAAACACAAAAATTAGGGACAAAGAAGATTGGGCCAAAACAAGGTATGGAAATGCAGGGCTAACTGGGAGGAAAGGATTTAAGAAGGAGAAATGCAGAATCGGCGGTATAGAAAAAGAAGATATTGAGCACATATGGGGTTGTGGAAAATTTAAGAAAATGACAAGAAAATAACTAAAGGAGAAAGTGGAAGAAATAATTCCAACATGGGAGAATACTGAAAAGCAACGGCTTCAAGTTTTCGGACGAGCGATCGTACCACCAGCCCTATGCGAACTCCACAGGGCATTCCAGAACGAGGCAAGAATTAAGGAGGGGAAAAGGGATCAAGATGAGCGAAATAAGAGGAAAGCAAAACGTATTGAGATTATGTGTTTTCAAGCAGAGGAGTTAAGAACATATATATGTAGAATGAAAATGTAAAATATTCTAAAGCCCAGCAGGGCAAGAATGGCGAAAATAAATAATTTGAAAAAAAATAATAATCACATTAATTCAATTTCATTAAATATCGATTAAAAATTAATCAAACTAGATTAAATAAAGTAAATACTGTAATAATTTATCATAAATGAGATTAATAGTTGACAAATAATTGTTGGTTCAAGATTGCAATATCGTAGAAAACTTTTTTTGTTTCTTTGTTTTCTTTTTTTTCTTACCGTAGACATAGATCAACATTGTCATTGTCTCGGCGTCCCGAATGTTTACGAAATGAAAAAGAAAAAAAAGCTCAAACATCGAGTGACTTTTTCCCGAGTAAGACTTCATCGTCGCTAAATTTAGCGACGTACAATCAACACATGCGTAACATAATAATATAACGATGATAAAAATACGGTAAACAAAGTATTTTGTGATACTCACTCTGAGGGTTCGCAGTGTAATGTCGTAATTTATTCTGAACTCATTTTGCGTGTGATCCTTGAAATTTTCGGAAAACAACGAAGCGAAGTAGAGACTGTGAGTAGCGAGTTTTTTCTTATTCGCTTGGAGTCGATTGCCGCGTAGAACGAGCGTGACAACGTCATCGTCGTTGCTCTCCTCATTTTTATTATTCTCCATTGTGTCACGTTCGCCAAAGGCGTTGGGGAAGAACTACTGTGAAAGAAAATAAAAAAAGCACTCAGAGTTTGTCAAAAATGTTGGAACGACGTTGCTCGAATGTTTGGTAGCGCACGTGCCCTCGCCGAACCATAAGCGCTCACTGCAAGCCGCGGCCACTGCTACCCACGATCTACCCCGTCCGCGCGTCTATTGTGTTTCTGTCTCTGCCTACCGGCGACTACGCGAATCACAAACCATCAGCTGTTGGCGAATCACCGCGGCGCTTCGGTTACGGCTGCGGTCAATCGAGCGACCAAGCGGGACCTGTCAAAAACCATCACCTGTTGATACTCGGATTATTGGACAACAACCTATGGCACGAGGAAAAAAATAAACAACGGAATGAAATTGAGGCAAAGTAGAAGCTGTACCAGGTGACCTTCGAGTGCAAGAGAAATCGCGAAAATTTTTTTAACAGCGATTTCTCAACGATGAATAATATTTAGAGCAAAGTAAAATCGTCAAGCTCTGTCTCTCGTGTCAGTGAATTCAACAGCGCCGCCTGGTGCTTTTTTTTTCCTAAAGTTAATCATCTATGAGGAAACAGGGTCGGTAAATGTTAGAGGTTATGCTGACCTTGTACATGCCCTTAAGGAGCAAGTGGAAATTGGCGAAATAAGGAATGCTATCGGGAAGAACTCCCACGACTGTCGAAGGTGTACAGTAGCAGCATAGTGAGCGGCGAGTGCAAAAACGTAGGCGGTTGCTCGACTGCTGTAGCCGGCATCGATTATATCGACTCGAACGGGGGTTGCGCATATACCGCTATATATACCGCGCGCGGTGTGCAAAGCAACAGTACACTCAGTACAGTAGTATTTTGCCCGTGGAAAAGCTGCGACGTTTGAGGTCACTCGACATAAAACATTTCGTTACGAAACACCGCGAAAGGTACGCCTTTTTTGCATATTTATGTCCCTAAACGTTCATAATGATTTTTAATGGTCATCCACAGAAATATGCGTTGAAAAATATACTCGTATACGCTTATTTTCAATTGAAATAGTAGCTCGTTCGATTGTTATTGGTAAATGAAAAATTGGAAGTACGATCGGGCGCCGGTTGTGCACACTCAGGCCTGTATATCTATATCGACGGACCGCTGATATTCGCGACGCAATTTCCGTACCGGCGAACGTGACATCGCAAAAATACAATTACGTGGTGATGTAGATACGCGCAGGCGATTCGAGCACAATCTAACTGCAAAAGGGCCGCGCACGCAAATATGCATGATAGAATGAGTCCCATCGCGGTATTGGAATTGATCAATGAGAGCGAAATTATTGAAAATATATCATAGTATGGAAATGATGAATGACGCGCAAAATGATCAAAGGTAGCTGAAAGTTTCTTCCATTTTTAGCCACTGTTGCAATTTCATTTTAGAATGGCGGAGAAGCGTTTGGACATTCTGATATTCGGGGCCACTGGCTTCACTGGAAAGTACGTAGTGAAGAAAGTGGAGAAGACGTGCGGGTCACTTTCTTGGGGAGTGGCCGGTCGGAACGAGCAAGCGCTTAGAGCTGTGCTTGAGAATTTTGCTCCGCAGTCTGGTAATATTAAATCTCCATAAACCCAAACAGTGTTAAAAAACATTAATATTTTCACGTTCCTAAATGCTAATATTGAGAATCGTTAAAAATGATTAATAAATTATGGCGAATACTCGTTTGGGTTTGTTTGTTTGTCTTAGAAATTATTAAGGCGTTACATCTATATGGCTCCCCCAAAAACAAGACTTTTTTAAGATTTTGTTTTGAGAATGCTAATAAAGCAATGAAGATTATGTTTGGAGGGCTCATTCTGCATGAGTTGACATATTGAAGAAAAATACAAAATGTCGGCTAAATCGTAACTGCGTTAAGAACGTTTTTGTAAGCGCTATACACAAGGATGCAGAACTTGTATGGATTAGCACCTAGAACACAAACAAAATTTCAGTCATTTACATTAATTTAGCTAGAGAACTACACGCTATTATAAAAAATAATTTTTTTTTGCGAAAAAGCATAATTTCGAATAAATGATTATTCTTTTCCCTAAAAAATCAGCCTCAATTTGCCTATAAAAACGAAAATGGTCGATGGATCGTAAAAATCGTGTGTACCTCTTTAGAAAATCTATCTAGGAAGCTAGAGTTCACATTTCAAGTTGATCGAATGAATACTGGCTGAATCATGCGTCTGCTCTGATTGAAAAAATGTGTTTCCGAGGATATAGCGTTTAAAGTTTCAAGTTTTATTCAAGAGCCATCGCTCACACGGCTGTATTAAAGCAATCTGTAAATTGTACGTGTATCTACAGAGGCATTTTGAGAGTAGGTCCTCAGATGTTAGGTTGTTGTACATTTTTTGTAATACGCTTGGACTAAACAAGTCCAAATTGCTACTTTCGCCATCTAGGCTGTATCGGACGTTTCTGAGCGCTCTGAGGGGCTTCGGAGGATGAGCGCGAAACTTTTTTTTTTTGTTCCGTGTAGAATTCGTTTTTATATAATTTTCATGGTGTTTATAGATAATTGAAGGTGGTAAAAAAAGGTCAACATTTTTTTCTGCCGAGATGTAACACCTTAATGAATGATGGCGAATATTCGTCACTTTCCGATCTATTGGAATTGAACGCCTTCTCGCGGTGTCCATTTTCATTGCGCTACCAAATTCCGATGTCCAAACAGAAAACGTGCCGATAGTAGTTGCTGATGTGAGGGACGAGGAATCTTTGAAGAAAATGGCGGAACGCTGCAAAGTGCTGGTAAACTGTTGCGGACCGTACAAACTGTACGGAGAGTCTGTTGTGAAGGCTTGCATCCAGGCGGGAACTCATCACGTCGACGTCAGTGGCGAACCGCAGGTGCGCCCTCCTCGCAATGTACCTTCTCGATTCTCGATATTCTGAAAATCGCTGAGACCACTTTTTATTTTCCTCACAGTACATGGAAAAAATGCAGTTGGAATACGACAAGGCGGCGAGGGAGGCCGGCGTGTACGTGATCAGCGCTTGTGGCTTGGACAGCATCCCCTGCGATCTCGGTATAATTTACACGCAGGAGAAATTCGGAACCGAGGTGAACAGCGTCGAGAGTTACATGAAGTTTTGGACGAAAGGACCGAAGGTGGGCGGCGCGGCTGTGCATTACGGAAGTTGGGAAACCGCGGTTCACAGTCTTGCTCACTCCAACGAGTTGCGAGAATTGCGAGCGAAACTCTTCCCGAAACGCTTGCCGGAAATGAAGCCAAAGTTGCGCCCGAGGTAAATTTTCGCGTAGGATATCATTGGCGGGTTCCGGCGGCGTCACGAGGCGACGAATCTCAAACGTTCACCTCGATTCTATGTTGAAAACAGAGCCGTCATTCATCGGAGTGAGCTCGTGGGCGGCTGGTCCGTTCCGTTTCCCGGAGCCGACAGATCCGTTGCTATGCGAACCCAGAGATTCCTGTACGAGCGTTACAATCGACGCCCCATTCAGGTGCAGACCTACCTCAGGATGAAGTACGTTTCATTTTCATCAAGCGCATACTTTCGAGCCTTATCGTCGCATCGAAATTCCCACGCATAATTTGTTTTCCAGGCGGCTGATCAGCGTGGTAATGACCGCCTTCCTGGGTGCGATATTCATCATAATGACCAAATACAAATGCGGCCAGAATTTGTTGCTAAAGGTATAATCGCGATTGTCCTCCGAAAATATTTCACAAACGCGGACACTCGAATAACGCGTATCATCGCGAATATTGCAGTATCCGAAATTCTTTTCCGCGGGAGCGGCCAGTCACGAGGGCCCGAACCCTGAGGTCCTGGAGAATACACACTTCTCGATAACCTTCAAAGCTGTCGGATGGAGCGAACGCCTCGCCTCGCCGACCGATCAACACGTAGATCCGCCTAACAAGGAAATGATAACCAGAGTTACGGGAGCTAATCCTGGTTACGGCTTAACCGCTACGGCTGTGCTACTCGCCGCGAATACGATTCTCAATGAGGCTGACAAAATGCCCGACCAGTGAGTCCGACCATTCAACTTTATTTTCATACAATTTCACCTTGGAGCAAAAAAAAATCAAACTCGAATACTTTTTCATTCGAACGCGACACACGTGCTGCTCGTTGCATCAATTTCATCGCACCTCTATCCTCCCGCCCTTTTCAATCGTCTCTTCACTTCACGAACGCGGTCTGCCTTAATTGCAGAGGTGGAGTTCTCACCCCGGGTGCCGCCTTCGCGAAAACATCCATCATCGATCAGTTGAACAGCCACGGCCTTACATTCGAAGTCGTGTCTTCGATCGATAAGTAAAGGTAACGACGCGCGACCACTTGCCACAAAAGTGTTACGTGTGGGATCCACAACTATAAGCGATAAGTAACGGTAAAACGGAACAACAACAAAAAACAATATCCCGTCTCCTACCTCAGTCCGAAGCGCAATTTTTTTACGGAGATCCGGTCTGGTTTGTCCTTCGATCGATAATCGTTGAGCTTCTTTCTGCAACTGTAAGGTATTCCTTTCACGAACCCGGACATTTAACAAGTAACGGATTTTCGTCTACAGTGAATTTAATACACATATGAAATTTCAAGCCCAGTTACCAAACATTCGACAAAAAAATAACGACTGAACAATCATCCAAATTATAGAGCACTAGATGGAGATAGGACGCTGGCCACATTTCTATACAATACTTATATACTAAATAACTCTAGAAGTCTGATACAAACTGCCCAACGCATTTAAAAAAATTCAAAACATTCCGTAGGGACAATTAAAACAAAGGGTCACCGCATGGTTGAAGAAAATATTAATTATGAAGCATATAAAAATGTGACTAGCGGAAGAACTTTCGTAACCTCGACTTTTCGAAATTCATTGTAACTTCTTTTTATCAAGCGCCACTGTAATTTACTAATGATACCAAAGAGCCCTGCTAGTGCGCCCACAAAATACGACCTTCCATGAAAAGAATACCTTTACACTGACTATTTGAATCCAGTGAAAACGCTTCATTTTTTACTTTTTATTAAATTTACATATTAATACACACGCACACACACACACACACACACACACACACAAGCGCGCGCGCACACACACACACACACACAGACAGACAGACAGATATATATATACGTTACATTAATATATTAATCATGTACTTATCCGTGTAATGAGAATTCTCTGGCGAGTCTCGAAACAATTTGTAAACGCTATTAATAAATACGGTGCATCTATTTGGTCAATCGTTAGTCGTACAATTGTGCATGTTAGATATACCTTTGACATCTACGAGAAGATTTTAGACGGCGGTCCACAAAGGGGAGGGGGGCTACGGAAGACGAAGAAGCGCGTAAGATGACAGAGCCGCGTAGAGATTGGTCGCTCACCTGCTGCAACGAGATTCCTGCGTATTGGTCCAGACTCTCTCGGAGATTTCATCCGATGAGTAATTTGCGTCATGAGGATTCTCGTGGGCAACGCGAATAATTGCGGGGGAAGGAGACCGCGATGAGGAAATTGCAAGAGTAAATTTATCATCGATTAAATTGTGGTCCTCTTTCAATTGAGGCGCGAACAAAAAAATAAACGCGTGTGAAATAAGCCAGTTCAAACAATCGGCTGGAATATCCTCGTACATTCCGGGAAATAAAAGAAATTTTCCAACAGTCACGAGAGAGAGAGAGAGAGAAAGAGAGAGAGAGAGAGAGAGAGAGAGAGAGAGAGAGAGAGAGAGAGAGATTAGATTAGATTAGATTTATTTATAGTGCGTTAGGACTAACTGTCCTCTAGCACACAATCTTCGGGTACAAAATAGTGCTATTCAGATTTGATATAAACAAAAATCGATTCCATGAGAAATTGCACGCTTACAATTAAATTCTGCGTACGCAGACACCTGAACGAATGATAAGCTAATGATTACGATGCTATACTAATTACAGGCTAATAAATTACAATACTATAGAGAGAGAGAGAGAGAGAGAGAGAGAGAGACAGAGACAGAAAAAAGTATAATTTATCACTCGTTTCGACGAGGGATTATTGAATATGAATAATATTGAAGGAAAGAACAGAAGGCTTTCGAACAACAAGAGGTTTCCGATTCTCATCGCCGGAGTATCCTTTTATACGTAACGAGGCAAATTTCTTCGCGCTCGTTAAATGATCTTTCGCATATCTACTCCATCCGGGCGTTTTAACGCTACGAGGAAAACAAAATGAGATCATCCCGTTATACGTTGGAGAAGAAAAATGTCACAAAGAAAGATAAGGATCGTTTGTTTTTACGAGCTGCCCAACATCCAATTAAAATCGAATAAAATTCTTTATCGTTATTAAATCTTTTATCGAAGCGCAAGATATGAAAATTTTTGGGCGCATTGCACGATTGATATTGTCCCGCCAGTCGTTTGTCTATTGCAGGCACACTGCCAAGAAAATTGTTGCGAAGCGAACGCGGAAACGGGATCGTTTGATCAACGATAACAGAGGACCTATGGATCACCGAAGAATCTCAATGTTTTTATCATAACACCAACAACAGGATCTTTCGAGATGGAAAGAAGAGATTGGAAAGCTTCGATCGATCGGCGATGGTGCAAAAATCGGGATAACGTGCGGCCAGACCGGATCGAGGAAGATTTTTTTTTTTTAATTCTCGCAGGTGGTGGCACCGCAGTACAGTAAAAACTATCGATGCTTTTGTTCCGAAACGTTAGGATGAACCTCAAGAATAGTGTCAGGGTGATTTTTGTGCCAGTTACCATCAGAGTTCCACTTAAAAGCGTATGATTTCCGGAAACTGTATAAACCTCCATTTTAATCAATCGATTCGATAATTTCCACAATTGCGTTAATTTTTTCTTCACAAGCATCCACGGTATAAGCACATTACCAAAAAATGTATCATGGCGCGTGGCAAAGCCATTTTTCTTTAATCGCTTAGATTTATGCGCTTAGATTTTTCTATTAACCTTTGTGACACATTATCCCGACTTGCGTAATCGTACATCGATTGCACAATTACGAATAAGATATAATTCTCATCTAAATGAAGAAATAACAGCGGTCCGCCACACTAAATGGTGCGTTTCCATCATTGCGCACTAGCTGTAGGAGTTTCTTCCACTCGTTTACGATACGTACTCTCTTTCAGACGGTCAAAAAAGCATCGATCGTCAAAACCGTGAGAGTTTATCGCTTATCGCATCTGAAAACTCGGAACTTGATGGACAATGCGCAAACCGCGGAAATTGCCTTGTTTTTGTGAGCCCAACAATTCATTCGTTTTCAACAGAGAGAGAGAAAATATTTTTTCTTGCGGGGTAACGAATATGCACGGTGGCGCGCAATATTTTAAACTGAGCATATTTTTCCGAAGAGCCGAAGAGACTGCAACGCAAAAAATATATATAATATTTGTTTCCCAAAGGACTTGGACAAAAATCCAGATGTTAAGTCTCATCAAGTTTTTGTTTGTTTTTTTGTTGATCAGGTGAACAATGTGGAGCCTCTGTTGAAAAACCAACTTGCCAAACGGATCACGAGCGAAACGAGGAGGATGTGGAAGTTTTCTATTTGAATCTTATTCCTGTGAAAAAATTTGCAACACCAACAAAGAGGAGACGAACGTCGATCGTCACCCAATCGCGCATCACACAAGATCAACAAATGTGTAATTGATTCACCATTGGGCGTACGCTAGCGTTTTTCCGAGTTCTCGCGGATCGCGCTGTCACAATTTGACGACGATGAAGGAGGCCGTCAGCATCGGGTGCCGTCGTGGCACACGAGCAGGGGCGGGACGCTTTGAACGCGGGAAAAACCAGGCGGAACAATAGTGGAGGTGATTTTTCTACGTGTCCTATCGACACAGAGACTTTTTACAGGCGTTTGAGAAAGCGGGTTGCAAAAAAAATGTTGTGCGACTTGCACGTACACGAGTTATCGAATACTATGTAACGGAGCAAAGAAAAAATTGCATGCAGTTGAGCACACAACGGAGGACGCGGGTGGGGTGGACGACGCCACGCGGATATGTACGAGCCGCAGACGGGTTGGCCTTCTCGGCATCGCTATATAAACTGAGTCGCTGCTTCGGAAAGTTGGCACAATTTTGCTCGGCTATTGTTGACAAATCGTCATTGTGTACATCCCCAGTACCCGAAAGACCCCGGGTATCGCACAACGGAGTTCGAGGACGAGAAATAAAAATAAAACGTAAACCGAACAGCGCAGCGCGAACCATGAAGGATGAAAAGGACCTTAGAAATATCGTCACGGAGAACGGACTGAGCAGGTCCTCAACTGCCAACAAAGGTCAGTCATTGCTCTCTCTCTCTCTCTCTCTCTCCCCCCCTCTTTCTCTCTCGTCTTTTCTTCACTGCAAAAATGGTCTCCGATATTTTTTTATTCCTTCCTCGATAAACTGTTATCGATCGCGCCTCCAGTATTTCGCCTGACGTAATATCGATACTCCAATTCGTTTAGTAAACATACCGCAATCGAGGAGAATGAATTTAGTGGCTGGCATAATGCACCGAGTATGCGAAATTGATAAGGAAACAAGCAAAAATTTTATTCCACCGTTCGTCATGATTCTCGTAACGCCCGGGCATGTGTTTTTCGTTTTATTCATTTTTCATCCTCTTACGACGCTTATTGAAAATCCGCGAAAGAAAAAACTTATTTTCCGATCGATTGGCAGTTGCCGAAAGGATCGATATACTATTGAAAGATCGATACTGAAAAATAGATACGAAGAACGTACATCTTTCGTGTAATTTTTTCGATGGCCTCGATTTTTCTTACAATTTCTTTTCAAGAACAACGATTTTTTCAGAATAAACAATTCGCTCGTCAGAACGACGTAAAATCATTTTAAACAAACGAGAAATTATTTTAGTTACATAGAAAATTGTATTTTGAGAGTTTTTTTTTTACGAAAGAAAAACATCGGCAAAATCGGCGAATTATTGTTGCTCAGATAGATTTATGTCGACACGCATAAATATTTGAGAATCCATCACTTCCGAGCGATAACGAGATACTTCGGAGAATGATAAACGATGCTTTTCGTGCGGCGCCTCGAGAAAACAACTGGGTTACGCCTCAACAAATTTCGGCGACACGGTAACCATGCTTTCCCGTGTCGCGCAGAATTTACGGACATAGTCAATTATCGAGTTACCGGTTTCCGTCATCCTCGTTATTTTTCATCCGCCGATAAATTTGGGCGCCCAATAAGGTAGATTACTCTATGCCCGATCACCCGATCAAAGTATCTATACTCACGAAAATATTTGCAAACATCGGAGGAAAGTTCATCCGAAAGTTCGGATGATATCCGAACTGCGGGAGGATTAAATGATTATGTATTGGCTGCGTATGCGGCGAATCGTTCCGATAAATGACTACGATATTGATCCTGCGGAAATCGCATCGGAGAGCAATTTAATGAAAAAATACCACGCTTCCTTATCTACAATTGACAGAAACGAGAGAAATGAAAAATTAACGGCAACAGATTCGTAAATCAAATTCGTAAGTCAAAATACCCAATTTGGGATAACCAAACCCTTACAAATCAGGCCGTTATTCTCAGGGCTTAACGAACCGCGACGATGTGACTTTTCCGTTAGCAGCTCGCATGCGTTACAACTGAAAGTCACGATGCCTCGTCATCTAATTCTGCAATATTGTAATTTAAGGTTTCTCTTCCATCATAATGACTATGTGGACAAAAAAAGTCCTACCGACGAAAAGTTTGCACCGCACACGATTTCTCCCATTTGTCGATAAAAATGTACCGACAGCGTTCACCGTCCGCGCAATTACGAATCACGAAGCATTTCCTGATTCCAATTGCATACTCCGTGCCATTCTTCCGCGGAATTTGAAAGGAGTATAAAAAAAAGTGTGCAAGCACGCCGTTATTTTGCAGGGAAATAACAAGGAGACAAAGAAAAATGGAAGGGAAAATCTAGACGCGTTACGAATTCCTGCAAAGTGTATAGAGTCACATACAGGATCCTCGATATACAACGAATGGACTACAGCAGACACGCGTTTGTAGTCATTCGCGACCTTGGACGAAAAGAAAGGCGCCTCGAAGATTTCTATTGACCAATTGATTTGTCAGATATTGATCAGTACTTGAGTGACCCGTGGAAATTGTTTCAATATTCATATTTCGCTTACTTTTTCGAGTGCAACGACGATGTCTTTCCTTTACCGAAGAAGAAGAAGAAGAAGAAGAAGAAGAAGAAGAAGATGCGATTAGCCGAGAGAATATGTCGAACGATCACCTATCGAAACGATTCTCTAATCGAAATTCGAAAGATTCGATAATCGCCCTGTCGACGAATAAGGATATTTTAACGGGGAAGGCCGTGCGGACGACGAAAAAAGAGTCGAAAGACGCGGATCGATGGAGTGGGGAAATACGTGCGAAAAAGATGACAAAGTTAATTCCCGCGGAATGATCGCGGGCATCGGGAATCCCTGCTCCTGACAGTGTCTGTTGGCTCGTCCTCGGAATGATCGCGAGCACCGGGAATCCCTGCACCTGAGAGTGCCTCTGTTGGCTCGTCCTTGCGAACGACCGGAAGAATGTCATAGTCCGCCTTCACCGCAATCTGGAAAAGCCCCGTACAGGAAATCCTCTTCGTTCTCCCGAAGCAAACTTGCGCGCTCCTAAGAACGTACTTTTTCTGCAGTTATTTCGAAAGCGCGAGCGTTGCAAATTCCAATTGACTCGTTCGATTAGCCGTCAGGGATGGTGACAATATTTTTCTGAATATTTCATTTCGACGTTTTTTTGGTCCCCGGTAAATGTCGGTGAGAAAAAGGTTAAACATCTCGAATAGCTCGTTAAGGGTATCGTTGAATAGGGCATTGAAAATCCTACTCGTCGCGATTTTTCAATTTTTGTGCCGCCGCCCCATTCGCTGCAGTCCCCAAAGTCTTGCCCTCTCCTCTTGCAACGATTTGAAAATATTCGCAAAAGTAACGTTCAAACTTAATGAAATAAGATTCTATATTTGTTGTCAATAGAAAAACATTAGCCTTCGTTGATACACGAGCTAGGGTTTGTTTTATTTATTTGAGAAATCAATTATTCATTGTGGTATAATATGGAAATTGCGATGCGGAATAATCAGATAGATAGACAGAAGAAGGCGATCGTTGGAGGGGGCGTAGCCTGATGAGGGGAATTTTCGCATTAAGGATTTTTTCGCGGGCTGACACAAATTCGAAGCCTATCGACTCTGCTCATTAATCGTACGCGTCAATTTAAGCGATAGAATAATCGCATAGCATTTGTTTGTCCTCGCTTGTTCGAATCGCGAGCGCTTTTTCGGCCTCGTTCCCTCGTTCAACTCTAATCTATTAAACATAACTCAGCTCAACGGAAAAATGCACGACAGCGCTCGAAATGGTCTCGGGTGCGCGGATTTTTCACTTGCAAATGAGAGGGCAAGTATTTGCGTACAATTTCATTTCTTATCAAGGGCGAGTAGAAGAGGAAAAATAGAAGAGTAGAGTGTGTGCGAGAAGGGACAAGGTAGGAGTCGAACGGGTTTCCCGCTGCTCGCGCGCAGAGCTCGGGAGCGCGCGCGGGTGGCGAACGCGTGTCGAGGGACAGCGCGCAAACTGTAGCGCGAACGCTCGGCACAAACACGGAACTCGAATTTCGGATAAAACGTTACGCGTCCTGCTACGTTTCAGTCCGACGGCGTCACTCGTACGAGCGACCTCGTGCTTCAGAGTAGTCTCTCGGTGTATTTGCGCTGCGAGAACGCTCCTCTCGTTTTACCCTCCCGCAAGTTTAGCATTCTCACATGCACCCCGCGGTTCATTCGGAAGGCACTCTCGTTTTTATTTCTATCCTTTAATTCTCAATTGTGTCTGCTTTTTTTTGTTTTATGTTTTCAAAAACTTCTCCCGAACGTTTGAATTACGATTGGTGACCGAATCGACAAATTTTGTGAGTAAAGTTCGCACGTAATTGTCATCTTTCGATACTTTCGTTTCTCGAGTCGATTGAATGGAAATTATAAGTAAACTCTAGTTCGTTTTTTTCAATATTCTGTTTGTTTTTGAGAAAGGCACGAGGAAGAATAAATGGACAGGGCATGCATTTTCCTAAACCTTTTATACAATAGATTTGTCGAAAATATTAATTCAAAGTATTTATTGTCTAGAAATCGCGTTCATTTCGTAGGGGTTATGAAGATGTGACATTTAGGGGAATTAGGACTCGTCGAGTAATCCCTTGACTGTATCGACATTTTTTTCATATCTTTTTTGTTTTTGACTGGCCCGTTCGACAGCCCGTTTTCATTGTTTTAATAATTAAACAATAAATATTAAAGGGTACGAAGTATAAATGAAAAATCCAAAAATAAATGGAAAAAAAGAAATAAAAATTCGGCTATCAATTATTTACGAGTATTCGGTATAAAATAGAAATTTCTGCCTAACCCTCATACACATTGTTCAAGTGAGTTCGAATTGGGAGTTCATTGTGTGGCCTTTTCATTGTTTCAATAACAAAAGTAAAAGTATTTAGGATAACGAGGTACAAATGGAATATCCAAAAATAAATTGGTAAAAAAAAATCAAAATCAAACGATAAATATTGACGATAAAATAGAAATGTCCACCCAATCTTCATACACAATTTCCAGCGATCTGGGCACAAAAGTTGTTCGAGAGAAATGGGAGTTCACTGAGTACGCTTTTCCGGGAATGGTCTCGGTATAATATTAAAAAATGCCGGACCAGCTGTCATTCGTAAAAGTCGGGACGATCGTATCTACTACTCTGACATTTTTTTCGTTCCGTTGAGATGTTACTCGAGCGCGAAAGTATCGACGCAACACCTCGTGACCCATAGCTCAATTAGTTCCGAACAATTATAGTCTTCATCTCGTTCTCCGAATTTCAAGGACAATCGACCGGTTCTACTTGAGCCAACCGATCTCGTATACTCAATTTCATCGTGATCAAGGGAACGTGTCTCGGCTCCGGGAGCCGTTTCTCCTTGTAAGTTCGAAGAGCGCGCGGCTAATCGCGACTCGAACGACGAGGCGTTCTAATTTCACAGAGGTCCTCGCGTCGATTATCGGGGCACCGCGATGTATCCTTGAGTCCGTTGAGCTTGCTCCAAAGATCCTACACGCACGCACACACGGTGACTCACGATTCAACGTGATATATCCCCCATAGCCCGGAGCTAAAATTCATTCCATAAGTTTCTCGTATTCTCTTGTCTTTCGCTTGTTCATTTGCAATATTCGTTGGCCCAGGAAAAAGCTTTTCTCATCACCGTTGCAACATCGAGACATTCAACGTAACTTTTCAGATTGGAGGGTGCAATTTGGCGCGAGGACTGACTCGAGAATCGATCGATCTCAAAGAGGCGCACGCGCAAAATTTCCGTCGCGCGAGAAAAAGAAAATTTCGCCCAACGATCGATCATCGAGCAAGAACGGAAAGCAGCAGCAGCAAAGATGATGAACGGTAACAGCGCCGTGAGCGCGATAGTCGAGGACGAGGCGAGAAAACAATCGCAAGTACCGAAAAAGCCAGGACCTCTCAGAACCGTGTCCTGGAACGAGACGGTCGCCGAGGGAGACTTCGAGATACCGGGAACACCGAGGACACCGAGGACCTCGACGACACCAGGTACACGAGAGTCGACGATCACGATGTTCCCCGCTCGAGACTGTACAATCGAAAATTATCGATCGGAAGCCTGGGACCGAGGCACAAGACGATTCAAAATTGCACACCCCGGGCCTATTTTTGTCCTAAACTCACTTACCGATTTTTCCAATATTCATATGAGTTTATTAAACAAACAAAAAAGCCTCATTAAAAACCGTTTTGAATGTTTCCAAGATTATTTTATTCCAAATTCATTTGAATCTCATTTCATGTCCAAATATTTATATAAATTTATTTGACAAAGAAAAAATAGCTTTTTCAAAACGTACCAAATAGTACGTTAAAAGACCGAAATTATAATAATTCCAATCTAGCTGGCGATTTTTTTGTTTTATCGCCACGACAAAAAGAATGGATCGGCCGGTTGATTTTTTCGGCTCGCGATTCCTCGCATTGTCCTGCGAGATTAGCATTTCGAGATACGCACGTATGCGTGTAGGTATATCGCTATAGCGGAGATAAGAAGGGAACGAGCGATTCTCTCCCTCGAGGATTTCATGCACTTTTGTCACGGGCGTTTTCTGGGTTAATCGACCACACCGGTCCTCTCTCTCTCTCTCTCTCTCTCTCTCTCTCTCTCTCTCTCTCTCTCTCGGAGGCTCTCGATCCTCCAGAAAGATAAAGACCGTGAGAAACAAAAGAGTATACAGTTAGGGAGACGCGAGCAGGACGCGCGAACCGCGACGCGTCCGGTCTTCTATGTACATAATATAACTGTAGATTCACGAATATCCGTATCATTGTGTACGAAATCCGTACACGTTTTTTTCCCCCAATTTTTCTTCTCTCTTGCGTTACCTGCCGATAACGATCGTCTCGAAGCGGAGGATAGCAAGGCGAGAAAGACTCCTTCGGAAAGTGTTGTTTCGTTTCCGCGGTCGAGCGATTAATTACGGGCCTGCGAAAAATACGATAGACGATACATTTTACCATTCTTTTTCCCCAAACAATCCATTACAGTTACCATTGGCAAAAAATAAATGTTTATTTCCGACTGAGATGTTCTTCGCGAAAGTTAACGCCACTTGCGCAAATTGAAAGTCCGTGATACGCTATTTTTCATTCGTATCGAGTGTAACTGAGCGGCGTCACGAGTTATAGAAGGTTGGGGCAACGTTCTGCTAATTGCGATAGTGACAACGGTCGGTTCAAAAAAATTCGCGACTTATGGCGTACAAAGTCGATCGATTCTGGGCTGATACATAGGCACGCATACGTATATGCAACATTGACACGCCTCGCCCCCTCGTTTCTTTTTTATTTCTCTGTTAAAGTTCAGAGAACGATGTTTCAATCAAAGGAAAGACGCGCGCCCATTTATTTCCCCACACTTATTTTTCCCCTCTCCTATTCAACTACTGTAGTAGACGGTAAATCAAAACGACAGGTCGATAAGCAGATTGTAGCGATCACCCGCGAATGTTTCCTCTTCCCGCGACCGTTTTTATCACTAAAGTCCACACAAATGATAAATACATTTTCGTTTTGACATCTCTCTCGCGTTGCATTAAAATTATCGTGAAAACATACTTATCGAGTTCGCAGGGTCATGGCGCTATATCGATAATCGACAATCCGTGAATCACTTGGCGGCTAGTTCAACCGACTCACGTCTTCGCTCGTCGCATTCACCGTCGTGTGTGAAGCATTGTTTTTTTTTTCTTCTTTTTACTCTCATTTTTCACGCTTTCGGTTCGTTAGCGATTTTTCTAAATTTTTCCATGAATTTCCCGTTTTTGTAACGACGAACACAACAATAATAAGCAATTAATAATACTTATTTTTTATTACAATTAAAATAATAGCATACGACAAAATAATAATAATAATATTAATACACTTGAAATAATAACAGCAAATGTTGTTACGATCTTTTCCCATGCTATTATTATTACAGTGGATCAATTGTTGTTAAATTTTCATTATTATTACGATTATTATTATTATTAATATTATTCCAAGTATTACGACTATTAGCTCTGTTGTACACATTCACGTGCAAGGCGTTGGCGTAGAGCGGAAAATTCATTGCACCCGAGGAAACGGTACACGGTACTGAGGTATCGTTCTCGGATCGCTATATCGCGGTTCAAGGCGAAATCAATACGAGAAGCTCTTTTGCCACCCGCTATGCGAGAACACGAGGCGATTTAACGCTGTGCACGAGTGAATATGAAGGAACGTAACTGAGAACCCGCAATTTTTTTGCTCCTGATACAAGATCTCTATCGCGTATGTTTGTGTATTTATGTATACACGCAATTACGTGTTTGTCTTTGTGAATTTATTTAATTTACTTGTTCACAAACACACGGGATCAGACAGTTTTTCTTGAACGGAATTTTACCGCGTGGAAGGAAATAAATTACGCGTTTGTTCGATCCCTGCCCAGACGCGGTTTTCCAAATTAACTTGTAAAACTGTTTCTTCCAATATCGTAATACGCGTATTTTCTTGTGAATAACGCGGCGACTTAATGATTTCAGGCCACGAGAAATGCACTTTCCATCACGATCTCGAATTGGATCATCGTCCACCAACGAGGGAAGCTTTGTTGCCCGAGATGTCGCGAAGTTACAGACTCCTCCTCGGCTCACTCGGCGAAGACCCCGATCGTCAGGGACTCCTGAAAACTCCGGAGAGAGCGGCCAAGGCTATGCTCTTTTTTACCAAGGGCTACGATCAGAGCATCGACGGTGAGTTGTTTCAACTTCTTCTGGAAAATGTGGACGACCACTTTTCCTTTATTCTTTTTAGTACGTAGTACAGAGAATTTACACACACACCACACACACATATTGTATAGGTACACGGAGAAAAATACGGCCTCAAATTCTAACACTGGTTGCCAGAATTCTAATGTTCAGTGCGAGAAAAGTACAGCAGTTTACCACCAGTTCGCAATTCTAAGACTTGTTATATAAGTGTAAAAATGATTCTCACACCGTATAGTAAAAATGATGCGTGCATATTACATTTAAAACTATTGTCGCATAGGCGCGAGTCCTATGTGCTGTATAGGACTTTTTGTAAAATACCAACCTCTATTACACGCTATATTTTCATATGTATTTTACTATACTCATAGCATAAATCTTCGGCGTATAGCGAAAAAGATTACGAAGTTATTAGTAAAATTTGACTCTTTATACCGTACTTTTTGTAGAATACTGGAAACTAATTGTTCCAATCACGTGGGCAAAATATTTTTTGAATACTACAAAAAATCACAATATGCCGAATAAAATGTATTATTTTTATCAGTTCACGTGCCATATCGTAGGTTAAAATTTAAATTTCTTCATTATTACTACACCATAATTACAATTTTTATCTTCCATTCAATACTTTTTGATATTTAATGACATTTTTTTAGAAGCATAGTATTAGTTCTAAACTTCGAGGCTCCTGTTTTCTCCGTGTACATCCATGTACATACGTGTGTGTGTGTGCGAGTATTCGCTTCTTACCACGCTGCCCCTTTTTTCATCCCTCGAAACCTTCAATTTTCACAAAAAATCGTCGAAAGTGTATGGTAAGTCGTTTTTCGCGTTTATCAAACACGTTTGAAGAAATTCAAAGATAAAAAAAAAAACGAAAAAAAAAACATCCCAAAAATTCAAATACTCAGAAATAAGAGAAGAATATGAATGTTCAATATTTCAAATTTTTATTTCCACGTTTCAGAACGATGAAATTCTCGAGAGAAGTTAAGGATATAGCGGTCCAATGAGGCAATACGTAATTTTTCTGATTTTTCGAAATGCAAAATGTGATTAATTCTACTAGTATAATCTAGTCTGTGTGTGATTTTTGCAGTTAACCTACCAGGATGCAAAATTTCATACAGATCCATTCCACAATTGAGACCCGATTGGGCAATAAATAAAAAAATGAACGTACAGATTTTCACATTTATAACGAGATATGTATATCCTTTTCTTCTCCCACAAGTTTTACATTCTCACATAAATAGATACTTCATTAGTGCACTAGGATAGAGCAGATCCTCTGGCACACAATCCGCACAAAATATTACAATTTTTTAATGATAAACAATTAAAAAAAAGAAATTGCTATACAAAACAAAAAATTAGAGTCTATACAAAGCAAATGAACAGCAATAAGCGATAATGTGTATAGCGCTAGTAAATATGAAGCTATCGATGACATGCGCATACCATCGATATGTATACACCCCGCGTAAATTCAAAAGATACTCCGTTTTTTTGCCCTCGATTACTTCTCAATTGTGTCTTTGCCTCGTTTATTTTTCTGCAATTCTCGTGAACGTTTGAATATTATTGGTGCCCGATTCGACAAATTTCGTGAGTAACGTTTGCACGTCGGTTTCATCTTTTACGATATTTCTTGATAAAAAAAAACGATGTTTTTTGATTTTCCAAAATTTTGTATTTTTAAAAAATGTACAAAGGGTAAATTGACAAGAGATATATATATTCGAAAATGTGAAATAGATTTGTCAGGATGATTCATCGTGTTGTCCTTTATCACGTGCCACGAGATAATTCGACCCATGTATCCGGATAAACGTATTTGCGAAAGTCCGTCAAATTCACGGTCATAACACGGGAGAGCCCGCGGCTGTTCGAGTGTTTGAAAGTAAACCTAGAACAGGATTCCGACTTTGCTATTTGAATTCGCCCGCTTTGCTTTGCTTCTTCTGTCCTCCGAGGCACATCTGCCCCACCGCATATCGCCAATACCATATTGCCTCGTGCACACTTAAGGGGTATCCGTACATGGAATACTCTGTCCCTAACTTGGGCCGCAGAATACCTATTCGCATTCTTCCCGTTCTTGAGTCGGATTCGAGGCGCGCGAGTGCCAATCAAGGACACTCCGTCGTCGAAACAATCACATAAAAAAATCCATTCGCGCAAATTTTCGAGCAATGTCGAGCGACGAATTCTTCAGCGAATTAATTCAAGCTGCAAATCCGTGCGCTTTGGAAAATTTGCGTTTTTTCTCGACAATTGCGATGTGTACTTTATTCAAGAAAATACGCGAATAAATCTCATTCGTCACTGCACAACGAGAAAGAATCTTTTTATCGGTCCGTATAATGTTCACTCTCTTGAGAAAGCATTTTTCCAGCCCCGTGACCACGCTAGCTTTTCTTCGAGAGCGCCTTTCGCGCTGTTTCGCTCGCACACACGTCGAAACGGCAAAGTCCCGCTGAAGGACCTCTACCCTCCCCTATCTGAAGACTTGGGAGGGCGAAGCATTTCGTATAAATGGATCTCAAGCCAGGGAAGAAGGAGAAGGAAGCTACAAGAGTACTCCACTCGAGGAAAAATCCTTCTCTTCATCCATTGAATTTCTTCTCGGTAGATTTTTCTCTTTTTCTTGAGGTCATATATATTTATATATGTGCATACATATTTGCACGTCTGCAGGCGTATATTACGTTATATATACATCGCGCGCGCGCGTGCTCTTACCTCGCTGACGTCACGCCCCAGGCTTTATTTCGTATCTCAAATTAATCCAGGGTGAGTCGATTTATTTTATTCTGCTCTTTGTTTGCTCCCCTTCGCTTTCGACCATCTTCATTCACCCTGCAATTTATCACGATTATCTGCTTTTCTCCCAATTTTAGCTGGGATTCCAGGCCGCACGAGGGCGAAAAAATGACAAGTGTTTTTTTTGTTTTAATAAGAAAATTTACCTGATACAAAATGTAAGTCGTATCGCGATCTCGTAGGTACTTTTCGATCAAGAGGCAATCGTCGAAGTTGCGAGAATTAAGAGAAAAGGGAGAGGCAATCGTCATTTCCTCGTAGCTACAGGTGGTGAGAGAATTTACCGTGAAGTGGGCGACTGCCTCGAAAAGCTTTTTATTCCCTCGAGTCTTTTGTACTCGTCCCATCCAATTTCTTGGCCAGTTCCACGTCGCCAGTCTCGAATTAAACGGATGAATTGTTCCCTCGTTTCGCTCGCTCGAGACTTTCCAAGTCGATAGCAGTTACCTCGTAGAGAGTTATTCGCTGCTCTGATTCAAAAGTGGTGAAAAAATGTTCTATCTTGAAAAAAAAAAAAAACAGATTGATTCGAATTGATTAAGGTATTCCTTTCGCGACGAGCCGTATTCTGTTGGGGCATGAGGTAGGTCCTTCTGAGTCGTTGGGAAATTACAGTGACGCTCAATAAAAATAAGTTACAATGGAGTACAATACCTAACGATAAACTAAAATAACAAAAAATCGCTCAAATTTTGTAGCATTTGAAATTTGTACATCTTCTCTGAAAAGTCGCGGTCACAAAAATTCTTCTGCTAGTCATATTGTTCAAAGTTTTAACATTAATATTTTTTGTCAAATATTCGGTGACCCGCGAAGAGTGTAGAACAGTTTATATCAGACATCTAGAGTTATTTAGCACATAGATTATTAGATAGAAATTTGGCCAGCGTGTCATCTCCATAGAGTGTCATATAAATTAGACAATTTTCAAAGTCGTAATTTTTCGTTGAAAGTTTGGTGACTTTGCTTGAAATTTTTCCAGTAGCTATACTGGAAAGTATTTTTGCTTCATTGTACGCGAAAATCAGTTAATTGTTGAACATTCGAGTCTGTAAAAGGAATACCTTAAAATGCTCCAAAAAGCCAATAAGATGTTTGCTTCCGCTAATTGCGACTCGAATAATAAAAAATCACGAACCCCGTGAATGCAGTTTCACCCTTTACCCTTTCGACACGTGCAAGGTCGTCGTTGCGACCTCCGACAGTTTCACCCGATACGCGTAATAAACCAATTACAAAGTTTCGAGTTGCCAGTAATGGTGACTGAGAGACATAGCGACCCAGGCACACAGAGGTGGCAATGTCGAAACGAAAGGGGCAATCGAATTACGCTCCAATCTTATTTCTCACGCGTACGACATCCTTTTCATTTTTCGAGCTTAAGATTCGTTTAGTGGGCGGGGCATGAAATTGATCGCTCTTGGAAATAAATCCATGGATCACACTTCTCATCTGTCTGTCACTCTCTTTTTTCTCCTGCTGCCAAAAAAGTGATCACTTACAGAGAAGGGTTGCCATGGCAACGGAAGTCTGAGGACGAGAGAATCGACAATTGTCTCTTGGCCACTGGAGGACGATCCTGTCTTTTCCGTATAAATTGGTCCTGTGTGGAATAGTACAGAGAAAGGGGGGAGGCAGAGAGGGGAGAGAGAGAGAGAGAGAGAGAGAGAGAGAGAGAGAGAGAGAGAGAGAGAGAGAGAGACTGAAACAGAGGGCCGCGAGCACTCAGCGACACAATCGTGACCACCCATACAGCCACAAGTAGGTCAATATCGCGAGGTGAATCGCTGCTGGGCAAGCTTGGGAAGCGACATCCCCGGCGAGCTCCCGCAATCCCCATACACCGTGTACCACACCCCCGTACAGACTAAATCCGAAAAAATCGAGAGACCGTCCGGATACTCGGATAAATGTTTTCGCCGTTTTGCAAAAATCATTTACAATAAGGGCCTGACAAAATCATCGCATCAAGAAAATGTCACAATCTTATATATTGATTTTTTTCTATTTTCTTGTAGCACCCAATTAAGCATTTTTCAAAACGATGTTCTTTGTCTTTGTCAGATGTTATAAACGACGCGGTATTTGACGAGGATCACGACGAGATGGTGGTCGTTAAGGACATTGAGATGTTCTCCATGTGTGAGCATCACTTGGTTCCCTTCTACGGCAAGGTCTCAATCGGTTATTTGCCCTGTAAGAAGATCTTGGGACTCAGCAAATTGGCCAGGTGAGTTTGACGTTTAAAGATTCGGAAGAGTTGCAGACATTCCATTCGGAAGTTTTGCACATAGCTGCTGTATCCTGCCCGAAGGGATCAGAAAAGATATTCCACATATATCAATGAACATCGCAGATCTTTTAAAACTTGATTCGACGCTTGGAATCGTCGATCGGCGTTACCTCGCATGAGCCTTTTTCGCGTAGCCTTGGCCTGTCACGTACCCGTGCGCCAGGCAATAAAATAAAAATAATAAAATACGTAGCGCGGATACGAAGGAATTAGAGAGCCGTGTAGGCAGAATTGAAAAATCATTTACGCAAGTTTTTCAATAAGAAAACGATGTTAATGTGCGCTGGTCGAGAGTAAAGAGAGGGAGAGTGGAACGTGCAAATCGTACGTTTCCGAGGACAATCGTTTTTTTTTCCGTTCATTCTGACCAACATGTTCCATGATATTAGCTCAGTAAATTGATCAGCGAAAAATCCGTACGGAGTAACGTACCCGACGTTTGCCGTCGGTCCTTTCCTCGTCGCTGCTAATTGACAATATATTTATTCTTTTTCAAGAATCGTGGAAATCTTCAGTCGACGTCTACAGGTCCAGGAACGATTGACCAAGCAAATCGCGATCGCGGTGACAAAAGCGGTTCAACCAGCCGGAGTCGCGGTCGTGGTCGAAGGAGTGTGAGTATCGCTGATCCTCCGAACTCGATTCGTTTCTTCGCCTCTACGTTTTGAAATCCCGCGGCGTTCTTAGCCGCCACGATAGTATTATTGTTATTATATATCGAGTAACTCAAACTACTCGTGGGGAATCCACGATGCTGCGGTTCCGACTCGTTGCACCGCGCGAATGCGTTGAGCAATTTTCTTTTCGCACGGATCTCTCTCTCTCTCTCTCTCTCTCTCTCTCTCTCTCTCTCTGTCTCTTGATTTCTTGCCGTCCTGAACACTACACGACGACACACAATACCCGATACCACTTGGTTGGATTGTACATTTCAATCGTGTCCTGTAATATTATAATTTAACGATAGTTTATGACAGCGCAGTTTGCCGACCTTGTGCCAATAATGTGCGCAATCAGGAATTTTCGCATTCCCCTATACGCTCAAAGTTGAACACGCGCGCCTCGTATTCTCCGATAATCATCGTCACGTAACGAATCCCCTTCATCGCGTTGATATTCCGCCATGTTATACGCGTCGTTTGTTATTTAATATATTCCATTTGTAAATTGCGCGCCTTTGCATCTAACGATGCAAGGAAGCAACGACAACCTTTGGTTGATCAACCAAGCAACCCAAACAAGTCCATATAAACCGGTACCCAAATAACTCAAACAACTTTTTATTAATTGACAATTCGAACCGTAGTATCCAAATGAATTTTCACAAGAAGAAGAAAAAGAGGCTTTCGCTTTGGAAATATATTCTTTTTTCGACGCTCCGAGCGATAAATAATGAGTCCGATTCGTCAATTGAAAGTGAACTTGTTTGTTGTCAAAATCTATCGTAGTGGTCCGCACGCGCACAAAATTATCGATCGGGCGATAAGAGCTCTCGTAATCAAGTTTTTTTCTCCCTTTTAAAATCAATCTAATATAACCCGAGTAGAAATGTCTTAGGGTTAGCCTGACCAGGATCAGGCCCCGATCAGGGTGTGATAGGGGTAACACCTATTACGGACATCCTGATCCGGCCCCGATCGGGCCGGAAGTATTTAGGCCCTACATCAGGCTATACTAAAATGGCCCTACTACTGCTTTCCCCGATAGGGCCCTACCAAGGCTTGCCCTGATAGGCTCTACTATGGCTTTCCCTGATGAGGCCATAAATGGGCTTGCCCTATGCCTGCCTCAGCAGTCGCTAGATGCACATAACCTCTCATTTTTCACATGGAAATTTCGATTTTACAGCATCGTAACTTCGGAGTTTCGATGCACTCCTGAATTCTATTTTAAAAAAAGGTGCTATAGACTGTCACGACAAAAAACGTTATGCAACTCGGATGCGTATTAGATGATTTCGGCAGCTTTGTAAGGCGAAGAGAGAGAGAGAGGAAGGACCTCTATATATATATATACAGGGTGTCCCATTTTAATCTTACACCTGAATTTTCTCGAAAAATATTGCTCGGACGAACTATTGGGTGGAACAAAACTTCTAGGGATTGAAGGGGGACGTTTGAAAAAAATTTATTTGAGGAGCCAAAATTCAAAATGGCGGCGTTACAAAGGCTGACATGTTTTTTTCAAACGGAAACATAACTTTTTTTTATTGCCAAAAAATTTGTCAGCTGAAAACTAAAAACTTTTGTTGAAAAAATTTTTTGATAAAGTTTTCAGGTGAGAACATCATTTTCAATTATTTCAGATGTATCCGGTGCCGGTGGTAGGGACAATTAGACTAAATGTCTCACGGCAAGCCGCTCAATGTTGTATTCTCGAATGTATGACCACTTGAACAAAAAAAGAATCAAATTTTTTTGTTGAAAATTTTGGTTTTTTTTTGTTTTTTTGTTTTCAAATTTGGACGATATTTCATGAGAAAATTTTGGAGGAAAATCGATGAAAAATAGTTTTTTTCCATTTTAATAGCGTTTGTGCCATTTTCAGGCCCAAAAACGTGTTTCTTTAAATCCTTGACGAACTTTGATCACGATGGGTAGAAAAACACACGCACACACACACACACACACACACACACACACACACACACACACACAAATCCTGGATACATCTGAAATAATTGAAAATGATGTTCTCACTTGAAAACTATGAACTTTATCAAAAAATGTTTTCAACAAAAGTTTTTAGTTTTCAGCTGACAAATTTTTTGGCAATAAAAAAAAGTTATGTTTCCGTTTGAAAAAAACATGTCAGCCTTTGTAGCGCCGCCATTTTGAATTTTGGCTCCTCAAATACATTTTTTTCAAACGTCCCCCTTTAATCCCTAGAAGTTTTGTTCCACACAATATTTCGTCCGTGCAATATTTTTCGAGAAAATTCAGGTGTAAGATTAAAATGGGACACCCTGTATATAAGGTTAAGTTTCAAAAATCTATAGCACGTTATTCGATAAACCTCTTTAATTGTCACAATGATATTAACTAATTGATATACTTTATGTGATACAAGAAATAATTATAGGAATTCATTTGGTCTGTTATGCCATATCTGGGACCAAGATGTTACAAGCACTCGGTAGCATAGGGGCAGCGTGCCTAGCTTTGGGTAGGAAGGTACGAGGTTCGATTCCCATATAGGCGAAATATTTTCTTCGAACAAAAACGTTTCAGCAGGCCAGGGAATGACGAATTATGATACAAAATTATTGTAGTGAAACTCTAAATTAAGTGTTTCATTCCATTTTGGTTTTTTGAAATATTATATGCATTTCTTTCTGATCAGACAACCTGATAGGGGCCTGATCAGGCAACCAGATCAGGCCCATATGTGACACAACGTTACATTTCCTAGTAGGGCCCTTTCAGGCTGCCTTATTAGTGCCCTACCAGGGCAGTCAGGCAACCTGATCGGGCCCTGATCTGGGCCCCATCGAAATTTCTACGCGGGAAAAAAAACTGATTGCTTCAATAACATCAGTGATTTGTTTATCCTTGTTCCTTGACCCAACGTTATCGATTTTTAAAACGGAATTTGCGGTCGGCATCGCGCAATCATTTTCACATCGTACAGACCCCCTCGGAAACGTTGTTGGCTTCGTTCCTTCATTTTTTCTTGACCCGCTGCTTCATGACCCTTAGAGAAGTTCGTCGCGTGAATAATGCTTGCAAGTGGACGGCCTAGAACTAAAATATTCTGATCGGTTGTGCAAGAATTATAGTGACATGTAATATAGCAATAACAAAGTTCAAGTCCACAATGATAATACATTAACGATGATGAAAATGATACTCAATAATGATGAGCTATCCCACTTGGATCACGACGCAAGTCCGATACGACGAAGCTGCACCAAGATTAATAGGCAATTCGATAACAAATCGGAGCTTATCGTAATTCACGGATGTAATGCGTTATGGAAATTAATCTGGGCAAAAAAACATACTCGGCCATGATGATAATAATAATCACGTTCACAATGGAAATTATAGTTGGTTGAAATTCTCGTAAAAGATTTATACGGAGCGGAACGAAGCACGTGTCCAAGGGAAAACAATTCACAATGCCTTTTCGACGGAAACAATCGTTATAAAATAATAGTAATAATAGTGTCGTAACGAGAATTAATCATCAGTTGGAACTCTACCCATGTTCCTACTTGCCGGTATATCGATTGCGAGACGGACAAGAATAATATTTTAACTTATCTATCATAGTCAAAAGAAATTCGAGAGCAAGAAAAAATCCGAGCGTGGTGAAAAAGAATTTCTATAGATGGCATAAAAAATCATCGACGATTTTGTAAATATTCGATATCGAGCCATTTCAGTTTTAACGCATACACACATTCGGCATTGATAATTGTACTCGTGAATGTATCACCTTCGGTGCGCGCTAACTCGAAAGTCAGTGAAGCACGACCGACCTCCACGGAACTCGACAAAAAGCCATTCGAGGTTTTTCCGCGCAAGGGTGTCCCTCAATTATACGCGTGTGTTTCCGATCAACTTCGCTCTCAAACGTGAATGCTTCGTTGCGTCAGAATTCTCGGGCCTCCAGGCCTTTTGTACAGATATATGCAAAGCATATTGTCAGAAGGAATGATAAACGATCGAATTCCTACAAATTTTATGAACCGCATTAATGTCATCGTAAGTTTTTCGTGTTAAAAAGAAAGAGCGCGCCGTCTCCTTCTTCATAAAATTTTGCTGCAAAGCAGCTCTTTTTCATTCCGTCAAGACGCAATCGCAACGATAATATCCATTTCATTGGTATAATTTCGATTTACACGATAAAGCGAGGCAATGACATTCCGACGATAAATTTGACAATCTTTTCCGCTTTTTGCAGGCACATGTGCATGGTGATGAGGGGAGTACAGAAAATAAACAGCAAGACTGTCACGTCGACGATGCTCGGCGTGTTTCGCGACGACCCAAAGACACGCGAGGAGTTTCTCAACTTGGTACAATCAAAGTAGAAGCGAGATGAGATATTACGGTTCACACGAATACCCGCAAGATTCCGGATGAGGCAACGCTTCTATGCGGGAGGAAGTGGAAGAAGAGGAGCGACAAACATATTCGGATGTGATGAAAATTCCAATGCACCCCCCCCCCCCCCATTGTCAAAGGCCTTGCGCTCATCGGAATTTATTAGCACGCGCGTGATTCAGCGTGAACGACAAAAATCTTGCCGAGATTCGAGGGGGAGGGAGAGAGAGAGAGAGAGAGGGGCTTAGGCAAATTCGAATAGTTGCGAGGCCACTCATGGCCGTTCACTACGCCGATGTTGGAACAAGCTTCGAGAACTCCATGGGTCACGGAAGATACGAAACTGCTGACGATGTGACACGATGACAATAAGCACTCTTAGGATTATGGTACGAAAGGACGCGCGCGAGACGGCACACTTTCTTTTTTTTTTCAAATTCCGCAGAAGCACAAATGAGACTCTCCTCTACGGTTTTCTCCATCCGATTTGTCGAGATGGACGATACATTTTTACGACAAAGAAAAAAAAAGGTGCATGCCTCGTAACGCACGTCCTTCACGAAAAGCTCGGAATCTCGCGGGACTCGACAGCCACGAATCTCGCGATTCCGACAACTCGGAGGTTATCAGTCTACTCTTTTGTCATCACAATTAATTAGCAAACTCGAAGAATTCCGCTATACCTTCGGGGAGCTAAGAACGAAAAATTCCCCGACATTTCTTTTATGCAAAGTATATTTGACCAATATATATTTTCCAAATGAAAAATTGTTCTTTTAAAGGCAGAATATCGATAACGTATATTTTATCAATCAAGAAATCGTTCACATATCCATTTTTTAACGGTATCGATGGTGAGAACAGTGCATTTCAACAACATTGCTGTAAACAAAAATTCTTTGCAAAACGATTTTTCAAATATCGTTTAAAAATTCGCCACATTTTGTTTCCTTCTCTTTTTCTACACCATAGGTTTTTTTCTTCAAAGTTCGGTCGCCAATTCTTTGATTGAGTTTCGCTCCAGTCGTACATTTTTCAATTGTTCGGGTCACTGTCACAATATTTTTTACCGTAGCGATTCAAGTTCCCGTGTAAATCGATTCATTTCCACATTGCTCGACTCATTAGGGTATAATTAGCGATCGCTTTACATCCAGACATGAAATTTGAATCGTGAAAATTGTGAGCGTGTGAGAACTCGACGCATGCGTTTGTATTGCATACAAAACATTTGTTAGCGTATCCACCCGAGTTATTCTTTCGTTGAAAGCGTGTATGCAAGCGTACACTTGGCGTCAGCGTTCCAAAAAGTTGACGACATTTTAGGAAGCAATTTTAACTCGCGCACGTGAACGACCAGGAGGGCGAGAGAAAAATCATCGGCCGAATGGACGGACACTATTGGAACGAAAGGTTCACATTTACGCGACGGGCGTGAATCACCGCTGGTAATTGTTCTTTAATGGATATCAGAATTTTTTTAATGTGTCACTCGGTGCATGGTGAAAATAGTGTTTCGTTCCGATAGTGGCCATTCCTACGTTCGAAGAGATGCGGTGGGTGTTGGAACGTCGTTCTCCTCACATATTGTGAGAGATGAGGTGAGATTATTAGCAGATACACAGTAGACAAAAAAATGACTTACAGGGTCAAGGAGATAATCATGGCGATAATCATAAACCGAGCGTGACGAACTGTGAGCGCCGCGATAAAATCCGATAAATCAAAGGCTCATGAAAGTATACAGTGTATGTTTATGGGGCCGAAATTCCGGAGCGTTTCGCGACCCAGCCATTCGCAGATGCTCCGTTCATCGTGCCTTTGTGATCAGTCGCACATTCATTGTTAATTGTTTAAATTTATTTACCCGTTATTAATATATTATTGTCATTACTGTAGGTACAGATGAGTACATATATATGTATATGTACATCCGTATATACATGTGTCTATTCCAAGGGTAACTGAGCGTAAGTATCGTTCTTGTCTACCTCCAGCGTCAGATAGCGATTGTTTCTTTTTTTAATTCCAATTCAAATGTATTCTATTTTTTTACGAGTATTTCCCCTCTGCCAATTGAACACGTTACGGATGTTTCCGCGTCTCGCGAGAACGCGAATAAGAATTATCCTCGCGTTTTTACTTGAGAGGGATCGGATTTTTGGTATAATTTGCACATTCGTAGAGAAAAAACGATTCGGGCATTTTGAGATGACGAGGCACTTTTACAGCCACGACTTCTCACTTTCTCCGACCAACAAACACGCGTAAATTGTGACATTGAAAATAAGGGAACAAAGGAAATTATATATATTTTCAATGGAATTTGTCCGTCTATTATTTTTCTCGTTCATGTTATTTGTGGAGCTTGCCGATGTAAAGAAGCCAATGTCAACGAACTCCACGAAAACTTTACCGTTCGATTTAAAATTATTGTATTCTCAAAGATTGTCGGTTATAAAATATTTATCTGTATAATTTTTACAAGAGCTCGATCGATAAACGACACGTGTGTGTGTGCCCGCGTGTTGTTTATCGTCGCAGCAAAGCGACAAACGGTTTCTAAATATTTATGATATACCTCGGGATATTGTTGTAATAAATATAGTTATATATAAAAGTTACATTTATATTTTAAAAATGTTTTTTTTCTTCTTTTATTGGCCTTATCCCAGTTTTTTTACCGACAGAGAATTGTCGTGCTTTTTCAATTTCGCTCGAGCACACGGACGAGCCCTCGAGGTGTTGCCGGGCGCGCAAACGCTGGAAGCTTCTGCCTGATGAAGAAGAAAGACCATACTGGCGTTACTCGTTACCGAGCATTTCTTCTGCCTCGGACACGTTCTGTTGATACCGGTTGAGGACATCTTCGTACTGGAGTAATTGTTCTCCTGTTCGGGAACCGTTGCCACGTTCGATTTCGTTCGAATATTTCCGGGTATCGATTGGGTTGCGTTACTTGCGGTTTTGCAGCCTCGAGGGGTCCAGTTGTCACATGTCTTCTTCGAAGGGCACACTGTCATCGTTTCGCTGCGGTAACCAAGGGCCAGGTTGATGTTTTTTGTTTTTTTTTGTTTTTTTTTTTTTTTCATTCTACATTGTAAGAGTGATGTGAGATATAGTCTAATGGTCGTTTTATCGAACTAACACGCTGTTGACGGGCGGGAGGGATGCTCGGCAGGGCGCGTAGCACGGGCCCGGAGGACATTTAAGGACCCTCAGTGTCTCCGCGTTCAGTGAAGAAACTCCTCGCAGCAGAGCGCGTTGAATAGCATTCTCGTAATCGTTTTTCTCCCGTATGATCCTCTCGTTCTCTTTCTTCAATCGGGACACCTCTGACTCGAGCTGTGCATCGATTAAATACTGAGTTCACTAAACGAAAGTTAATCACGTCTTTTTTTTGCAGGTACGAAATGATTTGCGTATTTGAATAAATCCTCCGATTTTCGTAAACAATTCGAGGATACTCCACGTACATCGGAGGAGCGCTTGGCCCTGTCTTTGCTTCTGCCGGACTGAACGGCAACGTCGATAGTACTCGAGGGGCCGGTCTGTCCCGAACCCAAAGTTCCGGCAGGTTGCGACCGTTGTTCTTTGTCTTGAGTCGGGTCGCTCGGAATTGACGCCATTCCATCGGGAGCTAAGACACAAATGGGTCCAATTGTTATTAATACGATAAAAAAAGAAACGACGATAACTGCGAACTTGAAATGATTGATGTGATCGCACCTGACAGAAGTCCTTTGGATGATACTCCTCCGAGTGGTACTTTCCCGGAAATGACGCCAACTCGAGCATCAAGTTCAGCGCTATGTTCAGCGTTATATTCAGCCCTGGGGTCAGCATCCAAGGGAACGCTAGGTTGTGTGCCGAATAGCTGAGAAGGCTCTCCGGGATCGTGTTCCGGCGGAGTGCCCGATTGTTCAGCCGACTGTACGAAAGTTTTGGCTGAAGGACTTTGAAGCATCGCACGGCTTCTCTGAATGTTCTGCAGACGCGGAAAAAATTAATAAATGAAACGATTTTGTTCGAAGGATTTTTCTTTTCCTGTAAGGAATTCAAAATTTAAGACGGGTTCCACAGGAAATATATGACTTATTTGGATGAATAATGTATTCATTTGAAAAATTATCAATTAATTAATCTATTAGGGACGAAGAATTTTTCGACAATTTCGATCAATATATACTACTCCATAAAATTAAAGGAACAGAAAACTTCTTCAATTTTTTAAGTGTTTTTGAAGTGCTGTTTCTATGTGAAAAATGGTCATATCGAGATGAAAAAAAATCCTTCTGAAGCTTCAAATTTCTAGTTACGAGACCTTTTGGCAACAAATTTGTGTGATCACGCAATCATAAGAAATGGCGGGAGAAAAAAAATTCCGAATTTCTTTGCTTTTTTTCAAGATTCCACGGGCGCGGGAATTTTTTTTTCAGTTAAATCAATGTATAGGTCAGTTAGCTTGTTTATTCAGCTTCAATGTGGTTTTTTGGTCTCTCTACGTCCATTTGTTCGCTTAGTTATCTGACGGAATGAAAAAAGATCCTTTTGTCTTTGATCATCGATATCTCAGCAACCAATGATTGCACAGGGAAGTAAAGGGCAGCTTTGAAAACTTTCATAAACTTCCTACAAGACCGTTTCGTGGATTTTTGTCAAAACAATTTGTCCACCTTTAACATTAATTTGAAAAAAGTACAAAAAATGGTTTTTTTAAATTGGTTTTTGGTAAATCTACTACTACTTTGCAAATATTGATAGAATGACTAATGCTGCCAGGTTTTTTTCAGCTTCATTTACCCCCAATATCCCTGTACATTTTCAAATTGATCCATCAAACCGTTTTTCGTAGGAACCGTATTGTTCCTAAACATCGTTTAATCATTATCGAAATGAAAAGACCATTTTTTTTACTTTTTTCACAACTTTACACTAGTTACTTGTAAAATTTGATAAGTTTGAAAAAAAATTGATTTTCTTTTTAATTGATAAAACATTTCAGGAATCCATACTGACTCATTTTTGACACGATTTGTCCTTTGCATACCATAATTTCACTCATCTTTAATTGCATTAATTAAACATTGATACCCCCAAGCTGTATTCACTAGTCGATCTGAGAACTTGTATGCGATTAATTCTCGATATTTTCTGCGAAGGTTATTAGGTTTACAAAAAACAGTTATTTTTTTCAAAACTGATCTTTATTTTGGTAAATTTTTCAAAAGTTTTCGTAAAAAAAATTAATTACAAGTTTTTGTAAACTTTAACTTTTTTTTTCAATTTTTTAACAGGCCTAGTTTCGGGTAAACACGGTTTTTTGTAACCCTAATCACTTTTGCAGAAACAATCGAGAATTAATCGCATAAATGCTCCCAGATCGACTAGCGAATACAGTTTGGGTATCAACTTTTAATTAATGCAATTAAAGATGATTGAAATTATGGTGCGCAAAGGCCGAATTATACCAAAAATGAGTCAGTATTGTTTCCGGAAATGCCTTACAATTTGAAAAAAAAAAAATTAAGTTTTTTTTTAATTTTTCGATTTTTCGCTGAATTACATTAAGCTGAATAAAAACCTAGAGAAATTTTAATTCTCGACATTTTCTGCGAAAATGATTGGAGTTACAAAAAACTGTATTTTTCCAAAACTAGGCGTGTTCAAAAATTGAAAAAAAAAGTTAACGTTTACAAAAACTTTTAATCATTTTTTTTCCATCAATATTTGTAAAGTAGTTGTAGATTTACTGAAAAACCGTAAAAAGTCATTTTTTGTACTTTTTTCCAATTAATGTGAAGAGAAAAAAACTCAAAAATCAACAAAACCGTCCTGTAGAAAATTTATTTGTTTTTAAAGCTGCCCTTTAATTTCCTGTGCGATCATTGGTTGCTGAGATATCGATGGTCAAAGACAGAAGGATCTTGTTCCACTCAAAGTCGGGTATCTCAGCAAAAAATTGACGTAGAGAGACAAAAAAACGAAATTGAATCTAAATAAACAAGCTAACTGACATATACATTGATTTAACTGAAAAAAAATATCGGGCCCGTGGACCCTTAAAAATAAAATAAAAATTCGCACGCTATTTCTTATGACTGTGCGATAACCGTAGCTCACGAACAATTTTTGCCAAAAGATGTCGAAACTAGAAACTTGAAGCTTCAACATGCTTTTTTTTTATATCTCGATACGATGATTTTTTACATAGATAGAGTGCTTCAAAAAACACGTAAAAAATTGAAGACATTTTTTAGCGTTGTGTGTGTATATTGCTCGCCTCTGCCAGGGCCGTCTCATACGCGATCTTTGAAACCTCGGCCTCGTTCAATTTTGCTTTGAGGTCTGCCATCTCGCGATCTCTCGAAGCGAGCTCATCCGATCGCGACCCGAGCTCCCGACGCAAACTCTCGAGATCATTTTTAGCCTCGTCCAGACGGATCTGTGCGAGGCTCACCCAATTCTGGACCTTCCCCATAATGTCGACAAGCATCAACTTCACAGGCCGATCCGGGAAATTCAGAATAAAGGGTATATTTATTATGAAAATAGGCAAGGGTCGCACAATTCGGTAATAACAGATTCTTCATATCTTTTTTAAACGAGCGACGTACCACCGGAAAGTATCAAATGGAAATGCGTATTGATCGTATTCGAGTGGCTATATTTTGTTTATTCCAAACATTTCATAATTGGCGATTTCATAAAATTTGAAATACATTTTTTTATTGTTGGTACCTTGCCATTAAGTTTCTTGTCATCGTGCTTGTTATCAGCGACAGTGCACTGGCTGAATGAATGAATAAATAAAATTAATTTAAAACAAGTTTAAAAACTTCATCACGTTCTGGGTCTTTGTAAAAAAAATGACGATGAAAATGATATTTGGAAATGCATCGCCACGAGAACTCTATTTATGGTAAAGTCGCTCACCTATATATCCGTTAAAAAATAAACGTTTAGCATTATGGTTCTTTCTATGTCCATTTTACTGTTCGATCGTGGCTTGGCTCGTCGTGCAGTTTCAAGAGAACGTGTCATTTTTGTTTTAATCGCTCGTGGGTGTTGGCTCAACCTTTAATTCGTGTTCAAAATTTTCTCCCAGCGACGCCAACGCTTTTCCAGCTTCCTGTAGATTGTGGATGACGTAGTCGATCATTTCGTTCACTTTCTTGTCCCTGGGAGCAGCAAAAAAAGCGACACGACGTAACGAAATTAATGTTTTTTTTTTTAATAGAAAAAAAAACAAACTAGTGACTCGATTCTTACCCAGTTATTTTCTCTTCGAGATGAGGACTCGATTCCTCGTGAATGGACTCGATCTCCTCCTGAGCTTCCGGCTCCGCTTTCGAGATTTCCGAGGCCACCGGTGTGACTTTTGGATTAGTGTCGGTGACTGACTTGTTCGAGGTGACGCTCGATTTGCTCTTCGCGTCTGCACCGCCCGTCAATCGTTCGTGGCTCCTCATTTTCGCGTAACCCCCGCGTTGCGATATTCTCGTTGCGCTCTTCTCAAATTTTAACGTAGTACTCGGTACACCCTCGTTGCCTGTGACGAATCAGCGAGCTCGTTTATTTATTTATAATAGTCCATTGCGTCGGTGTCTCTTGCGAAGCACGGAAACATTACCTTTTTTCGACATATTTTCTTCTTCTTGCTCCTTTTGATACTCGATAATTTATATATTTACTTTTATAGGCCGGAATTCAAAGAAAATGTTTGACGGACGATGACATTGCGGTCGTGCTTTTGTTTCTATCATTTCCAAGGCCCATACACGCGTTTGTTGAACGAGTCAAAAATTGTCTCTCTTGAATTTGGACTTCCTCAGAGAATTGATTGGAAAATTACAGAAGTCTCATGTGCAATATATATATATATATATAAATTGCGAATTTATTTTATGCACATGACCATTCGCGTGAAAAACGATAAATTAAATTTCCCTCGGAAAAGCCTCGAACGAAAATAGTACCTGACAAAAATTTCGGGAAATGCACAACTATAGAACTTAAAAGAATAGGATTTCCAGGGAGCTTCGCAAGACATTGTTTTTTCTATCGTACTTTTTTTTATTATTAAAAATACGGAAAGTGGATTGTAACAGCATATGTACCGTACCACGAATGTACAGTTCGAAAAAATGTGTACATCGAAATTTGGGAAATCCCGGCAATGAGATTTGCATGGAGCTGGCGGCGTTGAAAAAAAACGCGAGGGAATTTGCCAATTCTATCGTTTGCCTCTTTACAAAATAAATGTGGAAAAATATGCATTTGAACTTGATCCAACTAGTCACTATGTTCTAACGTAAGTTTCAAGCGGCGGCTTTGGCGGGTGGCCTGAACGAGCCCACAACGACTGCGTGATCCCTCTCGTAAGGCTCTAGGGTTATCTGTTCTTGGGGTTTCAGCTTGTCGGCTACGAGCTTTTTAACTTCGGCTGCGAAAACGGCTTCCGGTTGCGCCGTAGAGTCTATACAACTCGCCTGAAAATTACGAACGTATACAAATGAGTGAACGCGATTGGATTTTGTTTTCTTTTACTGCAATTGAAGAGCCGTAAATTAGCTGACCTTGATCGAGATAACAAAATGTCCGCCATTCTTGAGGAAATATTGCGAATTGAGAGCGACGATTCTGGCCTGGTCGGGCTGCGCTACGTCGGCGAACACCGTGTCGACCATGCCGACCAGCATTCTATACTTGTGAGGATGTCTCGCGTCTTCTATGATCGGTATAATGTTCGTTCGTTTCTTTGCTACGTTTATGAGATCTCGGCCCGATCTGTGAGAGAATTCTACCGCGTAGACCAGGCCTTCCTGCAAACGTGACCAAAGTCCTTAGTATCGAAGCGCTTATTTTAATTATTTTTTCGGAGAAAACGTAGCGTGTAATGAATCCGATGTATCGTTCGGGAGTGAGATTCCGAAGTGAAGTACACGGAGATCATAGTTTTTATCGCATCACTTCGACACCAGGTAGGCGAGAACAGGCCAGCCTGGCTCTAATGTATGCTTCAGAGTATTATTTACATGGCGCGTATCGTTATTTTATCGACATACCGGACCAACGACATCGGCGACGTGTGAGACGGTAGTACCGGAGGCTGCGCCCAGGTACAATACTTTACTGCCAGGTGGCATGTGAATTTGATCAACGCCGCCGAGAATTGCGGCTGCCAGTTTAGATCTGAACGGATTCCACACTCTGTATTCGATCTTTTCACCATTTTCACCCTGAAAATTCCAATAGGAATAGTATATACGATTTTGCATCGATTTCGATGGAGAAAATGAGGGAAGCGGCGTTCACTCGTGCTTTACCTCCACGCTGATTCTCTTTTCTCCGTAAACTTCTGAGCCTGGCACCAAATTCAACGTCACCAAAGCATCCTCCTTCCCCCTGGCGATGAAGACTCCCTCGTGACGATGCGGTTCGATCACTACAGTCTTGCCACCCTTGAAGCCTCCGCCCCCGCGTCCTCTTCCACCCCCTCGACCGCCTCCGCCCCGTGGTGTTCCGCGCCCTCCGCCACCTCTGGGTGCGCCTCGTCCTCCGCGAAATCCACCTCCGCTTCCCCCGCGACTTCCACCTCGTCCGCCGCTACCTCCGCGACCTCCGCCTCCTCTGCCACCCCTAAAGCCGCTACCACCCGCAGGTGAGAATCCTGTGTAAAGAGAAAATGACGAGCCTCTAGAAAACTGTCTCATTGGTGAGAATCATTGGCGTGGAAAAAAATTGCCGAGTTGTAATGTAACAAATGCCGCTGGGAGAAAAAATTTCCTCTCTCAAGATGCGGTGTTTGTAGTTCAATGTCGCATGACTTCGACACCAGGCTGGCAACGAACTGACCGGCCTGGCTCTAATGTATGCCACTAATCGACGTGATGGACGTAAACAAACAATTATCACGCTGGAAGCCGAGTTCTGTGCTTTTTTTTTACGTCGCGATTTTGCCCACGTGTATCGCACAAGCACGTGGAATGAACTTTTCCAGAAAGCTTCCGGCCGAATCGTTACGTGCAACACAAATATTGCATCATCAAAATTTTCGTCCATACCGATTTTTTTTTCTTTCTTTGAACAATTGACGATTCATAAAATAGTTATACGCATGTATTAGGAAAAAAACACAGACAACACTCGGGTTTCGTAGGTTAGGCTCGCCAACGCGGTGCGGGACGCTGCTCCGGTTTTCGTGACAACAAATATGCGCTGGATGCTGCAAAACTAATTCGCGCAAACTTAATATTCTAAAAGTCGTAATAATCTCGATTACCTGGTCTACCCATTCTGTGATTAACACTGCTTTATTTATAACTGTATTAATCCAATACAAAATATACGCTGCAGAAGATTTAGAGGCACGTGTGCCCCGCGGACGCGGATACTCGCGGAAGGTCTCTTGAACGCGCTGTGTGGCGTTTCCGGTTCAGTTCGAGACGAATCGATATCTCGTATCGATACCCGCGAATTCAATATCTACATGGATTTGTTGATAATCCAATGGGCAACTCGATCGTTTACTAAAATGATCGGTAGATCATTCACAGCTTCCAGGATATTAATCTTTCCACTCGATGAAAACATTATACGAATAAGTCTTCGAACTGCGGAAACAGGTCAACGAATAACGACGTTAGTGTTGTCAGAGAACTGAAGTGAATCGGAAGCCCGTTGCTCCCAGCTGAAAATCCCTAGACTGGTGAGGATAGGGAATTTCGGTGCGCCTCTGGGAATCTTACTTATCAGCTGAATTGAGAGTCACGTGACACACGCGAGACAGGGTACACGCGAGGTTCTTCTATGTGCGGCCGTGTTTGGCTGTTAGATTCACGATGGCCGACAGTGGGGACGGTCCAAACACCACATCCTCCGGAAAAGAAGGTAGAAACACGGTCACCGATGGCCCCGTAACCGATCCTGCCGTCAGTTCCAAGGTAATATTGTCGCAACAATTTAAATCACACGGAAGAGCGAATCATTTGTTTTTCCTCGAGATCGTAGCGTAAAAGGAATTTATAGTAATGTATAATGAAATAACGCACTCACACACACGAGTGTGCATCGTTTTGTGTTGATACTGTCTATCGCGAGAGACAGTCGACAGCGAAGAAAACGTTTTTATTCCACCAAAGAGGCCTATCATTTTAAAGAATTATCGGGATAATTGTATATTCGAACGATCGTCAATGGAAAATTGAGAATTGCCTTTTCATTTGGTCATTCGTGTTATCTTCGATTTCACGTTTACACTTGGCCTAGTTGCACGTTCAAATTGAGACATTGTGTCAACGATCACGTGCGTACGCCTTACATAATTATTCCCTCAAGAGTGCGAAGCGTCAAAAAGATACCGTACAAACAATAGCGCGCTCTGGTCCATTTAGCACCAGTGTCTAAGATGTCTTCAGCCTTGGCAATTGTCTTGGGTGAAACGCGCCAGACCTTGGCAAAGGCGAATTGAAAAAGTGGCTAACCGTATTTTCGTTGCCGGTTTCTTTTGTTGCTTGTTTCGATTGATGGTGGCGGACTCTTATGAGACAAAGTAGCGGCAGTACTTACAGTCGAAAGAATTAGCTTTGTCGTTTCCAGGGACGTTTATAAATAAACATCTCTAACTGCGAAGACTCCTGAATTGTCAAATTTCTTTCGGATGTTTTTACCTGCTGCTCTATGGGTTGTAACGAGTCACGGTCCATCGATAGATAATTTTTACGAACAAAAGATTACTAGCACAGTCGTCTGGACTACTTTGTATTTGGCTTAAAAAATGTTTCTTGTTTCCTTACCTCGTAGTACATTGACAAAATAAAATGGTATTTTTTTTAGACTATCGAGATATTCCTTTCACGAATCTATATATTTAATAATTAACTGATTTTCGTCAACAATTGAGTAGAAATACATATTGGTACACTGGAGAAATTTACACTGGTACAAGGCAAATTACCGAACTTGTTTTATAGTCGACTAATTTACACGACATTTTATAAAGATGGCACGCTAGCTACATTTCTGTCTAATAATACATATACTAAATAACTCTAGATGTCTGATATAAACTGTTCTATGCGTGAAAAAAATTCTCAACATTTCGTAATGACAATAAAAACGGGGTGTTGCTGAATTTTTAATGAAAATAATAATGATAAATCTTAGAAAAATATGACCGCAACATTGAGGGAAAATGTAAATATTTCAGAATCTACGCAATTTGTGCGAATTTTTTTGTTCCAATTTATCATTGATTATAATAATTGATCATAACTTATTTTGTATCGAGCGTCGTGTTAATTTGCTAATGTATGAGAAGGGCCCTGCTTGTGCACCCATGAAGTATGGCTCTCCGCGAAAGGAATACCTCAAATATATTTTGACCATTACAATGGAGGTACGATTGTACGTTGTGCCTCTGTTTTACGTTGAATGGTCATTATCGAATACCATTGTCCGGGAATAATAAAAAAAATTCAGCAAAACATTGTAGCTCGGAACCATTGGGAAATAATATAATCAACTAATGCACGTTCTCGATCGTATATACAAACATAAATGTGGTGAAATATCGAAATGCTTTTTTTATTTGAAACATTTAGGACATTATACTCACGTTAGTTGAACCGATGTGTTATTATTTATGGAACATCAGTTATGCATCGATGTTGCGTCAGAATTAGATGTAGACAATAGGCGAGCCTCGAATTGCACTTTGCTATTGTAACACCTAATGGGATATGGAATTTCTTTGTTTATCTTACGCTCCGTTATTTTTTGTTGTCTGAGTCTGTCATTGAATATCCGACGGTAATGGAGCGACAGCTGTTAAAAGGACGTTACGACGCACAGCGTCACTAATGAGTTTCATAATCGAGCTGGGAAGAATTTTCATTAGTTTTGAATGACAAGCCATACCTTATATTCCAAAGTATCCATCTCCGTACACACGCTTGTCTTTTTTCGAACACCCTCAAGCGATATGTAGAAAAGGAAAAGAGAAAATGTTTGAGATTATGACGTTTTTAATGAAATTTCTAACGTAACGAAGCAACTTTCCTATTGGAAGCTTTAAAAACTCGGCTACGGAACTCTGAATCTCCGTTCGAATTGAAACTGTGATATGGTGGTTGTTGTGATTTCAGAGCCTAGAGGCATCAAATAATGCCTTTCACGGCCCGAGAACAAAATTAGTAAGTAAGAAATATTTGTGTATGAAAAATGCAGAGTAAAATAATTTTTTATTACCTTTCTTGCCGTAGAAAATGCTCGTTCCTCCTCGAGGATTGCTTCGATCCTTCCGTCTGTAAAAACGTAAAAAGAATGAAGCGTCTGTGTACACCGCCTCGATTATACAGAAGCCTTGTTGTAACGAGAGCCGTTGCGATAACGTCTCGAGATTCGGGACTCGCTGTATAATTGAGAAGAAAAAAAAAGAAATGCCCGTAGAGGTGGACCAAAAAATTAATTAAAAAATTCTCATTGCACGACAATTGAATTTCAAGAGTTCTTTTCGAAATTCTTGGCCATTCGGCGCATCTCCGGCTGCGTCCAAGCTGCGACGGAACATCCGGAGAGATTCTCGCGAAAATCTCGAAGCAATTATTTCGTCTTTTCTATAGAACGAGAAAATATTTGGCGGGCCAAGCCGCCTCGCTCACCCCTTGCACAAAGCTCTCCTATCCCGCAAAGAAACAAATCGCTTTTAATGAAAATATGTCAGCTAACGAAACGAGTGTACATGTTTGTACGAGTCATATGATCGTGGGTGCCAATCTTCCCCCACTGAAAGGAAGTATATGTGAAAATAACTTCGACGTATACGCACAAGTTGCAAGCACGTACTCGACTTTTGTGTGGGAAGTTTGCTTCAACGAACACTATATAATACGCACGTAAAAAGATAAAAATAAAAAAGAGATATAGCTTCATTTGCACTTTTATGTTTCTAGTCCAATTTGATTCATCGCAAACTCACTTTCCCGATTAATTCCCCAAACATTCACACGGTCATCCAGATTTTCCACCTCACGTGCGATTCTAACGACAAACGTCCTATTTTTTAGGAATCCAAGTCCGGAGCTCTGAAGAAGTCAAGTCGTTACAGAAGCCGTTCGTTGTCGGCGAGCAGCAATGACAGCTATAGTTCCGGTATGAAGTTTTTTCCCGAGATAAATAGCGACCTTTTTCACATCAATTAGCCTGGCTCGTGATGTCTTTGTCACAATTCGCCGCGGGTCACGGGTCGCATGGAATAGCTGCTTTTAATCATTAACCGTCCGTTGCGAAAACAAGAACAAAAAAAAGAGAGAGAGAGAGAAAAAAGATAACGATCGATGAGTGGGTCATTGGTTTTTCGTGCTAATAACACCGCTTTTTTGCTGACGTTCGCGGTTCAACCTCAGCGTCTTACACAGGAAGTTCGTCGGACGAGGACGACGTATCGCCGCGGGAAAAATTTCAAAAAACCGACAAGGGATTTACGGATTTTTGCGTGAGAAACATAAATCAGCATGCCTTTGGACGAAGAGAGATCGAGATCGCGGAACAAGAGATGCCCGGTATAATGGCACTCCGGAAACGAGCCGCCGATGATATGGTAAAATGCGATTCCTTTTTTCCCCACTATCGACGAATCTCCGAAGCCCAAGGGGCTCTATAATTGGCGCGCGGTGGCCGATCTTACCGTGAGAAAAACGCCGTGACGATATAATTTCGTACTCTTCGAACCGAACTTATTTTTCGGCAGCCGTTGAAGAACGCCAAGATCGTCGGATGTACACACATAAACGCTCAGACCGCCGTTCTCATCGAGACCCTGATAGAACTCGGGGCTCAGGTGAGATGGGCCGCGTGCAACATTTATTCGACCCAGAACGAGGTAGCGGCGGCTCTCGCGCACGCCGGATATCCCATATTCGCGTGGCGCGGTGAGACCGAGGAGGATTTCTGGTGGTGCATCGACAAATGCGTCGCCGCTGAGAATTGGCAACCGAACATGATACTCGACGACGGCGGTGATGCCACGCATCTCATGCTTAAAAAGTATAACGCCATGTTTAAATTGATTCAGGGTACGTTTTGCGTGTTTTTCTTTCCCCAACGCAATTCAAGCTAACGTACGTACTGAAAGAGGCATTATTTCAGGCATCGTTGAGGAGAGTGTAACAGGAGTGCACAGATTGTACCAACTGTCGAAAGCGGGAAAGCTCTCGGTGCCGGCGATGAACGTAAACGACAGCGTTACGAAAACGAAATTCGACAGCCTGTACAGCTGTCGCGAGAGTATAATCGACAGCCTTAAGCGTTCGACCGACGTGATGTTCGGTGGGAAGCAAGTCGTCATATGCGGATACGGTGAAGTCGGCAAAGGATGCTGTCAGGCTCTCAAAGGTTTGGGTTGCATCGTCTATATCACGGAAATCGATCCTATCTGCGCTCTGCAAGCGAGGTAAGCGCGATTGCCGCCAAATGATTGAATTTTCAAAAATTTCCTTCGACGCGCCCCGAAGCACGAATGAGTTTCGAGAGGTCTGATGTCTAGATTGTGCGAAACTTGTTGACAGTATGGATGGCTTCAGAGTGATGAAACTTAACGAGGTCATAAGAAACGTCGATATCGTGATAACGGCGACTGGCAATAAAAATGTCGTAACCCGAGAACACATGGACAAGATGAAAAACGGATGCGTCGTTTGTAACATGGGTCACAGCAACACCGAAATAGACATCGTACGTACAGTGTCATCAATTTTCCTAGGCACAAAGATATCGGCGATTTCACGCAAAATGATCATATGAAAAATAATTCGCGGCTTCGATTGGATAAATATTTGTGCTTGTCATCGACACGCAGAACAGCCTCCGAACGCCTGACTTGACGTGGGAAAAGGTTCGATCGCAGGTCGATCATGTGATCTGGCCAGACGGAAAGCGCATTGTTTTGCTCGCCGAAGGTCGTTTGGTCAATCTCTCGTGCTCGAGTATTCCTTCGTTCGTCGTATCGATAACCGCGGCGACGCAAGCACTGGCACTCATCGAACTCTTCAATGCACCGCCCGGACGATACAAAAGCGACGTTTATTTGCTCCCCAAGAAGATGGGTACGTTATTTTTTTTTCCTTCGTTCCGATGCAATGAGCGATATCGATTTTTAAATATTTTTCTTTTAACGCACAGATGAATACGTGGCGTCACTCCATTTGCCCACGTTCGATGCACATCTGACCGAACTCACGGACGAACAGGCTAAGTACATGGGCCTCAACAAGGCGGGACCGTTCAAGCCCAATTATTATCGGTAAGACTACTTTATTGTGTCTATGTTTTTCCAAGCGTGAATACTTTGAACTGATAAAACAACGCCTCGTCTGTATCCTTGATATTTTTCAGTTATTAAACCAAACCGAGGAGTAGGGGAAAAACGCGAGGGACATCCCTGAAGCATTGGAACTAGCAAGTATTAATAGAAGTAATCAGGTCGATGGCACATTGTCCCCCTTTGATTTTTATTTTACTCTCGTGCAACTTTTCTCGATGAAGCGTTGATCTCGCTCGAGATCAACTTCGTGCTATATATATATATACATATTTTAATTCCCCCTCATTTGATATTCTCTCCCATTCGATCTCACCGTTGAAGCATTTTTTGTTTTCACTGCGGCGCGAACGAATCGTTCGAACGTGGAAAAAACGAGTTACCTTAATTTTTATCTCTCTGTATTTGTTCTTGTGTTCGTGAGGGCCGTTTTCACTTTGCACCGCAGTGCGCCCAAAAAAATCGGCCGCGCCGTTCGAGTCAGAGTGAGAATGGAGGGAATGATCTGTAAAACGACGGAAACAAAGCACCCCATGAAAAAAAGGAAGATCGTATGTGCCCGCTCATCGTCTACGCATTATTGTATCGACAAACGAGAGAAGGAAAATGACGAGGAAAAACGAATCATGCCGGCACTGAACAAAGGAGAAGAAAAATGACTTTTCTATGAAGAATTTTCGCATCTGTACATACAGCGATGATGAATGCAAAGCGAACGCGAAAAAGATCAGATCGTCCAGGGATTTTGACCTTTATACTTAGACAAATACATGAACAAATATTGAACTTGGACGCGATAATCGATCCAACTGTAGTAAATCCGTCGTCGGCAGGCACTCAAACATTTGTAAAAAAAAAAACGAATGACGTTAGTATGCTTACTTTCTAAAATGTTTGGACCGGTAAAAAAGTGTAAATCGACAAAAAGAAGGTTGCGTTCTCAAGCTACGGAAAAAAGTGAAGATTGGAGGAAAAAGAAACTATCGATACACTCGAGTAAATGTATGTACATAAAGTGACTTCGACCGGAAGCCGTCTCGATACTCAACATTTTTAACAGACCAAGCTTGCGCCAAAATTTAGTACAAGAAGTACCGAGCGTAAAATGTTATGTCTACTTTTGAATCGCCGGGATTAACAGTCTTTTCTTGCACACCCCTGAACTGTTCTCGCGGTGACCTAGTCGTAACTGTTGATCACTTTGTACATTGGTACTCGAATGGGAAAAAAAACTCTGGGAAGTCGCGACAAGCCCGAGATTTTAAACGTGCACGACTGACTGCAAATATTGGTGCGTTCCTAGCCGCTCAACGGCCTAAAAGTTAACGATTGACAAATATAAATGGTATTAGATGGAGAGCGAGAGAGTAAGAGACGATGAACGGGAATAACGAAAGGGTGTCTATCGAAATTACCGATCATCGTTGATAATCGTGAGCGGGAGATGTTCAATTTTCGATATCAAATTTATCCGTGTCCATAACGCTTCACAAGGTATAGTCCATACCGATAAGAAAATCACAGAGCTGATTTCCATGAAAAAAAAGAATACAATGAAAAACGAAACAAGCTTTCTATGGATAGTATTCAATCCCACAACAAACAATGGGTTATATTTCCTTCGTATCGAGCTAATTCTATGTAAATACGCGTCTCTGATAACTTCCAATGTGGCAAAGAAAAAGTCGTATATTCCTGTACACTTTATTGCCCGGCATTGTACAAATGGTATTTGCGTGAGGGTTGACTTCTCGAAGGAATAATTGACAGCTCGCGTGTAATCGATGGTTGTGTAACTCGATGCGAAACTCACAAAATTGTATCCTGTTTTTTTTTTTACAAGAGTTCCACTGTGCGATGCACCGACCGAGGGTTAATTGTCATTGATCGTACAAAAGCAAGATCTTCATTTCAATCGCGATACTCTCCCGGGAGAGAGAGGGAGAGGCATTGACACTTTAAGAATTGACATTGGCTACATTGTCCTCGCGTAAGCCTACGAAAAGTATTACTGTATAGGAGTTGTGTATGTTTGAAGGAGGGAAGAAACAACGGATTCTCGCGTGTAGAGTTTGTACGGTGGAGAGACGGGCAAATTTTGATACCCTGCGCTCCGGTAACGCGTTCGTCATCCCATCATGGTTGGGAAAGAGTTGTAGAACAACATTTTTTTGCCATTTCCCGCGTTTGACGATACTCGTGTAACTGTAGGAATGCAGGAACGTTTACTTACATTCATATGTAGTTATGTATATGAAATATGAATTGTAATATAGTCCGTATACGAATAAACCGTATTGATAAGAAAGCACGTAGATGGAAGAAAAGAAGAAAAAAAAAACCCTCGTGGCGACATCAAATTTTTCGAATGATCGCGCGCGAAAGGTATAAAAAAAACTATTATTGTCAACAATTTATCCGTCAAATTTCCACCTGCCGCGTTTACGTTGAATTTTCGTAAAAATAAGAATTTTTATTTTTCATCTACCACGATATTAGACATGTCGATTTTGACGTATATTAGTATTTTTTTTTCAATATCGACTGTGCACGAAATAAAAGCGTCATGAACTTGATAAGAAAAAAGTTGGATTGTTTTTTACCTGAATTAAGTTCTTTAAAGATTGAATTAGTTGAAAAATTTTAAAAATGTTACCATTCGTGTAAAACATTGGTCCGTTTTGATCTCTTTCGATTTTAAACTTAAGTCGATGTGCATGCTCTGCGCAATCGTTTACCTCTTAAAATACTTTGCTTCTCTTATTGTCGTTTTTCAAGCATGTTTCGCTGGAGAAAAACATACTTTCCATTGGTGTATGTATCTATATATATATATATACAGCTACTTATTTTCATATCCACTATTGTTCTGTTCCGCATAAATATATATCTTTCATCGCGTAAAATGAACACTATCAACGGTTAATATATAATTGTAAACCTGAACGTGTGTTTTCTGCAAAAAAGTACACGCATTATTTCCAGTGTAAAATATTTGGGTTTAGTCCCATCTTATTTCACTTATTTATAAAAGAAAAAAAATGTTCTTGTTTCCGTCATTTGAACGTTTTATTTTATTTCACCGGTCGCCAACAATTCAGCGCGACGAAAAAAATCGTTTTATAAGTCTTTCACGCTCTTATACAAGATCTCTTCGAAGTATCGCGATCGAACGATAAGCTCGATCGTATAATACGAAAAATTCTTATTCCGTTGCAAAATTGCCCGAATAAAAATCCTCCGTACAGCAGTAGCACCAGAGTTTCCATTCTTACGCTCTACAATTTGTCGAAACTACGTTACAACGAATAAAGAGAGAAATTTAGAAAAAACGCTCTTAGACTATATTGTTTCGAACCAAAAACCAATAAAGCTGGTGGACAAAGAAATTGGCGCTTATATCTCGTATTCGGAGAGTCAAGATTTTTTTTTCATAATTTTTCATATCGAAGAACCGTTCGTGCTTGTCTATGTTTGTATACCAATGCGTGCGATGGTATGAGTATTGAAGAATAACATTTTAAGCAAAAAGAGTAAAAAGTAATGATTACAACTGAGCACAAGACAGAATCGATCATAAATGGCAAGGCTTCAAATGGCATACGATATATTGTCGTGACGTATGCAAGTAGATGGAGATACACGGAATGAACAAGTCGATGAGCAATAAAAATTGTACAAACGGAAAACTCCATCAAAATTCGAGAATAAATAATGAAATTCGAAATAATTGTCAAAATATATTTTACAATAATCTGTACAACATGTGATGAGAGGAAGTTTCCTGACTTTTTTGTATATTTTTCTTGCAGTAGCTTTCTCCGCTTGATAATTATTAACTTTTTTATATATATTTGTCATTCAACGTGACAGTTGTAGGGGGCATTTTTGCATGTATTTCAAGGACTTTGGGGAGTTTTTGTTCTTTTTGCTTGTTCCGAGTCTTGCTGAAATATACGCGCTCGTCAATCAAGTCAGCGAAGGATGAAAACCACCGAAACGCAATCAACTTAAAGATTGACCCTGTGTAGGGAGTGAGGTTCAACGTTATTTCTCGCCGTGTCATGCTCGCACAATTAACATACCTATCACTCAAAGCGAAACGCAATTAACTTGCAAGTTAACCTTCCTTTGACACACCAGATTTTTTACCTTGACGAATTTCAAATGAAAAGCTTACTCACCAAAAATTTAAAAGGTTCATACCTTTCTTACAACATCTAAAAAAAACTATATTTTCCGAATTTTCATTGTGCAGACACGTGACAAAGTGTTAAAGGTGTTTTCTAATTTAAACAAAAATAAAAAACCGACCGAAAATCGTTTTTATTTTAGATGGCAGGTGGATGAAGTAAATAAAACGCTCACTTGACCAAAATTTAAAATTTCCACCAGTTTAATTGTATATTCTCCGAACTTCAATGATGCAGACACATCGAGAAGTGTTGAGAGGGTTATACATGATTTGAAATAAAAACCGACCGATGGATTATTAATGGCAGATGTATAAAATACTATCCGGGTCGAATTGATCCGGTGTGTGAAAATCATAGCCAGACATAAGTGTGTCAACGGAAGGTTAAAAACAGAAAAATGAAACAAAGCTCATAATATACCTGCATAATAATAGACGCACGCATATATACGTACAGATGAACATATACATGTGAAATTATTGTATGTACATGAATTCAGTCGATTGCGGGTCATTGCACTGAGAAGATTGCATTACCGTATGATATTGTAGTCACATACATGTGCATATAAATAAATATATATTGAATTTGCATAATATATTCACCTTAACCAGAGTGACTGTGCAGAGAATAGTTTCTCTCGTCGGTCGCGACACTTTCACCCGAATGAATAAATTATCGATTCGTAATTGCATACGCATAATTATGTTGACAAAACCTTTGATAAACACGAGTTAAAGTGAAATTGTATGGACAGAAACTGTATAATACGGAGTTTGCGTTATTACAAAATAACGCAAACTCCGTAATATACAGTTAGTTCCGTTATGCGTATAGAAAAAAGAAAAAGAAAAAAGCACAGAATAACGAGGGAAAAGTCGGGGTGCAATACGCCGCCCAATATTCTCCGAGATAAGGCAATACTTGATTAATAACGAAGTCGCATAAATCGTGTGTGTAGTTTGTTTTATCATAACGATAGAAAAACTTTCTATTATCCTCTGTATAACACGTACGTACAATTTTAATCATCATCGTCATCATCATCATTACTATTATTATTATTATTATTATGGTTTTTCATGCATTATCCAGTAATTTCGCTTAATATATGTGTGTGTGTGTCTGTGTGTGCATGTACATACACATATGTAGCCTAAATGTGCGATAAAGTACTTCGTTCGTTTTATTAATAAATATATAACAAAAATATATGATACGATAGGCCTATGTACAACAAGGGAGGGGAAGAAAATCTTTAAAACCTAAGAGAAATGTAGTTCTATAACGCGTTAGATCCGTTCGCCACGATCTAATTCATCCGAGCCTGTGCTACAAAAGACAATAATCAATTTGCGATCGCGAGGGCAAAGAAAAAAAATTGTTCGGAGAAAAATCACGGTCCTTAATGATCGATGACCCACGTGCATCGTCGTCGTACACGTGATTGAAGGTCGAGACGGAAAAAAATACAAGAAAAAGGAAAATTGTACGTAAAACTTTCGTCAATTGTGTATCGCCAAATTTTCTTCATAGCACAGGCTATGAAACCGTACAAATTCTCGTGATAAATATCGGAGGCGCGAAAATTTATAAAACGGTTGTCGTGGCGCGAAGAAAAAGAACGTCTTTTTCTGAACCGCATACGCACATCCTATCGTTTACCCCTTTTATACTATGATCAATTTCACACGAAAAAAATGTGACCACCTTTCTCCATACATCTATCGATAGTATTTTTTCTTTTTTTTTATAAATATCTCCTTCGTTAACGATACAAATTCGTACGGGTATACAATACGTAAGCTCGATAAGTTTATGCACTTTTTTTTCGTTTGGGCGGTTGAGTCACAAATACTTGGCATTTTTTTTTCGCAAGCGCTCACTCGCCAAGTTTCATCATATGTACGTGTAAATTTTTCCACAGAACGCCTCATCAACGGCAATATTGTCAGGCAATTCTGTACAATTATATTTCATTCGTATCAAAATCGAACCTTAGGAAAATAATGTTTTCTTTCATTCGATGGTTCCTCTTTTTTTTTAAGATTATAGATGGCAATATCGCAAGAGGCGTCAGCCTTTTATTTCCTCACGGTGTTTGTGTGGGTGTCAATTTAAGGGACAAGGAAGGTCCGTAAATATTCTTTGAACTCGGATTTCGAAAACGACAATTGCACTCCGCCGTGTCGCGTTACGAAATGGCTCGATAGATCGTAAAAAAGTGTGGCTTTGACAGAGAAGAAAACAAAGTAGAAGCTCTTTGCGATTTTAAAATTCGGAGGAGGCGTGGTGAATTGAAAATTTTGAAGTTTTTTTACGGCGATTATATTGCGACGGGTTTGTTTCGGTCAGACATTCGCGGAGCGCGTCATCGAGTTCGCTCGGCAGAAAAAAAGGCCCGCCAGCCAAGCGACTGTACATCCCCTCAATGACTAGCTTAAGATATTATGCATACGTGAAATATATATATTTTTTTTTACTTTTTTCGGTTTTTCGTATTTCGGTACGCGCATCTCACAAAACATGGCATGCAGATTCTTTTGTTATCGTTAGTGTAACACTATTGCAATTACTACGTTAAACCCAATTGTGGGATATTGTTGTCGTGTGGAGCGCAGTTACGCACACTGTGCTTTCATTGGGTTTTTTTTTACTTTACTTTCACCACCGATATCAGACATGGCGATTTAAGTTGGCCAGATTTTCGATTTTTTTTCTTTCGTTATTTCGAAAATAATAATATGCAACGATCCTGGTGGATTGTTGCCTATCTTCGTGTCGAATAAATCGATAAACCCTGTCTTCGATCGAGCGATCAAACTCCCGTTACTTTTCGCACCGATTCAACGGGTATCGTTCGAGACAGTCTCAATTGGATTGCCAAAATTGCTCCCATTTTCCCGACGTGACAATTACGAACATCTAACGTGTCAACGTGCAATGAAAAAGAAAAGAAAAAAAGCACGAAACGAATAATCGTTAATAAAACGAGTGTCCGTGAAAAAGTTCAATCTCATGATTTCGATTGCGCGACGGGGCGAAATATGAATTTTGCAAGAGATAAAGGAAAGAAAAAATTCAATGATTTTCGCGGATTTTCCGAAGCGAGCATTACAATAATGGTAGAAGCGCTCCTCGCGTTTCGTTAGTTAAGAAATCAACAATAATAAAAATAACAAAGTGGACGACGGAGACGAGCATAAGAAAAGGATTTTCCTCTTCAAATCGCGAAAAGTGCTGTCCGATCTGCATCATGTAGGATGCGATACAAACCGGTGCGTTTTTTGCCCGCTATTTCCGCGACTGCTACGGCCACGATTCCGTCAATTGAAATATACATTCGCTGATTTACTCGTGTCGAATATCTTAACTCGTATTACAATCTCGCTCTCCTTTCCATTACAATATACATATCAGACCGATCGAAGAGAAGCGACACTTTTTCTTTGCCTGTTTTCGGATCCTCCTACTGTACCGCGGAACGATCCCAAAAGTATTTACTCTGGTTCAGGTTTTCCGAGCTTTCGCTAAAATCGATGCCTTTTTTTCAACCGTCAAAGATTTTTTTTCCGAAAGTAATGTACGAGACGCTTGATGTAAAAAATCGGAACGTCGCCGAGACGGTACCAGACCTGGCGTTTGAATACTTTGTTGTTGAGTAAAACGAGATTGGTCGAAGCTTTGTGCTTGAAAATTCGAATTTACGAGAACTCGATCGTGAATGAGAGCAAATATTTTTTCGCACGTTGGACTCGTCGGATCTCGTTTCCGAGATAATCCAAAAAAAGAAGAAAAAAACAGCGCTCCCTTTCGATGATCCTAACACGCGTTTATGAGGTATCGCGTGCCTCATCGCTAATTGGGCCCGTTATTAATAATTATTTTACAAAAAGTCATTTAGTTTTTGTACACACTTGTTTCAAATGTTCTTTATCCGCAGAGGGGGCCGAAGGATTCGTCCCTTGAATTCGTTCTCACCACAGCGCCCCCGTTACTCATGCTACGGCAAGACTCAAGAGTGAGAAACACAAAGCTCGATAGAATTAGTTGGTTTCGCGACTGCTTCGCGCGGTGCCGCTACACCAAAAGTGTAGCGTTTATACAAGTTTTTCTCCTCGTCCGTCTCTCTCCCTTTCTCTTGTGCCAAAGAAACGGAAAAATATCCGCTCCGCGTTGTCCGGGACAAAGGTGGTCGCACGAATCGCGCAACTTGGATATCTGACGGGTTGGTGGCTGCGTCTCGCGTGAGTAATCAAAATGTACATTCCGCAAACGTCTTTAGATGGAGAGTGAGAGGGGGGGGGAAGGGAGGCGGAGAGCGGCGTCCTGACCATCTCACTGTATCGTGTTGGGCGCGACACTCACTTTGCTGTACCGTTCATCCGTCGTCGTGGACGCTGAGCCGGCCCTCTGTGGCTGGGCCGGCAATTGTTTTTCAAATCTCTTATGTTGCACGTAGCCGGAGTTGTTGGCAGGCGGTCGTTGCTGCTCGATTCTCGGATTTTCGCCCACGGTTACGTAACTCGGCGTTCTTTTACTCGGCAATTTTTCCGCGTTCTCAGTTTCGTCGGGCATCGTTTCGTCGTTCTGCCACAGCGAGTAACCGGGCGCAAAGTTTTTCACATCCGGTTGATCGATGTCGCGAGGGATCGGCGATTCGTCGCTCTTGTCGCGCCTCTCGAGGGCTCGTAGGCCGGCGGCTGTCACGTAGGGTTTCGTCGCTTCCGAACTGCCAGCTGTTGCGACACGATGAAACTTTTGCTGGGGATTGTCCGTCGTTCTTGAGGCGGAGGGCGCCTGGGTCGTTAGCTCGGGCATCCAACCGACCGCGACGTAAGGCTTCGACATGCTCGCGGACTCGATGCTTTTTGGTTTGGAGCCGACGCGTGTGTTTGGGAAACTCGCGACGAAGGGCTTCTTCGCAGCGGAGTCGGCCGTCAAGGAGGTAGCGACCAAGGTTGATTGCTTCGGTGCCTCGTGGCTCGGTATCCCCGCGAACGGTTGCTTCTTCAGCGTGTCCAAAAGTCCCGTTTGGACGTACGGTTTCGACAAGCCAGAAGTGTCGGGCTGCTCGATAAACGTCAGATCATCGAGATCGCGAGGAGGCTCGGTCGCTTTGGTTTTATTTTTCGTTTTTTGTTCGAGCGACGCGAGGCTTACGTAAGGATTCGTCGTAGGCTTGGGCTGGATAGGTTTGTCCATCAAGCGGTTGTTCGACGCATCGGCAATACGTTCGTCCATTTTTGGCCGTAACGCTACGGGCTTTGGAACGACACCGACGACACTGTAGCCTCCGGCGACCGGTTGAATCGTCGTCGTCGTCGTCGTCGTCGTCTCCTTCGGCACGGGGCTGGGATTGCTCGAGAGTTCCTCGGACGAGGGCATACTTATGTAGCCAGTTGAGGACCAGGCGTGCGGCGAAGCGGCGTAGCCACCCGTACTGTCGGTCAAATTTGGCGTTGACCTTGCCAACGAGTGAGTATCGTCGAGCATCGGTTCGCCGCTTTTCGCAACTTTCACATAGGAATCCCAGCGCGGTGGTTCGGCACTGACCCCGACGGGCCTCGTCGTGCCGACGTTACGTTGACGAAGATTCGACGCCTCCCAGCTCGGCGCTGTCTCTAACAATTTGTTCGCCGTCGGATTCACCGGCGGATCAACGTCCGCACCGCTGTCACTCGAGACGTGGGAATCCGAGGTCAACGACGAAGTGACGGATTCTTGACCACTTGAACATCCGCTAGAGTCCGCCGAGGATTGCCGTATGTGCTGCTCACCGACCTTCTGAAGCAATTTCTGGAACGAAGCGAAAGACTATTTTATTTCTCAAGTAGTATGAAATTAATAACTCAATGAAGGAAAAGGTCGCGCAGACGGGGCGAGGCACTCGGCTCACGTACCATATTGGGCGTCAGGCCAGGTGGTAATTTGACTTCGACATCTTGCATCGCCTTGCACTTGAGCCACATCCTGTGGAAAAAATCCGAGTCAAGCATGAGACAATCGCCCAACATTCAGATTGAGTGCCGGTTTTTTTGTTGTTTAACTTACCTCTTCGACGTGTAAGCGAGACAAAAAAGAAAGGCCAGAGCGCTCAAGCTGCTGATGATCCAAATGACGACCCATACCCTGAACGACGGACCTGCAGGAACCGAATATAATTTTATACTCTGCGTAAACCACGGCGCCATTTTTACAGTACCAAAGAAAAAAAAAAAGGAAGATTCGTTTCGCGACCGTACCGTCGCTGTAACAATTTCCCTCGCCGGTGTCGGACCACGGCCCTTCGAGATGCGTCCCGTCAAGGGCGACGTTGACCGCGCGAACCCGAAACTGGTACATTCTTTCGCGCCCGACAGTCTTGCAATCGGGAATTGGGAGGAGAGCATCTGCGAAACGAAAGCGGACAATGTGCATCGAAAGAAGAGAGTGGGTGGAAGGACGGAAGAATTGAGCAGCACTGAAATGCGAGACTGACCGGTTCTCGTGCTATTTCGAATTTCTCCATCGGCCGACCATATCTGATAGTAGTCCAAGAATCCTCCGGGGTTGCGAGGCGCCTCCCAGCGCACCATCACTTGGCTGGAGTTGATGAATCTGACGTTGGGTATCTTGCCGATTTTGCCGGGTCTTCCGATGGCTGTTACACCGTGGACAGGTGGGGAGGTGACGCTGCACGAGACCGTACACGCGGCTACGCTTATGCTGTAATTCTTGTGCGGCGAAAGATCTCGCAACGTAACGTGATCCACCTCGTCGACTTTTTGGGATTTTTCGTTGTACTTGATTTCGTAAAAGCGCAATACGCCGTTCATGGCGCTCGGTGAATTCCACGAGACGAACATACTCGAGTTGGTGATGTTGGTTACGCGAACGTTTTCCGGTGGTGTTTTCGGTGCAGCCTCAAGGGTCGTGTTGTACAGTGGATCGCTGTGAAGTCCTTCGCCGTGTTTCGTCAGTACAGCTACGGCGAGCATGTACGTCGTGTAGGGCTTCAGGCCGTTGACGATGCCGTGAATGGGCGCGTGATTCGCACGTATCGTCGTGTTCAATTTGGGCCCTTTGCAATTGAGATTGTAGGGCGATACGATCGGGCAATAGTATATGTTGAAACCCTCCACGACTCCTATGCGATCGGAGCATTCGAGTTTCCAGCCGACCTCGATGAAATCCGACCCGATACGATTTATCCAGACGGATTTCATTTTACCGACCACCTTGTTGTGTATCACCGTGCAGGATGCCCACACCATACCGCTGCTGGCTCTCGGTGTATTTGCCGATATTGCAAATTGATAAACCTTCGTGGGATCCGGCACCGTCACGTTGTACAGCGTGGTGTTCCGGGAGACTTGTACCCAATCGAGATAACCCTTCGAACCAGGAGCATTCGATTGATTTTTTTTTTTCACCCGAAGAATGGCAAACAGAGAGACAGGGGAGGGCGTTTACTCACGGTGCATTGCCAGGGCCGATCGCGTTCGTTGTCGCACCAGAAAATCGTGTAATTCGTTATATCGTCGGCCATCATCGGCGGCTTCCAGGACAACTCGTAGAGACCTCCGTCAAAAGCAATTTTCGTGAACGCCAGCGGTTCCGGTGGCACTATACACGGAAAGTGCACTTTCGTTATTAAAGCACGATTTGTTTTTTTTTTCTGCTTTTCCGTCACCGGAATGCACGGGAAGAATGGAATTGCAGTTCGGAGAATTGGAAAAATAACGAATGTACTCACTCTCCAGTCGACTGGGTACGAAAATTTTTGCTCTGTCTTTGTTCGCCCCGAGAACGTTCGTAGTCGCAACTTCGAAGCGAAAGCTGTTGAAACTGATACCCTTGAACTTAGCGTACGTCCGGGTTGTCTCGTTTGGCAGCAGATGAAGCCTCCGTCCATTCTCCTCGACATGGGTAATCTGATACTTGAAGTGATCACCGTTCTCCAAATAAGCCGGTATAGATTGCCAGTACAAATAAACGTCTCTGTTTGCTATATTCTCCGCTATCTCAAAACTTCCGATGTCGGTGCGAGGTGATAGGCCCGGCACTGTCGAAATAATTAAACAGAATCCTCATCTACGTGCTTGCCACTCCGTCATTCAACAACCCGAGCCCGGCGACATGCGTATTTTCACGCGCGCGCGCGCGTGTGTGTGTGCGCGCGCGCGCGCGCGTATTATACACATAAATAAACATGAGACGATTTGAAGGTTGTGCAGTAATAAAAGAGTTATCGTCGGATGAACTCACAGCGCGAGGGAGTTCTGAACGTCACGTCGCTAAATTGACTCCATTTATCTTCCCCAGTGGCCCGCGCACTTTTCATAAATACGCGCACGTCGTACTTTGCGTTGGCGTATTCCAGTCCGGTGAGATTGAAGTAACGTTTCTCCGCGCGAGGATCGCTCGTTATGTTGATCACCTTTCCCAAGGATAAAAAAAATGCCATTCGTATTAATTGATAAACAGCGAAACGGGCAAATTGAAAATTGGACGTTGGGCGATCGTGTAGGGTATCGTACGACGAGGAATCGTCTCCAGCAGGCAGTCTTGTCTTATCTCGAACTAGATGAATTAGTCGCAATTCATCGTAAAACGCGGAAATCGAGGAAAGTTAGCACTATACCTGGAAGACTTTTGACAGGAAACGTGTCGCGATACCAAATGCTTACGCGGAATTGTACGCGCTTATAATCGAAATTCCGGTTAAATCGACGAGCAGGCAAGTGGCGAAAAAGAGAGAATATAGCGAAGAACGGAAGGAAATATTGAGCGAGCAATTTATCAATGGTGATACGTGTGACGATCCGGTTCGTATAATAGGCGTACTTTGCGAATCGATCATTGAGTCACGCCGGAGAGGATGATGGGAGGTATTCGTTTTGCCATATTTTAGTGTTACGCTTCTCCCACTTACCCGCCAAGTCTTGCGTTGATCCCATTGATGCTGATACGTTACTCTGTGATGGAGGCCAGGTGGAAAGTTTTGCATCGGAAACGGCACGCTCCAATGCAACAGAGTGCTGTCCAATGTTTTGTTGACGACCGAAAGATTCGCCGGCTTTGCTGGGATAACTGGAGAACGAACAAGACAATGTTAATAAATTTGACAGGAGTGCTCGGGGCCGTCGCATTATACTGGATTGGGATTGTTCATTCTGAATCGCTCACCATGCTCGAAATGATGAAACTTGTGCGACATGCTGACGAAGCCGAGAAAATTCGTGACGTTCAGAATGAAGGTGTAGTACTCATAGGGCTGGCGATAAATCGGATTAGTCGAGGTGTCCCATAGGCAGGTATTGGGTGGCAAATTTTTCTGGTTCTCCTTCGGACAAGGATAGAGCTTGCGGCCTCCGGCCCGACCGGGCAACTTGAATACCAGATCGAATTTCGTCGTGACGTAGTTCTGCACGGGCTCCCATGTGCAAATAACGTTCTCCCAATTGTGGGAGACACAGCTGAAGTTTCGCGGCTCTTGAGGCTTAACTGTAATGGAAGAATAACGAGCTTCGATGACTATTTTGCAAATTGGCAAGTCGTTCCAAACTACGAAGCCTCTAGTCCTTCTCTTCGAATGAAATATTGCGTGTTCGGTGGTCGATTCTCTCTTAAGCCAATGGCAAACTTGCTTGGAACGTTTCGTTAGCCGGATATTGGAATATCATCATGTCAGGTTCGAGCGACGGCGCGCGTGGCAAATTCGCTCAAACTTTTTCTGCTCATTACCGGAACGTCGAGTGTTTCGACAGCGATCGCTGAAACTTGGACCCAATTGAAAATCTGATAGACGTTTCTCGTGGAGAGAAGTTTCTTGGGCGCTTCCGTATAATCGTCGTATTATTATTCTTCGAAAAGACTACGCGTCGTACGTGACGAAAACGGAGAAATTCCCGAACGACGTTGCGTTAAATATTTATTGGATAAAATTTCGAACGCGTAAAACTTCATCCCGCCCGTTATCCCTCCCAAACGGCCCTGGTGATAGACACAGTTTCCGAGATTTGGTAATAACGATTATCACGAAAGGGGAAATCAGCGCAACGAGACAGAGCATGTCGTGTGATGAATAGTTCTTCTTGTTCCCGTGAAGTGCACCTTTTGACCCACTCCCACGATAAAGATAAATGAATTAATAATCTTTTTTATCCTCCTTTTTGCTCGTGTTCCGTATCGGGGCTAGCGTCACGCAAGCTGAAACGGTCATCTCGGCGCAATAATATTATTACACGATATCGCTAGCGATTTTTTTTCTTCGAATAACCCTGGGACACTTCACTGATAAGAGGCGAGCCGATCGAGGCGATAACTCTGCAAAGACTGTCCAGACCACACGGTGATCTCGGAATGTTTTTGAAAAAGCAAAACTCGTTATCCATGTTTATGTTTTTCCCGTTTCGTAGTGCGATGGAAAAGAGTTGGCTGTGGGCAACACTCCGAGGGTGGCTCTCAGCAAGCGGAAATAGCAAAATACCTAGCGTGGGATAAAAGTGCGGAGCCATCGGGGCACGAATGTGCATAAGGAGATGCTGTGAAAAATTGAACAAATATAGATATAGTTGAAAGAATATACTCACAGCCGATCGCAACTTTGTTGAGACACACAGCTATGTCCTCGGTCTCGTTGAGTCTCAATTTACAGTAATACATGTCCTCGGCAGGCGGTGGTTTTTCGACGTACAGAGCGATCGTCGTCTCGTTTAGAATAGTTACAAACTCGGGCTCGAGTTCCTTCTTGTTGTGAAAGAAGACGAGGTCCGACGCATTTTTACCCGGAAACTTTTCCCTCGTGTATTCCATACTCAGCATACAGAGAATCCTGAGGGGCTTGCCGTACTCGAGAACAATGTCGCCCCGCGGCCAAGTTACTGTGAAAACGAAAACAGAATTATCAACAAAAGAAAAACGGCATAAAGATTATCGTTACACATCCTCGTACATGGCTCGTTAACGAGGGATAAATATACACGTGTCGTTGCTCTTCTTTCATTGCTACTTGTATTTTATTTCTTGTAAATCGCCCGAGGTACGAGATGTGGACGAGCAGGCGCTAGTGTTTGTTTGCACATTCGCTTTTCACGAAGTAACAAAACGAACAAAAGTTTCGTACATATCGTGTAATATAAGTTGCGACTCGATGGCTCAAAGGAAAAAATGCACATAACAAGGGGCATTGTACTCTCTCTCTCTCTCTCTCTCTCTCTCTCTCTCTCTCTCTCTCTCTCTCTCTCTCTCTCTCTCTCTCTCTCGCTCTCTTTGCCTCTCTTTCTCTCGGTCGCTTTCTGGTGAAGCTCTCGCTGCGACCGTAAAATCGGCGCATTAAATATAGATATATGCATTTCGCACGAAGCTAGAATCCCAAAAGAACAGATAAGAGCCATGTTTTATTTATAATTCGTGTGTTCTCGTGTACACGGTTGTTCGCGCGTATTCCGGTCTACGTGTACGTCGTATCCATTTACGTGTACGGAGGGACTCGGCGGAGGATTCAACCAACTTTTTCGTACTCCAATGAGTACGCGTTTGTCAAGAAGTCCGCGTAAGCTTGACATTTTATTAATACAATTTGCTTTATTGCTTAGTTTTATAGCCTGAGCGTTTTAACTTTCATTTGCAACGAACATTTTGTCAAAACGATAAATGTTGACCGAGGTATGAGAATCCTGTGAAGGGTGTAATTTACCCTTTTTTCTGTGGCGCTTTTCTCGAAACTACGTTTTATGAAACGGTGTAAATCGTATCTCAAAATCTATCCGTCCGATTCTCTTTGAATTCGGATAGAGTATAGTTTATAACATTTTCTATCGTACCCGATGATTTTGTTAATATGTTTATCCATTTGTTTATTACTTCATTAATTTATCGATCAAATAACTTAATTAATCAATATTGCATAAAAAATTATTCGTCAAATAACTCAATTCAATTGAGTGATTCATTAATTCATGAACTCAATTAGGTTTTGTTTTCTTCGAAAATCGAACTTGTAATAAACAAATTAATCAAGTTATTCAATTCTAATTTTTCCAACAAGCTATTTGATAACTTGCTTGAACTGAGGTGTTAATTTTAAAAAGTCGTCTTTATTGGTCGAAAATCGAATTATTTTTTCTACAGCTTGCCATTTCCGTAATTTTCGGAATTTCCCCAAACTATTCGGTCACACGAAAGTTTTATTATTATGCTAAAAGTACATTGAAAACATTTTTTTAACAGAGAGAAGATATAACCAGAAGCATCGACACCGATAGGCCGTGCCGAAACGGCGGCCGTTGTTTAAATAATAACAACTTCATTGTTTAACAATATTTATCAAGAGAAAAAAACTCTAATGTAGCAGAACTATGTATTAACTTTGTATAAAATCCCAACCTCGTAATCCCACTACCCTAATGTGAAAAAAATATTGAGCTCGAGCTGTTTTTGGGCCCCAACCTTACGCAGACCCGTTAAGGGATAACACCACTCTAGAATTTTGGAAAAATCGTTTTTTTTTTCTTATAAAATACTTTCGGGTCGTAAAAACAATATGCAATTGGTCCTGTAGCGGAACTTTTTTAGAAGGTTCAATTATCGATTTTGCCGCAGCGCCTCGGACTTCTTTCAGGCGCCTCTTTCAGAAACCCCTTTTTTTTAACTGGGAGGACGGATTACTCGAACACCTTTGCATGGATCGATTTGAAATGTTGATAGTAGCTTCACAATTACATTCTATATGGGAGTACGTAGCCGTACAATTTACTGCTTATTTTTTGGGCAAAAAATCGATTTATTTCTTTCGGAGTGCGCCATTTTTTCGAAATTTGATTTTAAAAATCCCCACGTAGTGTCATAGCTAGTAATATATAGATTATATTTTTGTTTGGTTTTTGTTCCAGGTCTTATACTTTACGAGGAAGCCGTCCTCCCGTGAAGCTATTTGTAAATAAACACGTTTTTCAAGATGGGCTCTGTCGCTGCCATTTTGTATGAAAATGGTAATAAATTTTTTTCTTTATACTTTAATATATGTTAAATAAACCCTCTCAAAAGAAATCCTATTCCTTTTTTCACACTCCCAAAATAAATGGTCAAAGTCAGGCCTTATTTTCTGCCGCTAGAGCCCTTAATAATTTACAAGAAGTTGTCGTGGTCGATGCGCGGCTGCGTCGATCTCCGTTTCAAATAGCATTCGCTTGAGCCAGTTGGCGGATCGGCGATCGCTCAGCCGGGCATAATATCGCTGGCACACGGGTTTTCCACAGTTTCTCTGTGCCCTCGTGCAAATACGTTAACGCATAGAGACAGCGTCGCTGTACCGGAAGGAAACTACGAACGAAAGGGTTTGGTGTATACGGACCTCCGGGTGTGTCGATGCCGAGGGCGCATTGATTCCTCTGTCCGGCCTGTACTCCGGACACTGATACGACAAGAATAAAGGTAACTAACGCCCGCCAGGAAGGATCACCAAGGCAAACGTTCCTCATCGGACATCTCCTCCATCTCACATTCTCACCGGCACTTTTTTCGCACGCGTTTGTACTGCGATTCGTAAAATGTTCGGAAAGGTCGCTTGCGAAACGATCGTCGATTCGCCGTTCTTTCGCGCATTCGCGACATCTCGAATGTGGGCTATTGTCGGTGTCGGTGCCGAGCGCGGAGACGTGGCGGCCGTGGTCGCGTAACGTCGCGCACGGATCGCACGGGACGTCAATGGAACGATCGTTCTCGCGCGTCGCCGCGCAACAATAATGTTCTCCCTCGAAAACCGGCGAGTCCCCTCGACCATTGACCCCCGGGGGATGATCACTCGTACGGGACCCGTTGACCTTTCGATCCGTCATTCCACGCGATTCGAATGATTTATTCGCTTTTACTCGCTGCTTAGCCGAACACGCGCTTCTCCATTGGTACACTCGTGGCATTTCTCCTGGATTCCTTCCGGGACGCGCTTCGTTCGACAACGTCATGACGTCCCATCACTGAAACGGAAATTCCAATGTTCATCGGTACTCTTGCATTATTATTATTATTATTTTCATTCTTATGGTAATTAGCCGTGGAACATATTGGATTCGCAACAATCAAATTTAAAGTTTGCCTTGTTGAAATGTTTTCCATATTATTTTATTTCTTGACATTTGTAGTTATTGAAAATATTATTTGTCACACGGAGGTTGAATACATCTGGCAAAGATCGCGATGAAAAGTTTGAATGATTTTCGTGGGCTGAAACCGGCGGAGAAAAAATTGGGGTAACCAACAAATATTTCTTCAATGTTGCTCGTCTTTTTGCTCATTTGGGCTACGTGGATTCGGGAATTTTTATCCGGGAAGACTTCTCTAGGAAGAGAGTTATTGCTAAAATAATAAGTCGGAAAAGCCAAAAGGATTTCCTCCGATTGTCAATTGGGACTTGAATGGCACTGGACTTTGTTTACACGAGAGGAAAAAGTTTGATAAAATTGGAGAAAGTCACGCGTCTCACATGTACGAACGGGTTTGCAAAGAGGCTCGCTGCTGGCCGACTACTTCCAGTTCTCAATTATTATCAATAGTTATACGTGGACTTGGTGTTTACGAAATCGGGGGAGTCAAAGAAGGGGGGAGAAGGACGAACGATCGGAGTGAGAAGCAAACTCTCCATTGGTCAGCGTACACCCCGTAAACGCGACGAACGTTACTACGATGCCTCAAGATTTCTGTGAATAAATTTGCCGCGTGAATTGATCTCAACGTTTCAATAATGCACAGCTGTGAGCAAAACGACTCGGGGGGGGGGGGGGGGGGGCATTGGAAATATCGCGAATTCGTTCTACATCGTCCCAAAGAATCTTTGATTCTCGCGCGTGAGAAAGAAAGCTAGCAAGATTCTCGGCGAGATCGCGGAGTAAAGGGCGATGTATAACGTTGAAGGAATAATGTCCCCAGCTTTCCGAGACTTACGTCGTATACACACCGGGACCTCGTATACTCCTCGCGCATATCGAATGAGTTTTTACGAAGTACACGAAAAAAAATCGGTAAGTCACGCGGTACTGGTCGAGAGCGTTCGCGAGGCTCTATGAATTATTCAACGTGCATTGAGAATATCATTAATTTAATGTGTAGTTTAGAAGGGTCGTGAGGACAATTTGTTGGCGGTTTTTGGCTCGGAATAGCCGAGCAGGTTTGCCTAAAAAAAATATACACGATGAGTAACATGTGTACTTATTAGTTCTCTCTTGCCGATGGGTCAATCTTCGCTGAGCGTGCCACCCTGTTACTTGTACCCTCTGACAAATATTGCCCAATTTTTGAGCATTGTTGGGCACTATCGACTGGACGTTTGTAATCTTTGATTCATTGGCAACGATGACAAGATTATCTTGCATACACTTTGATTGAGACAATTATTTCAGGCTAAAGCATCGATGCTCTTCGGCGCTGATTGCCGAACGAGTCTCCGGTTGGCGTAAAATAATGTGTGCAGGTTTGAAACACAACCAGTACAGGGTGTTAAAGTTTGTCTGGGGTTGTTTGGGTTCTAAAACATAACTGGAACATGGTGTCGACGTTTGTCTGGCTTTTTTGTACAACTGGAACATGTTAAAATTTGTTTGTGTTTGTTAAGGGGAGGGTAGGGGTTTCAGTGTGAAAAAAAACCACTTTTTTGCGAATTTCTTTCATGCATATGGAAAGAGTAAATTTATTGAAACCTTTTGTGCATTGTTAAGTGTCATTTCAAAAACATACCGTGAAATTTGTACGCAAAAATATCCACAAACAAGCCGGTGCCGCGTTTTTCTCGAAACCACTTTTTCAAAGACCATGTTCACTGCCATTTGAAAACTACATGACCGATTTATTTCAAATTTGGTACACTCTTTCTACATATAGAATACCTCCCCCCAACGGTTAGTTTGAGATTTTTTTTTTACATTGAGGGGGTTTTCCATCCCCAAAATAGCGGAATTTTTCGTGAAAAATAGCACTTTTCACTTTACATTACCACCAAAAATTTAGAAATGAAAAACAAAAATGAGCAAAGACCGTTGGGGAGACGATTTGATGATACTTTGACTAAATTTTAATGGTACTTGATTTCAGATAATTTCTAGCTGAGATACACTGAACACCGCAAATCGTTGTTTTCCAAAGGCGTTCTTGGAAGGGCTTTGTCACCGGCTTGTTTGTGGATATTTTTGCGTACGAATTTCACGGAATGTTCTTGAAATGACACTTAACAATGTACAAAAGGTTTCAATAAATTCACTCTATCCATATAGGTGAAAAAAATTCGCAAAAAAGTTTTTTTTTTCACGCTGAAACCCCTTCCTTCCCGTTAAGCATAACTGCTACACAGTGTTCAAGTTTATTTGGGTTTTGAAACAACTCGAACATGGCGTTGACGATTGTTCGGGTTTGTTTGGATTTTTAAATGCAATTTCAAGACAGCATTGAAGTTTGGACAGTTGGAAAGCACAGAAAGTTCATTTTTCTATTGTCGTTACGTTATTTTGACCATAGACAACATTTGATCACAGATTTATTTTATAAATCTCTGAATAAGTATCTCAGGAATGGTTGAGAAATTTTTGTAGGAGTAATCTGCCGAAAGAAATTGGAGCAATATGAAATTCTCAATTCTCATTGCACTCTAACTATGCAAACTTCAATCTCACGGTAATACCGTCTGCCGTACACTCTATAAATTGGTAACGAAAAATTTCTGGCAACCAGCCTGAAACTTTTGATCCCGCGATTCTAAGCAACCCTAAATGTTTTTCTTGACTGCTTTTTGTCCCCGCTGGACCTACAATATCCACCATCGCGCTCGTTATGCGCCACTGGGGTCGAGCTGGCGACACTCCGGATGGACCTCGTCCGGTCCAACAAGTTGCAACGAAAGGCAGGAGAATTTGGGAGCGACTAAACGTTGACCGGGGTGACTGAGAAGCATGGCGAGAGCTCTTTCGGTTATGCTCCGAAAGACGCAATCGCAGAAGATCCGTGGACACCTGGAAGAGCAGGGAGGGCTGGTAGAGTATCTACCTTTTCATCGGCGAGTACCCCAGTCCCTGTCCATGGAACAACAATGATTGACTGAGAAACGGCGAGGAAATACACACTGATCCGCCTCGACGCAGCAATGACACGTTGAGCGTAACACTTAGCCAAAACTTATGCAGAAAACTTGGTATTGAATTTTGAGACGAAGAATTGCGAAAGTTTATAGCGCGCACGAGGGACATCCAAAGAGGAAATATCACTGAGCGTGGAAACGCGACTGGCACTCAAACGGTTGCATTCCACTCGCGAATTTTCGTCTCGTCCGTGCGACTCAATTCCCGACACAAAAGGAGCTAGAAACGAGGGACGTGAAAAGAAGATAGAGCGAATTATACTCTCGCGATATTCCGAACTCTCGGGCTTTTTGCGTTTTGTTTTTCTCTCGTGTTCGTTGGGGCGAGGGTAAGAGGAGCGCGTGTAAAATATACGATTGACGATTTGGCCTCTCGGGGGAGTAGAGTGGGGGTCCAGGGGAAGGGAGCAAACGTATTCCGCTGCTCTGCGCGTATTGCCCTAACCCCGCATATAAATACTCGTGCACACATAGAAACGCGTAACACAACACGCGTAAGCGACAGAGAGCGTGCGCGCGCGCTCAGCGTAGGGATACAAGTGAGTCCCGAATAAACATTTCTGAATCGCGATGCGTGTGTATGCAGGCGGGGGAGGAAAGGGGGCATCTCGGAGAAGATATATCTACATGTACATATATATATATTTAAAAGACTTGGAAAAAGAGAGTACGAGGATGGAGGATGCTTTCTTGTACGCATTCGATAAATCGAATTTCATGGTCAAACGGGAAAAAACGCTCGGCCTTCCTCCCTCCCCGTTGCCGGATCCTTTTTACTCGGAAAAATCTGTTTCTCTTTCTTCAGGCTGGCAAGTGTGCGTGTGTGCATGCGTTCGTGCGTGCGTGCGTGCGTGCGTGCGTGTGTGCGCGCGCGCGCCATGTATATCGGTTCCGAGAAGCGCCGCCTGGTGCGCGTGGAAGGGGTTGAAAGAGAGTGAGAGACGCGCGAGGCGCTCGATCGCAACGCAGCCGCGGCGGCAGCTTTGGGGTAAAAAATCTCGAAAAACTTACCCTCTCGCATATATCTACGGAAAAGTGTAGCTCGCGCACATTGCGCATAACTCGGAGAGGCACTCACACACGGAGGCGCGAGCACACGCGAAAAACACTGCGCTCGCGCGCGCGCGTGCGGCACTGAGATTTTTATAGTCCACGTAAACACGCGTGTATGAGGATGAAAAGTCCCGAGTGAGTGGAGCTCACGAGAAACCCGTTTTTACTCACAGCTCGAGTTAAACACAGACACGCGCATATACCGATGTACAAAGAGAGCGATTGGGATTTTTGGAGCCCCCACCCCCCGCGAGGAGACTGCTGCGTTGGGCTCGGAAATGCACGGGAATATCTCGTACCGCGTGAGTTACGACGCGCAATCGTAAATTTCAGTAGCCACGGCGCGTAAATTCGTGTCACTTCATTATTTGGTGGAAAAACTTATGTTTACATTAGCGTGCGCGCGCGCGCGTATGTACGGAGAGCAGGTATAGCGCGCACACGCAAACACAGTCTTGAGAGAATTAACTCGTGTATGCGTGTTTGACGACGATACTGTACATTATTCCGGGTAATATATACGCGCGCGCCCTAGCTCGATCAATCGACAGTGTCGCCAACCTCGTGCAACGCCTTTTCTCGGAACTATCGCGCGGCGTGTGTACGCGACTTTCGATTCTCCTGAGACGAGTAAAAAATGACGTAGAGCAAAAAAACAAAAAAGATACCGCAGCCACACTCGATGATAGCTCTGTTTCGATTATTGATAAATATCGCGAATGCGCAAATTGTTTCTCCGTCTTTCTTCCCCGTGCGCTCGGTTCCAAGAGAGATTACATTTTCGCGAGAGCAAAAGTCGTCGTTTCTCATACAGCGATATTTTGCTCGGGAGAGCACGCATTGACGTCACTGCTCGCAAAACACTCGCGAGTAGCCGCATTCTCGGAAACGCCGCGCCAGAGACCAGTCGATCCAATTCACCGCCGACTTCGTACGGCGCTGACGTCGCGCGCCAATTTTCGAACTTGCGCGCTGTCTCTTATTTTTCCGATACTTATTTTCCCGAGGGAAACAAAAATTTATGACGATATCGTGACGTTTCTCGGTACGGAAAAAAGAGAATTTGCCCAATTGGTGGAACGATGAAAGGTGGAATAGCGCCGCGAACGCCCATTCGTCAAATTTTCCGACTGATACAAGGCTCAATAATACCCCTGGCAGTTTACATAACCACTGGATAATGGTTAGATTTTTCGGATGGTTGGAATTGGACAAAATTCTGCCGACTTCTAACCGTGTTTATAACCACTATCTGTGATGTGCTCAAGTTAGAAAAATGGTTAGAAATTTGAAATATAACCCTGCCGAAAAGCAACTACTCGTAACCAAAATTATAACCGTATTTATAACCACTATTCGTGGTTCGCTTAAGTTAGAAAGCGAATAGTAGTTATAAATACGGTTATAAATTTGGTTACGAGTGGTTGCTTTTCGGCAGGGTTGTATTTCAAATTTCCAACCATATTTCTAACCATCTTTCTAACTTGAGCAAATCACGGGTAGTGGTCAAAAACACGGTTAGAAAGTTGGCAGAATTTTGTCCAAATACAACGGTTAGTTGTTTGGTTATAAAACCGGTATGAATGAACGGGTAGGCAAACTACCAGGGATACAAGACAAAATTACAGTCCCAGATGCAACGTTTATCGTTTCGATATATATTTTGTTTACAAACCCAAAGAACCATCAATAAAACACGATACAAGTTGCAGTATCAAATGCAACGTTTATTGTTTCAATATATATATTTTCAACAATAATAAAATGCCAGTACAATTGGTTCGTATTCAACAGTTGATCCTTCGTCTCATTGGTGTATCGTTGACGCAATGAAAATGTTCTCTCGCCAAACTGTACATTTATCCTAAATACAGAACCCGTTAAAATAAATATAAAGTGCTACTCCCACTTTATCTTGCACGTTTCTTTTATCTATCTTGGCCTTCTCGATACATGGGGAAACCACGTTTTGTTCGGAGTGGCGAAAGGCATACAATGCAATGGTCCTCACGTTTGTCACAGGTTTTTTTTTTTTTTTTTTAATAATGTACTTTCATTGCCATTCTAATATCGACGATTTCCTTTTATCCCAGTATGTAAAAAAAACCGAAGACGGGCAAGGAGACGTAAAATTGTTTCGTAAGAGCGATAAATCAGATCCGAGTGGAAGACGCGAACGTGTGAGAGGACAAAAAAATAAACGAAAAAAAGACGTGAAAATCGATGACGTTAATGGACGGGACAATATATGCGTCCCTGCAGTTTTAAAACCCCTTCTCGTTTAGAATTTTAATGAGCTCTCGCATGAGCCTCTATATGTATTAACAAGTAGGTGTACAAAGTCTTAAGGTAATACAATATTTCGTAATATTTGAATTGCATTCGATAGAAAACGAGACTTTTCCGCGCGTGTGGTTCGTCGATTATCATATAAATGACTGTACAAAAATAAACGCGACCACTGCGCTATCACGAATCGTAATGATCGGAGAGCTCTCATCGCTCTCGACATTAATAGTTTATTACTACGAATTTTAGACTATCGATGACGGCACACAGGTGGTCGAAGATTCGGGCACAGTGTCGACATCCGAGACAAATAACGATACCCTCTTTCGGCCATGAATCGTGTTAAAAAAATATATATATGTGTGCTCTTGCTTTTTTCTTTTTTTCTTCACTCTCGTTCGATCGTGAACGAGCACGATAAATTTACCTAGGATCAAAATTTCCACTTATTCCATAAACGCCTCGTGTTCGCATACTTATCACATTAAAAAACGGCAATTTGTCAGCAAAAAAAAACAAGTACAAAGAATTTCCGGAGATCGGGAAATTTATCGTAAGCACGGAGGCATTGAAACGTCAAATTTCGGCGCCCGCAATTGTGTACATAATAAACACTTGCCAAAGCCAAAGCGGGAAAAACAACGACGTCCGCGTACACTGAATTCTTTGGTGTTGAATGCATATTTATATTTAAAACCATGGGATTATATTCGAGAGCATACGTTCTCGCTACGTTTAAAATATCCTCGTTGTTTTTTCCGTCAGGATGTTTTTTTTCTTTCTTTTTTTCTTCTTCAACTGAAAGTCTCAAGCCGCGGTTGAGAATTTCTTACAATTAGAGTCTCTCCGATATTACTACGATAATGTACAATTTTCCAAGCTTTCACTTTTCCTTCCAAATTGGTGTCGCCATTATTACTAGTCATACGTAAGCTCAAATTAAAAGCCCCCTTTCGCACTAAACGGAAATCATTCAATTATTGTGAATAACTACGGTAATTACAATTTATACGCGTATGTACATGTATGTGAATCGTAGGGGGTAATCGAAGACCTTTCGAGGCTGTTGGCAGTCTAATAAATTCTGTGACAAATTTATACTGGTAGGAAGTCGCTTTCGTGGGCGCTATCGAAGGAAAACAATTTTTCCGTTGCTTTTCGCACACGTTTACAAAGTATGATCGTTGGAAGATGGGGGACCGAGAGGAAAAAGAAACAATGTCATCGTCTGTTTCTCGACGAGCAGCAGCAGCAGCTCAATGGAATGGAAAAACGTTTTTTCCTACGAGTCTCAGTGATCGCGCAGTTCCCGTGTGAATTTTTCAATATCTCGTGTAAGGTGCCATCGCCGAACGGTCGTATACTTATTTGGTCGATTGTAAGATTACTCTACAATGAATTATTAGGGGGTGAAACAACAATTTGGAAAGCACGAAACGCAGCCGAAACGAACGAATACATATTTATATAGATATGAACACACATACGTATAAATTACGTTTTTTTTTCTTCACAAATTATGTGTGTTTAGACGTTATTTTTTTCTTTTGGAACACGTGCAAGGCACATTTTTCTGTTGCTTCTTTCAAAAAAGAACTATCACACAGGTTAGAATTAATTTTTTTTTTAATTCAGCGGTCAAAAAGACGAGAAAAAAACAACACATTGTTAATAATTACGGAGTTAGCACCAGTCTGATTTTTTTGCTTGTTAAAATAACGCTGTGGACCGCGAAGAGTAACGGCGGTCTCGCCGTGGCGAATATTATACCGAGTAAAACTGGAATTATTCGTAAATCTCTGCGATTTCCTATTATCAGGCACGTTACGAGTGTTTGAGCAAATTGTATGGGACAGGAAAGAATTGCGAAAGAAATGGGAGGCAGGTTTGCATGTAAAAAGGATCGATTGATCCGCGAAATAGCACGGCAGCCATTGTACCCTAAAGCACTTTTAATGTGAAATTACGAAAAGTCATTTCGTTGAATAAGAAAAAACTTTTTTATCGTATATTTTTTAAATGATAAAAAAAACATATCGAGTAATAAGAGCGGATAAGCGCTCTTTGTGTTTGGGCCATACTTTTTGTGTGCTCGCGGATAATACGAGAACGCTATTAACCCTTTGCATTCGAGAGGTGACTCTCGCTCACCACTTACTATCCGACTGGAAAAAGCGTCGATTGCAAAGGGTTAATTTTTTGAAATTTCTTCCCTTTTGTACAGCTTTTAAAAGCTGAGATTTAGATGCATATATTTATGCATTGAACTTTACACGAGGATAAAGCGAAACGTTAAAAACAAACTCGATACAAATCGAATAGTAATTATTATTGTTGGTATAACAATTGAGACATTATAGGGTTCGAGGAATATAAAATTTTCTTTTCCTCCTTACTATACGTACTTGACCGCACGGTCGTGTTCGAAAAATAGTAAATCCCGATTTAAAAAAAACTATCACAAGTCCCCGTAATCGAGCTACTCGCGAATGAAAGGACACCGTAAGAATCTCAAATTTGTAATAATAGCGATCAACTACACGATCTTCCTACGCTATGATTATTCCTTTTCTTTTAAGTCTATGCTCACTGTACAGTTCCCGACTCCTTTGGCGAAAAGCTGTAGAGGCGGTTATAAAAAAATTGTACCGTGAACAACAAGAATGTACTTCCGGTACCCGAGGGAAATCAATTTTCCGCATAGTTATATACAAATATGTATATACGATAATTAAAAAATCTGGATAATTCAGAGTGAATAAAGTAAAAAAGGCAAAAGCTTGCGAAGCATCGCAGCTTTCAGTTGTTAGTAATCGGTCGACTGGTCTGCGGAGCCTGACGTTTTTTTTTTTTTTTTTTTTTTTTTCATTCTCCGTAAAAGGCGCCGGAATAGATGAAGAAAAAAAAAAAAAAAGTCGTGCGAGCATAGAAAGACCTTTGAATATTAAATATTAACTAATGATGCCAATCACTTTGTTAATCGGGTGTGTTAATTTGTTTTACCATCTCGTATGTGTTTTTATATGTTCATGTCGTAGAGATGAGGTGGATGACCTACCGCGGTTGGCATCTGGCAGCCCCGTCTTATCAGCAGCCTCACCGAGGGACCGCCGTTCCTTATTATCTCAATCGCTTCCGTATGCGTCATGTTTTTCGTGTTTATCCCGTTAATCTCGATTATCTGATCGCCGACCTGCGAAAGAGCGAAAGTAAAGCAATGATTTGAACGATGATCGATTGTGCGAGAGGTGAATAACGATGATTTGAAAGAAGCGAATGATGCACACGCGGCACTCACTCTCAGCCGATTGTCGACAGCGGCGGGTCCGTTATCGGCAATTTGTAGAACGAAGAGTGGCATATTTTGAAATTCACGGCCTCCGCGAATGCTGAAACCGAAGCCACGTGTGCCCCGGGTAAGTTCGACCGCGTGATACTGTCCGCCGTCCCCGTCGGCCGTCGGTTCGTCCTTCGCGGGAGATTAGCGAGAAAGAGAAACGACGAAGCGTGAAATTTCTTGTTTAGCGCGTACGCCTCGTGGAAGCGGATACATTGACATTTCACCCGCGAAATTTCCTCGTAAGGATTGAAAAAAAAAAAGAAAACAAAATCGAATGGTAAATGGAAATGGAAAAATAAATAGTATACCTTCTGGGAAAGTGAAGCGTTGCTGCAGCAATCGTCGAGTGGATAGCCAATCGTCAGTGTGACCGAGTAGCCGGAATCCTTGATGAGATTAACGATATCTTTGTGGCAAACGTTGGTGATGTCGACATGATTGACAGCGAGAATATGATCACCAACGTTCAGTCGGCCGCATCTCTCGGCTGGGGAAGCTTCGATGATCCGTCCTATCGTCGAGCCCGCTTTGTTCACGGACGATATTATGACGAAGCCGAAGCCCTCGTTCTCCATCCTCGTAACTGTCACGTCGTACGGATACTGCATATTTATTTGTCTTCCGTAGGAGCTTTGTAGATTGTCGCGCAGATGATCTTGGGCGTTAATGCGCCTCCGTATGCCAAGGGTGACCCGACCGTTTTGCGCCGCGGCGATCATCAGTTGGACAACGTTGTGGTGCGACGAATTCATCACGCTCTCTCCGTCCACCGACATTATGAGATCCCCCGTGTTCAGTCGATTGTCCCGATCGGCCGCGCCGCCCGGCACGATATGACCAACCGAAACCTGCTGACCATAATATAGTTAATGTTCCAATTGCAACGGAGAAAGGAGGAACGTATCTTTAGGGCCGGGGGCGGGGGGGTCGCAAGGAATGACCGCGAGCGACGAGGGGCTATTCACTTGTGAAATCATTCAAGCACTTCTGTTCGAAATCGAATGCGAAACTACAAGAAATCGCCTGAAATCGCGAAGCGTCTTACTAAATCACCATTATTCGAATGTAGTTGAAATCCCTTGAAATCAGGTTTACATTTTTTAAAGTCGTCTGAAATCAGCACGAAGTCACTTGATTCAGGAAATCGCTAGAAATCATCTGGTTCTCGAAACAAGGAAATTTTATTATGATTTTTCATAATCCATTGTCCGTGCGTTCGAGCAGTCAGTCTGCGGCTCAACGCCAGTGCATGCAGAGAGATATACCGGGAGATAATTATTTGTGAAAACAAAGCTGTTGAAAATCTTGCCTCACTTTGCGTTGCGTTCGACTTCGAGTTCGACTGAAGGTCGACTGAAGGTATGTATATCTTAAATTAATTTTATATTCTTTTCAAATTTGAATGTATTTAAGGAGGTACACTAGCTTCAGCAAAATGGTGATAGATCAATAAAATTTGGTGAATATATTCTTTAGTATTATTCATGTAGATACAAATTTTTTCAGATTTTTTAGTTGTGCCGTTTTCTTACAAATAATTCACAAGCGTTTATTCTTATATCCGGAATACATACCTATATCTATAAAAACGCTATGCTTATACACGTGAACTTCAATATTCAATTACTCGATAACGGCACAATGAAAAAATCTGAAAAAAATTGTATTGACATATATAATACTAAAGAATATATTCACCAAATTTTATTGATCTATCACCATTTTGAAATTTTACCATGGTTTAGCATGGCAACATTGTATGAAGCTGGTGTACCTCGTTAAATTGACGAATAACAAACCGAAGCGATCATTAGACACCGTCTAATTTAATGAGAAAATAAGAAACGTCTTTTCGTGGAAAAATCCGAAAGAATGTGCACGTTCTCACAAATTATTATTAGTATTAGTAGTAAGGAAATCGTCGATATGTTGGCTCCTTCATAAAAATTCATCGAATTTAAGCAGCGACCGACTGCAGCGTGTAAGAGAGTCTGAATTGAACAGATATATAAAAAAAGGTGACGATAAACGAGATGACAAATGTTTTACAAAAAAAAAAACGACGAAATTCACATCGGCGAATGGTGCTTATTTAAGAAAAAAAAAGACTGAAAAAGGTTCACCGAAATGTTTTATCGGTTTAGTCCTTAATTTCGCGTACACAGATGGAACGACATAAAAAGTCAAGAGTATTCAAGCCATTACGCGCGGGTGAAAGACAATACCAAAGAAATTGGTGTTCTTTGTAATTGGTACGAAATCGTACAAAAATCACCAAATTTAGTTCCTGTACCGATGGATGTACATGGTTTTATTAGTATTAAGCAATATTGTTTGACTATTTCGTCGCCTTGTATGGCCGAAACGGGTCTTTATATTGGCATGGCTCTGTATGAAAAAATTAAACATTTCTTTTAATATCTATATCTGTCTTTTTTAAACCCGTTTTTTAATTTAAAAAATTTTTAATTCATATTTGAGTCTCAAGATTAGTCAATAATAAAAAAGAGAGAAATTTAACCATTTTCGAGCTTTTTTCTCCCTCCAATGATTTCAGCAATCGCTTGAAACTGAGTTGATGAATTCAAATGAAATCAATTGAAATCAACTGAAATTACGTGGAATTACGTGAAATCACATGACTTTAAAAATAGCTCGAATCATTTATGAAATCACAAAAATCATATGAAATCGACTTCACACGGAAATCTCTTCCGCACCTCACTTAATAGTGAATAGCCCCTCGGCGAGCGATGAGAACCACCAACCTGAGATCCTTCCTCGGTGCCGCCGACTATCCTGAAGCCGAAGCCGGTGTCCTGCCTGACCAGCGTGACCAGCGTCTCGATCCATTCGATGTCGGGTATCGTCGGGCAAACCATTTCTCCGCTATATTGAGGATATCTGAGGATAGAATCTCCGCTTAAAAGGTAAAGCCACTTGAGGGTTTTCAAATCGCCAGAAAACCAAAGGAAGAGGACAATGTTTATTCGGAAGAAAGTATGGTGCTCAAACTTTAAACGCGTTTTTCTCCAAACCATGTTTTTTTCAAAACTAGCCGGAAACGTACTTTTTTCTGGAACCTCATTACTCATATTACTCATGTGCTTTTTTGCTCGAAAATAAAAGTTTTCATTCAAATTCGCACGACCTTTAAAAAAAAAAGGTATTTCCTTATTTGCGCCCGCGGAACACATTGCACTCTGCGGGCTTGGACTCTCTGACGCTCCCTTTTTTAATTGAAAAATGAGGAAATACATTTTTTTGTACATTCAAAACTATGTATAATAAAGTTTTCCAACTCAATTTTTTTACTGCTTTTATTGTACCCGTTATAAAAATTCTCAAAAACAGCCTTTTTTCAAAGAGTTGGAGCGGCTTCAGTCGTTAAGGGGAGAAATCCCTTTGCAACGTAAAGAAAAGCTTATGGTCGAAAATGATCTCCACGAGGAAGCTGAGGGACTACTTTATGGTCCCGGAATCGCGGATTAATCGATAGGTCATTTAGTTATGACATTTTTGAGACTGAAACTCCAAACGCGTTTTCTTGAAAACCACTTTTTCGTGAACCTCGAACAAGATAACTCGAAAACTATTGATTCGATCATTTTGAAATTCAGCTTCTAGATGACATAATTACCGTCTATGTGAACCTAAGATTCCTTAAAAATTATTTTCAATAATTACTTTTTCATTAGGAAATACTACAGTAAAAATTTCATGAAAAATAGAACATTTTTTCCAGACACGTACCATTTTTCGAATTTTCACTGGATTTTTTAGGTTCAGATAGAGCATGTGGCTCTTAAAAATCTAAAACTTTTTGGCTCTGATTTTTCAGATCGATGCGTCAGGTTGTACGCCGTGAAACAACTAAGGCGGCAAGCGTCTCTGAAGCAAATGTCGTACAGCCATATTTAGATATCGAAAAAAAATAAAAAATCAAAAGATGTAACAATATGTACATAAAATGGTAAATAGGTAGAATAAATGGTTTGGACACAAAAAAAACTTAAGAATTCGATGACTTTTGACTGTTTAAAGGGACACCCCCCCCCCCCCCGAAAACTCGTTACCGATTTGTTCGGATATTTGGAGAGAATCGGGAATTTCATACGCACCGGGGTACGGAGCTCGAGAGCGGCTGCTCGTGCTCGAAGCTCGTAGTTTCCTTCCGCTTGTCCCAGATCTCCCCGGTGTCGACGTTTTGCTCCTGTCCTATCGTGTACGCGTTGTAATCCTGATCGTTGTATCGCGGATGTGTCTGTGCGGCGTAGAGATCCTTGTAATAATTGGAATGTACGCCGCCACCGTTGTGCTGGATCATGTTGTCGTGATGGGCGACGTTAACGGAATAAACATCGTTGTTGAGGCTGATCTTGTCGTCGACGGACCAGTCGCGTTTCGCGAGCGCGGTATGGTGCCTAGCGTTACGTCGTCGTTCAGAGTCGTCGTCTTCGTCCTCGTCATCCTCGGGTTCGTCGTCCTCGGGATCATCGAGACTCGTCATCGGGCCAAAGTTTTCCGTCATGTTCGCGATGTTCGCTTTGTACGGATCGGTATAATAAATGCCGCGATTGTAATCGGAATATTTGTACCTATTGCCGAGATGATTGAGATTGTTCTCGCAGGTTTGTTCGGTCCAGTTGACGTCGTTGCTCGGTGACTTGGTGAGCGCCCGGGTGTCGATGAGCGGGGTCTTTGGTCGGCTCGGCACGACGGTTTTCGACTGCGAGCTGTATATATCGGCGGTGGGGGTTTTGCTTCGAAAGAAATCCTGCGACTGTTTGTCCCTCTTGGCGTTGTCCTTGTTCTTGGCGGAATTGGGGGCGCTAACGGTGCGTTGGACGTGTATCATCGCTTCCTGATTCCGCGGACAGTCCTTGAGCACTTGAACGACCTCCGAGTGGCACATGTTTCGGACGTTGATCTCGTTTATGTTGACGAGTATGTCGCCCTCCATGAGATTCTTGCAGCGTTGACGATCCAGTATCTTTTTGACTTTTTGGCCGTGCGACGAGTCGGCGATCGTGAACCCGAAGCCCATCGCTCCCTTGACTATCGAGATACTGAGAAATTCCGGTTTGCTCGGGATCGTCGAGTCGTTCTCGTCTTTGCTCGAATCGTCGCACGTATCGGTCAATAGTATGTCGGTGCTGTTCGGCCTTTTGATCGAAGCTGCCGCGGCCGAGCTCATTTTTTCCGAAATACACAAATCGGGCATCGAGTTTACCGAAGTATTGGCGAGATTATCGCCGTTTTCGAGATTGTGCACGGGCAAAAAGGCCGTATCGAGGAAATCGAAGCGTCCGTCGTTTCGCGGCATACCCGAGTCGAGGTCCATGTAGAGACTGGGCTCTTCGCTCAACTGATCCGTCGACATTGGCAACATTTGTCGCTGCTGTTGTTGCAGAAGCTGCTGGGGGTGCTGCTGCTGCTGCTGCTGTTGTTGTTGCGACTGGTGGTGTTGCTGCTGTTGCTGCTGTTGCTGTTGGTGATGAAGATGGAGCGGTTGACGCATGAGACTGGGATCCCGAATGACCTGATCGCCCGGTGCGCTCACCGCTATCGTCGTCACGACCTCCGTGTTCGGATCATTCGGGTCGAAGGGCAACGAATAGCCGCGACAAACTTCGAGCGCCACCGTTTCGCCGCTTCCGATCGATTTGAACACATTCACCATCTCGTTGTGCGTGAAGCCCAATACGCAAGTCTCGTTCACGTATACGAGCACGTCACCTGTAATTGATGCGCGAGATGACAGTAAGCGCGACCCAAACAAACCAAAACAAACTCGCCGTGGTTCCGCGCGATTGCACTTACCCGTCTGTAGCTTTCCATCGAGCCAAGCAGGACCATTAGGCGCGACGCTCTTTATCTGTAAAAATTCCTCGACCGTGTCGTCGCCACCGACAATCGTGAAGCCCAAGCCCCGCGAGCTCTTGAGCAACGTCGTGCGCACTCGTTGGCCCTTCAGCTTCTTTGGGTTTCTCGTGAAGTTCGGGCTCTTTCTGTCGTTGATGCTATGCTGCGCACGTTTCGCCTGCAACACCGGATTCTCGTACTGGGTCCGTCGATTCACATGATCGATGAAGTACGTTCCGTAGAGTTGGTCGTCGATCTTCTCCCAGCCATAGGGCAACTCGTCGTCCAGACATTCCTCCAGGGAGCGCTTTTGAAATTTGGACAAGCGAGGGTCGAGCCAGTGAGACGTTCCCGTGTTGTGGCTGTCGAATACACACACGGCAATCTTACTATCCGTCCTTTTTATTTTTTCTTTACACCGCGCACAGCGTCACTCACTCGATGAAGTAAACTTCTCCCGTGTCTGTGTAAGCTTTTTCCCAGTTCTGAGGTAGCGGACCGAGCTGATCCTCGGACGCTTGCACCCTACAACGGGCGCTTACGTCGTGCTCGGAGTTTCGACCGACCTGCTCGGATCCCGTGTTGTACGTGTAGTTGGGTGGTACACGGCGACTGGACACTTCCGCCGCACTCATCGCCAGGATCTCTTTGTCTACGCTGCCGCCTAAAAAAATGCCGGCCGTTTTGCTTTTGAGCTACGCGAGTCGGAGGGGAAAAAAAAAACTTTGCCTCTGAAGTTGGGAACGAGAATCGTATTGTTTACCGTCATTGGCATTGTCCATGGAAACCGAGTCCTCGGTCTTTGCTGCCATTTTACACAATCACGGCTTGCTATTCTGAAAACGAAAAACTAACTCAAATCTAGCCAAAAAGAGTATGTTTGGGCTTACTACTTTGAGGTTGACAGGTGCAAGAGAAAAATTGACAGGTGGCCGGAAAAAACACGACCGGTCCAAATTTTCGTTTTTCATTTCCGGTTCGTCGCTTCCGGCCGGAGGGTTGCGTCTAGCGAGGGGGGCGAGCAGGTGCTACTCCCTGGGGTGACGAATTTATCCGATAAGAAAAACTTGCCTAAACGCTGCTCATACCCGTGCGCTTAAAATGCAAGCATAAAGCACCTCTGTATGGTTTTTTCACCAAGCACAATTTGTAGTTAAAAAACCTCCTCTCATTTCACCGCCACCCGCGTATACGAAGGCAAAATAAACGAAAAACTGGCTAGCGAATAGATCGCGACCCGAATGCAATTGGGCCCTCTCCTTCCGCGCAGCCTTTTTATCCCACACGTATATCGCGGCAGGAGATGAATTTAACTTTCTATCGGATGTGAATAAGCGAGATGGGCGTGTTTAGAGCGAGAGGGATGGCGAGGGAGAGAGGGAGAGAAAAAAAAGGGTTGAGATACCTGTGCAGTTAGAATAGCTAGATTCACAAGTTGGTATGTATATACTTTGCGTACTATAATCTAGCTGTATACGTTCATGAGCCTGTTCATATATGCATATATATCACGCAGTACATGCCATTATCATTATTGTGTCACTGTACGTATAAGCGCGCGTATGTACACGCACCGCTTCGTTTCGGAGGATAAAGAAAAAAGCTCGTAATTCTCGTATATACGAGCGCTCGATGTCAGAACGTATGGGATAGACATGTGTGTGCGAGGATATCAGATGGGGAATAATCGCGTAAACTGGTTTGCGGTCACGAGAATCGGCTTTATAATCTCCGTAGAGAGCATATCCTCTTCCATGTTGTTTATAAGGCTCGAAAACGCCACTGAGAAAATGCAAGGAAAGCGGTGGAATTATTTCAAGTGCACGGCCCCGAGAATATTTCCCACGCATAAAAATGCATTTTGCGTATGCGTCTATATATATATATAAATTGTAATTTATAATGGGTTGCACAGAAAGTCTGAGTGTACTCACGTAGCACAAGTTCTTTTCTTTCTTTCACGATGCATACTCCTTCCTCGTTCCTGTGTATTCGTCGCGACACAGAAACATCTCGCTGCCGCGTGAGTCAGTCGCGTATGGAGAAAAAAAAATACATTCCCCGACGGGTTTAAAATACTCGAGCACTGAATCACTCGGTTGCCACGAAAATGTTCATTATTGAGGGGGGATTTTAATCGTAGGCGCGCGAAACTCTGCGAGGATAGGTGAGAGATGAAAACGAGGGGTCGCGAGACTGTGGGCTATCGCGATATAACATAACCTCACGGCTTACTCGGGTTCCGTTGAGCCGGGAAATTTACGCGTACGATTGCGAAATGATAAATCGGTGCTTTATAACTGCGGGGAGAAAAGCAGCGCATACGAAAGAACGTACGAGATACGAGCGTCGTGACGAACGTGTGCGTGTGGCGGTGGTCACTGCACGAGTGCACGTCGTCACTGAGGAGGGCGGTGATTACAGCGCCCCGCGGTGGACGAGCGGTGGAGTCGGAACTTCATAGCCGCTGCTCGCGCGCGTCGGTTATGTAGACACTCCGATAGTCGGATAAGGCGTCGATAAAGGCTCTCCGGGGTCAATGTAATGTCAGACATTTTCAAGCGGAGTCTTCGCACGGATTGAGTTTTTAAAAAATCATCTTTCGATCTAAATATTATTAATGTTTGAGAAATATTTTGAAAATGTTCGTTATCACCGCAAGGGAGATAGTATGGAATTACCACGTACAGTCTCCGAAAGACCGTGCGAGTGTTTGCAAAAAAAAGCGGGCGCCGCGTTGCCGACTTGATCGCTGAGGACTCTGAAGAGCTCGCACCGTCGACGAACGATTAGCAACGCAATAAAAATGCACTATAAGAATGACAATTTTTCATCACACTGTTTAATTTGTCCGACGATCGTTATACACAATCGCGCGATTTCGTCGCAAACTTTTTTTATACGCGTCGGGAATATTTTATTTTCCGACGAAATAATTTTCAGTTCAGCGATTGCCGCCACGATACTCTGCACACTTTGAGAACAAATGGTTCGAATCCGCCCGTTCGTTGATCGTGCGATGAGAATTCTTGATACATATACACATATGCTGTAACGGTCGAATGTTTCCGATCACGTTGGATAATTGCAACATTTTCGATCACTTGTGGCAAATTACAAAATTTTCGGTCACTTCGGATAATTGCAAAATTATATTAGAATAATATGACTAATTTTATTTTTTATTTTACAGATACTATATGGCTCTATAAAATGAATTATATTATTCTAATACAATTTGGCAATTATCCAAAGTAATCGAAAACGTTGGACCGGTGCTGTGTATATATACGATAGCTTGAAACGTGATGTCCAAAACGTAGATGCCTCGTCTGAATACCAATCCGAATCACTGTCACGTATGTTCCATAATCTTTGCATTTTTCTCTTTTGTGTATGTACTTTCTCGCGTTTTTTTTTGCTCCTTTTATCGTTCCGCAGTGCACTGTTAGCAATAAATAAATAAGCAACTGAACACTAACGTATTGATGCCTCACATTTTGATCAAAAGTTAAAAAAAAAGGTTTGAGAGGATCAGTAATTAAAGTTCAGATCATATAAAAGAACACTTATAGTAGCCTCAATTACTCCCAATGGCTTTGAAAAATTTGTAAGAGAAAAGTGCACGAAAGAGAATACTAAAATAGAAACCTGTGCTACAGGAATACTCGAACAAATGAAACAATGCTTCTTTGTCGAAAAGTAACCAACATCGTAAAACATGCATGGGGATGATTCGGATAGGTTTTGATACGAGGCACCTGAATTTCCCTTTCGGACGTCACATTTCGGGCCATCCTCTATATTCAGGAAGACCACACGTGTATAGCTACACAACGGAATGTAAAATCGCGTGATAATTTTCAAATTGCCCAGATTTAGGATCGATGTGGTCTCGATGTGGTCTCGATGCACGACCAACAACCGTTCAAATTAAAAACAGTCAACAGCATATTATATATATATATATATATATATATATATATATATATATATATATATATATATGTGTGTGTTTACATCCAACGTGTGTACACATATATACGTTTTTTTGAAAAACAATCTCGAACTACTGATCCGGTGTTTTTTTCCGTCCGCTCGCAATTTCCTCGTTACATTGATTTTTATTTTTCATCCTTCGATTCTTTTTTTAAATATTTCCTTTACACAACATAGACTAACAAAAATATAACTCTTATTTATCTGTGACTTTTATTTACTGCCCTTCCTCCACACCTCCGACTATTTATTATCGACATGCCAATTTTATATTACCATTGACAATCTAGGTACAATAAATAAAATACTTTGCAGTCACTCATAGAAATCTACAAGTATCAACGTTACATGGAACTCGATACACTAATCGATTTTTCAATTAATTTGCCGAAAAAACGTGAATTTCTTTCTTGCAGGCCTCACGAACAAAAACCGGAAGGAGGAGGGAGCGAACTTGCGTGTTCGGGCTTTTCAAAACTTTTGATTTTAAACTTAAACTTTTGAATTTAAAAGGAAATTACATATAGTGTATTGAGCCCACACATTTTTTGGGTGCAATACTCGCGCCACATTTTTATTACAACGATATACAAACAGTCAATACGCATATTCAACTTTCGTCTTTATTGTTTTTTTTTCTTCTCCTTTCTTTCGGCCTAGCTATGCTTTCGTCAGTGTTTTTTGCCTTTTATATTATTCGTGTTCTTTGTACAATGAGAGGATGAGTTTAGTGTCATGCCGGGCGCGCCAATTGGCCCAATTTAACGAAGCTTCGCTTTTATTAATTCTTCTCGTGTGTACACATATATACACGACGTATTTACGTATATATGTATGCACATCATTTTCTCGTTTGACTATGTTACGCTTCTAATCGTGATTTCTACACGGTTTTACGATCATGGTTTTTTTTTATGTTTGACGTATATCGGTGTACAACGAACATTTGTCTGCGTGCTCGAGACGATGGGGAAGGACGAAATTTGTTTGGGTTTCAACATTATTTCGTTTGGGTTCTATATCTGCAGGTATGCGATAGTTGTCGGGGTGTACAAAAATTATTTTACAGTGTAGGAAACAGATGCAAGAAGCTGGAGTATTCCGATGGACGTAAAAAACAAACTATCGAAGCGAAGAAGACGAAGTGTACCGCAGACGTGGAAAAATTAATTGAAGAACTTGGCTGCTCGCGATCTGTGCAGAATGCGAGCTATTGAAGTTTGCATCGTTGAAATTGAGGAAATGTTGTTTTTATACTTCGCCAATTTCACGATCTTCAACGTTGTCCAAAATATTATTCCGTGCAGATTCAGATTGCGATTGCTTCACCGCTTTTTGGGGATTACATATTTGGAGAGAGAAATGTGGAAATTAAAAAATATTACATTTTGGTGGGATCCAACGATGCATAGTTCAACATTGGATGGAAGAAATATCAAAGTCGTGCGAAGAATTTATTTTGTTTGTAGTCTACGAAGGTTCGCACCCAAGTGCGTGACAAGTAACATTATTCTTTAATAATAGTGTAATATTTATCGAGGGGTAACGCCTCCCGTTGGAATATAGTACGAAGAGAAAGGAGTGCCTTCCACATCGCCTCAAATCTCCAGCAGCGGAGGATTCATTTTCTCATCTATATCTATGTATAGACAGAGTGAATGACAACTATTAGGGTTCCCTTGGCGAGCATATAGCGTGTGCTATAGCGAGCAAAACGCTTTTTTTTTAAATGTCGAGCGACAAAAATTGACCGTGATATTCGCGTTCAAAGTCCGACGTTGACTAAACATCGGCACAGTAGTTGCTCACGCGCAATATTTTTGCCTCCACGTATCAAATAATAGACGATAATTATTGTATCGTATTATCGATTTGCAAAGCGAGTCACTGTGATGATTATTTCTGATCGAAAAAAAATGCAAGAAAAAAATGTTCCTTGTTCGAAGGTTCGATTTCGAAGCCACGCTCGGTCCCGTTTCCACGTTCCTTGCGTGAGCAACTACCGCGCCATTCTTTGCTACTTGAACTTTGAACACGAATATCTCGGCAACAATTTTTGTCGCATTACATTTAAAAAAAAAGCGTTTGGCTCGGAATTACACACCCTATGTGCTCACAATGGGAAAGGGGAATGGGTAGTTGCGAATCACCCTGTATATAAATATATAATATTATTATAACGGTAATATAATGATACAGTATTATAATAATAATATACTATTCATATAATATATGTATATTTTTTGTCAGGTAACCAGTTTTCAACAATGCCAACAACATTTTCTCCTTCGCTCTTCCTATCATGCTTTCATTCTTTCATGTCCTCACTCACCCCTCAGTTGTTACTTACAATAAATAAGATTGCATGTGTCGTTCAGTCAACGTACGGAGAATATCCACGGAGTTCAGCTACTTTTCAGCCTTACACCATTTTTGTTTCATTTTCATGTCGTTCCGTTACTTAAGGGGAAAATCGAACGATTCACAGTCAAAGGGACGAAACGTAAAAGGGAAAGGACATCAAATTTTGCGCCTCGAAGATACAAAGTCAATGCCGCGTGAGGAATCGAAAAAATTCTCCGGAGGCAAAAAAGATGATCCGATTGTTCGTTCGCGAAAAAAACGAACGAATAACGTCAAAGAGGTAATATTTCTAGCTAACTCGAGAGAGAGAAATTGGATGTGTTCATAAAAAAAAGATGAAACGTTATAAAAGCGCCTTTTCGTGTCTCGCGTATAAAAAAATTAAGCGCCGCCAGAACCAGCGTGTGCGCCTCAATAGAAAAAGCAAATGTGTATCGGGATGAGCGAACAGTCCGCAAGAAATTCAATTCACGGCGAACGTTTCCATTTTTGTCGTTTCTCGCGTTCGTACTCGCGATAAGCTGTCAATTTTGTTCTCTTGCATTTTCGCTGGGTTAACGGAAGGGCATACGGGCACACTGTGTCACTGCCGCGATTCGAAGAAGGAACGGCAGCGCGCGATACGTCAGATCTTCTCCGACGCTACGATTCGCCTCGTGTCCATTCTCGTCGGGGAATCCGATCTCGAAGTCGTGGAGGGGCCGACGCTCGTGCTCCTTGCCAGGGGCTCGCTTCTCGCGAGAAACCCCTTATGGGACATCGTCCTCTTTGCGGCTCTAAATGAACTGTAGAAGAAAAAAAAGACCAAAAGATTTTTATATATTGCTCGAGAACACGAAAAGACAAAAAATGTCCCACCTCAAGGTGACATTGATGGATGTTGTTATATGGTTTTTTAGCTCGGCCATTATTGGGTCTCTTTGAGTTTTTTTAAAATGTGCGACACGTGCAGAAAAGCAGCGGTGCGTTCTTCCTTTGAAAAATCTTGTATTATTGTTCGATTTAGTTATTGTTATTATTCGGGCATCGCGGTGCGATTTTTCTCCGTCAGATCTGGACGATTAATTCTCCCCCCCCCCCTTTTCAAATGCTATCGTATTAATTTAACATTTTTATGTCGAATAAATTCGAATTAAAGATATCGACGGATGTTTTTTTTCTCGGACTCGAGGCAGGATTTACAAAACTTTTTTTTTCCAAGACTCAATGCAGAGTTCACAGGATGTTGGAAATATTTAAAAGTGAGTTATTCTTTAGTGGCTAATCTGGTGTAACTTTTCAAATTTTATTGCGACGTGAAAGAAAGTCATACTTTGATAGCGAATTAAGGGGATGCGCTACAGTGAGACTCCAAAATGTTGGAAGTTGTGAAAAAAATATGAGCAAAAAATCTCATAAGAAAAATATTACAGAAAAATCTGTAAAATTGGTCAGACGGAAAATTAAATGGCAGCAGTAGCTAGCTCTCTGACGATGAATTCCCAATGGATTTTTGGGCTGCCACTGTAGCCCTGAGAATTTACCGTTTCTTTCCCAGTATGACTAATGCCGACACCTCCGATATTTTCACACATCAAAGTAGTACACTAAAATAACGGAAGCACACACACGCATTGCCACACTAATGAGATTGAATGAAGGGAACGAAATCGTCGTGTTTCCCTTCGTTGGAGTATTTTCCACGGGTCGTCTCGCCATATCGAGCTTTCTAAAGACGATAATACAGAGAGAGAGCATGATGAGAGCGGATCTAGAATCTTGTAACACGGGTCAGCAGTCAACAGTCAGTGTATGCAAGTACGGTGAAGATATTTAGCAGCGTGTGGAACGAGTAGCGGGATCCTCGCTCCACCCCCACATACACACTATTATGGTAAAGCCCCATGAACAGGCAAAGCCGTGTGAGACGATTTTTGGTGCTGTGACGATTGCATGAGAATGAAGAGACTGCGAGGAAAAAAAAATCGCTAGTTTTCGTTCTGGAAAAAAGAAAATATCTTACGCTATGTCGAGAGAGATAGAGAAAACACATTTCGTCAGGCTTGGGAGAATGAAAAAAAAGAGTCGTAGAACGATAATTATTAGAACAACGTGCGTCTTGTTATCCTGGCTGTGGTGTATTCGCCAGGCTCCGGTATTTCGGCATTCACATCTATAAACGTGCATCAATGCGAATGTTATATTTTTTGCCACGAAAATAAACGTTCTCGGTCGATCGGAGCAAACAACGAAGGAGGGAGGGCGAGAGAGAGAGAGAGAGAGAGAGAGAGCGAGCGAGAGAGAATAAATAACGAATGAGAAGAAAAGAAACGAAAGACAAGCTCGATCAATCGAGTCTGCTCGTCTTCACTGACTACGTTGCGTTTCCCCACGTGTATCCTTGAGGTATTCCTTTCGCGTATTGTGTGGGGCATAGGCAGGGCCCTTCTGAGTAATTGGTCAATTACAGTGGCAACTAATGGAAATAAGTTCGAATCATCATATCCAACGATAAAGCGAAATAATAATTTCGCACAAATTTTGTAGATTTTGAAATTCTTACATTTTCTCTAAAAAGTCGTGGTTACGAAAATTCTTCTGCTAGTCACATTTTTCCAAGTTTTATCATTGATATTTTCTTTAAAGATTCGGTGATGTTTTTATCGTCGTTACGGAATCTTGAGACTTTTAGCATGCGTAGAGCAGTTTGTATCAGGCATCTAGAGTTATTTGGTATATCAGTTAATAGATAAAAATGTGACCAGCGTTCCATTTTCGTTAAGTTGCCGTATAAATTAGACCATTTTTAAATTCGTCATTTTTTCTCAAAATTTCGGTAACTCGGCTTGAATTTTTTCCGGTATACTGGAACGTATTTTTACTTTCTTTGTGGATGAAAATCAGTTAATTGTTAAATATTCGCGTTCGTGAAAGGAATACTTTAACATCGAACATTCCATCTACGTCTCAAGTGTGTCTAGTGAGAGCTGGAATTTTATTCGAAAACGAGTGATACCCGAGTTTTCAACGTACACCAAAATTCGTGTCGAAAATCGTCACGAATTCGACGAGTATCGATCAAGTCACGCGATTGTTTTTCAATAAAATTCCTTGGGAGCTGGTATTTTCCATGCACACGTACACGTATGTATACGTCTATACGAATGTATGCACTCGTTTCAAGTTTGAGTTTGGTGCTGTTTTTTTTGCGCGATTTCTCTCGTGAACAATTCCACGAGAATTTTACCTTCGATCGATCAAATCGTGAATTCGAGAAGAAGAGAGATTCTCGCTTTTCGTTTCAAGTTTTTCAGAAGCGGAAATACAGTCTGAGAGGGTGAGTTGGAATTCTCGTTCGAGTTCTCTGTCTTGATTGAACGAGAATATCTGCCCGCGTTTAGTGAAATCAACAGAGTTCTCAAGGCCCGCTGGAATCATCATCGTCGTCAACGTTCTGATCGTCTTCGTCGTTGTTGCCACTTTGTGCACAACTGTGTTTCTTTTGAACGTAAAAATTTGGGAGTGTAGATAAGTAGTGGCGGGTTGGGAGAGCGTCGCTGCTCGACTTTTATCAGGAGACATCGACCGAGTGACGCATCCTCACAGCAGGTACCTGGAACGAAAATTTCGTCAGCCATTTCGAGTGACTGAGCCGTCCGCCAATCATTATTGTTTTTTTTTCCGCGAATGGAAGAGTCGCTTTACTTTTTTTGTCAAAAAGGATGAGGGCAGGCAGGTGGCGAGCAGGGTGGGACGTCCCGCGACATTGACATTCAAATACGAATTACGGAGACACGAATGTTTTTTTTTTGTTTTAGGTTATTGCAGCTTTGGGTCCAGCGTGAGCTTCGTGCAAAATTTTGGATTCGTAAAACGTCGAGCGTAATTTGAGGTATTCCTTTCGCGGAGGGCGGTATTTTGTCGGCGCCTAAGCATGGCCTTTTTGAATCATTAGTATTATGTGGCGCTTAATAAAAATAAGTTACTACACAAAGTCGCGGTTACGAAAATTCTTCCGCAAGTCACATTTTATTATTAATATTTTCTTCAAAAATTCGGTAAACCCCGCTTTTTTATTGTCGCTAAGTAATCTTCAAAATGTTTCACATGCGCAGAGTCGTTTATAGCAGACATCTAGAGTAATTTAGTATATACATTATTAGATAGAATTGTGGCCATCTTCATAAGGAGCCTTATAAATTGGACGATTTTTCAAGTCGTAATTTTTCGTTAACGGTTTACACTTAGCTGAAAAAGTATCGTTTTTTGGTTTTCGACGGATTCTCAAAATATAATGATTTAAAAATATTCCCTAAGAATTTTAAGTCGACCGTCGAAAATTGAAGGAGATATGGGCGCTTGTAGGTAGGTTTCGTGAACTTTAAACGCGTTTTTCTCTAAATAACATTTTCAAGATCGGTCACCACGATATCTCAAGAATCACTCCACCGATCGACTTCAAATTTTACAAACTTCTTTTACATATGAAAAGGCTTTATCGTCCTTTAACTAAAGCGTTTTTTTTTCGATGCATATTTTTTTTCACCAAAAATCATACTCTCAGTCTGGACCGCGGCCTTTATTTCAAAAAACAATATTAAAATATTAAACATAAGATCCTCGAAAAACATAAAAATGATCAAACATTAAATCCTTCGTCCAAGCACTAGATAATTTTACGGAAAAACTGAATGCGTTTGATTTTTTTATTTCGGTCGATTTGTTTTCGAGCAGTAGTGGTCACCGCGAAGGACTGTAAAAGATGCGAAAAATGGAAAAACATACTTAAAACCATATTCATTAATGTAAAAAGAAAAACAACATTTGAAAACCTGCACATGTGTTCCTTGAAAAAATCGATTTTTTAAAGACGGGTAAAAAAATCGATTTTTTAAACATTTTCTCAAAATATACATCTATAAAAATATACACCAAGTCATATTTTTATTCTTACATGGGGGTGGGAGGGGTTCTCGATAGTTCTTACGTAAGATCATAAAAGTAAGTTAATGTATAATAATAATTTCAAAACGCACGCGATCCCGAGCAGAGACGTTCCAGTCGCTAACCAATCTGATTGGCTGTTGAGCCCCTGGACTGATTCATAAAATTGAAACGTTAAAAATACATGTTAAAACATTATTTTTCTATGACACAAACAAACGCATTTTTATATTTTTCCTACTATATTTCTTTGTTATTTTGGTAGATATTGATCTTACGTAAGATGGAGGGGGGGGGGGGGGGGGGTCAGAAAGTGGTTGAAATAGTCTTGCGTAATAAATGAACAGCCCTTATTCAAGAATGTGTGGGAAAATGTTCAACTCAAAATATTGACAATCGACCAAGTTACAGACGATTCAGTGAGAGCAGGTAGCGCAACGATTTACGTATACTAAAACTTTCAATCACGTTTTTCTCGAAACGACTTTTCTCGACCTGGCCGGAATCATAACTCTAGCTATAATTGTGCGATTTTTAATTGAAAAAAGAAATCATCATTGCAGTAGCTATCCTTGTACGTTGCTGTTCTTTTTCTTAAATTCAGTATTTTTGAAGCCCCCAAATATAAGTAAAAATTTCATCAAAATTACAGTGTTTTTAACACGCGCGATTTTGTGATTTTTTTCTTCGTAAAACGGCTACGTACAACGAGCACTAAATTTCTATAGATTATAAAACGTTTATCCTTTTATTTGTAAGACCAACCATTGCCGTGTTATCGGTCCGGCCATTGGACCACATTTTTTATACAGAGGCTATATTATACCCCAGTAATGTTGTTAATGTTTAATTTTAAAAAATTAAAATTTATACGAAATAAGTTCAATGTATGCTTAATAACACTCGCTTTGTTCCAAATTCCAAATAAATTATCTAGCAGACGAAAAAAAATAGGAACCCGAACTTTTTCGGCCCGTCACCGTAATTCGGCCCTCTCATAAAAGTTGGGTAATTTGATTTGATGTTTTTCCAGTATACTGGGGTGTATTTTTACTTCATTGTAGACGAAAGAGAGTTAAGGTAGTACCTCCACAGAAGAGTTGAATTAAGAAATGGTTGAAATTTGACAAATATGTTATTTAATACATTATCCAAACATCTGTGCAATTTGAATAAGTTTGACCACCCCAAACCTGAGATATTTACACTTAAAGTTGGCTTGGTTTACACGCAACAAATGCGTTATGATGGGCAAACAGAGCATCATTAATTCTACCGTCAAAACTAAAATTAAGAAATTGATAAAAAACGAGGATAAGCTAGAGTAAGATATCATGAATAATGTGAAAAAAAATGAGAATGATTCACCATCTAGTTTCCAAGATATTACCATGAAAAGCCCTCACAATTTTGGTGCAAAGCCTGGCAAAGCCTGGAAAAAAAACAATTGGAGCAAAGCCTGGACAGTCCCGGCAAAAAGTTTACTGGCAATGGTAGATCAAAAACACAATATAAAATATATTTTATGGCAATAAATGATATCCATCGTATTATCTACTAGTACCGAGTCAATATTGCATAGTTTTTAATTTGATTTATTACTAATTAAACCAATTATCAATCTTTGAACATGAACATGGTATGTAAACTTTTGGTTGAGATTTTCGCAGAGGAACTACCTTAACTGTTAAATATGCAGCTTCGTGAAAGAAATACCGTAAGGACGTGAGAGAACAAAAGGGTATACCAAGATAGAGTGTTTTAACTGCGTGTGCGACAAGCAATCGTCCCAGCTACGAACAAAAGAACTTGAGCAGTCATGAGCAAACGGAACGCGCGTTGTAAATTTCACCCCAAAACTTTCAGTTTCACAAAAATATCAGGTTTCCTTCGGCTCGACGACGTGACGATAAATATCGAGTGGATGTAGGACGTACACTTAAGGTATTCCTTTTACGAACCTGGATGTTTAACAATCAACGGATTTTCGTCTATAACCAAGTAAAAAGACATCTCAGTATACTAGTAAAATGTCAAGCCAAGTTACCGAACTTTTAAATAAAAATTTCGACTCTAAAATACGTCTCATTTATACGGCACTTTATGGAGATGACATGCTGGCCACATTTATATCTAATAATTTATGCACTAAACAACTCTAGATGCCTGATATGAAATGCCCACGCGTGTAAACAAATTCTAAACATTCTGTAGCGACAATGTTTGAGGAAATTGTAATCATAAAATTTAGAAAAATATGACTAGCAGAAGAATTTTCGCAGCCGCGATTGTTCAAAGAAAATGTTATGTCTAAATCTACAAAATTTCGGCGAATTTTCTTATTCCCGTTTATCGTTGTATATAATAATTGATTGTGACTTATTTTTATTAAACGCCTCTGTAGTTTACCGATTATTCCGGAGGGCCCTGCTTATGCCCCCACAAAATACGGCCCTCCGCGAAAGGAATACCTTAAGGCCGGAGCCTGAATTAGAAGGTCCGAAAAATCGGTTTTTTATAGTTTAAATCGATAGATAAACTATCCAAGAATATGTTTACAAAGTTACGGAGGCCAATATAAATAAATACGGAGGTAAATATTGGAGAAGTGATTGACTTTTGATATCGATATTTTTTCCTATTGAAAACGTGAAAAACATTGAAGCGCGTTTTCTCCAGTTTTCATTTTTACGATTTTTCCAAATTGTCGGGCGTGTAGCAAAAAAAAAACTAAACGACCTATTGAATCAAACCAAAGTTTATTTTCTTCAGTATGAAAATCTCTTCTGAGCGAATTAAAAAAGTCGTTGAAAAAGTATTTTTTTAATCATTTTTAAGCACGTTGAAGCGTTTTTTTTATTTTTTAAATATTTTAAACCTGAGAAAAGATATAACTTCACGATTTTTTCAGCTTTTTCTTAAGGGGTTACCCCCACTGGCGATTTTGAAAAAATCGATTTTTTTTATTGCATTTTTTTGAAGTATAAGTGTCCGGGCCCATACTTCTGTATGGGCCCGGAATAGATGACTCTATGTAAGTTTACAAAAAAAAATATTTTCTTCGTGTAAACTGAAATTGAAACTTTAAACGCGTTTTTCTCAAAATGGCATTTCTGAAGTCGGTGACCAAGATTACTCGAACACCAATGAACCGATCTTCTTGAAATTTTGCAGGCTTATTCAATACATAAAAATGTAGTCTCAAATCGTTCGATTTTTTTTTTTGTTAAAATCGAACCATTAACTTTGACTGTTCGCCATTTTGTGAAAAATGAATATTTTTTAAAATCCTTCGATTAAAGACTAGTTTATACTTATATTTGACTAAATCCATCCGCTTTTTTTTCCAGATGATCCACTTCGCCGCAATGTTGGTCACCGCAAACCGTGTATATAAAAACATTATTTCATTGACGGCCATTTGCCACTAAACAATGTAATATTTTTCAATAAAAAAATGATTGAAAGTTCTTCAAGATGTGTTCTTTAAGATGGTATATTGATCGATTAAAAAAGTTTTGTAGTTTTCTTTAAAAAAATTCATGAAAAAGGCCTTTTTTTGCGCTACAAGTGGGGTAACGCCTTAATTCACCTAGAAGAAAAGTATATGACAATTGAACATTTTATAGTTTGTTGTTGTTTCAGTCAAGAATTACAAGCTGCATCTTCCCCGCCGATTGCGAACTGCAGTGGCAAGAAAAGTTACCTCAATGTTTACCGAGCTCATTTTTTTCCCTTCTAAGAAATTCCCGATAAAACGCTTTTTTGGACCTTCTAATTTAGGGTCCGGCCTTAATGGAGTTCAGACAGAGATCGTTAGGCGAGCGTATAGATAATTACCAGTGTGAGTGATTTAATTGTAGGCAGATAATAGTACTTTCGGGTGGTAGGCATGTGTTAGATGTGGGTTAGGTAGACTTTCCGCTTTAAGTACGCGCTGCTTCGTGAGGGTGAGCAACAGCTGACCATAGTCTCGTTGCTGGAACATAGCCGATGCTCTCTCGTATTCGATTCACGCTTACTGAAAAAGATTCACTCTGACGATGCAGGACAAGAATCACGTACGTCGAGAGAAAAAAAACGACATCTTCGTGTACGTATAAAAATTGCGGACACGCGCTGACGACGATGACGATGGGAACGCCCGGCGATTCCACCGAGACAACGAGGACTGGCATATTCGTAAAGCGATTCGTCGCTATAATTTATTCTTTTTATAGACCTAACTGCGAGTATATCTGCTGCCTCGTTGCAATGCTTCCCATTCGTAGGTATACTCCGAATAACGAAAAAAAAAAACAATTCTACCAACTTTGAATAGGCTAGTCAAATTTTCAGAGTAAAAAAGAACCCATCAGGTTCTTCGTCGATCTCTCTCTCTCCCTCTCTCTCTCTCTTTCTCTCTCTCTCCCCTCCCCGAATTTCTACGGAAATTCATATTCTCTTGTCTCACGTTGATTCGCAATTAGCCAGTCCGCGTGGTCCAGCTCGAATCCGCAGTTCTTAAGTTAGTATCGTCAGGCTGTCGTTAAGTCTTGCATTTCCGCAGCTGGATACAAAATATATACGGTACACATTTACAATTTATTCGACGGTATATGTTGTGATCAATGATCATAGAGCACGCACAACTCGCTGATAATTGAGTGCAAGGTCAATTTCCTGGACTTGAAAAGCGATATCGTCAATATCCCTTTTCATGCTCGAAGGAAAACTAAGCTGCCGCATTGCAATTCGCGCAATTGTTCGTGAAAGGAGTGCCATTTAGGCGGTAGCTTTCCCTCGAGGCCCCCAGAACAGGAATAGAAACATCGTAAGTTTAGGGACAAAAATATCGTAAGTTTTACCTTCTTCGTCGCAGCGACGCGTTGAGACCGGGAAGACCGAACTGTCCCCGGGGTATGACCATTCTAGCGTTACCCTTGGCGGGTCTCGAGCCCCCGTGGGATTGCAATTGGCTCAGATGGGCAGCGTAACCCTCACTGAGTGTGGTCGCCAGTGCCTGATGTTTCTTCGAGACTTTACCGACGATTACAATCTGTTGGGGTTTCAAGTTGATCGCGGTATAGACGCTAATGTCCTTGCTGCTCCCGTAAGCCTGATGTATTATGACCCCGTGCTCCTGCACGAGATTGTTGAGATAGGCGGCTTTGTGCCCGAGCGGGTCGGTCGAGAGGCCGTCCGCGAATGAGACGAGACCGTGAGGAAAGTTGTGTTGCGACAGCCACGAGACGACCTTCTGCTGTTGCATATCCGGCCGTGCCGTTATGTAAATGATCAGATAGCCCAGCTCTTGCCAGTGTCTGAAGAAAAATAGATATTTTTTTTAAATACAGTCTCGTGCTTTCGTCAATTTTTCGTCGAGTCTCCGCGGCTTTTTCCCAATCGTACCTCGCAACGTCGACGGCGCCTGCTCGGACCTTGGGGTCGCGGCCTGTTACGGACATACTGGCGGTGAACGAGCCGTCTATGCTGAATACCACACACTCCGTTTTTGGCGGTATCACCGCGATGAAAAAGTCCACCGAGGTGTGATCACCGCTGGGAGAGAAACAAAATTCGAGCATTGGAGGCGTCATAAGTATTTCATTAATTGTAGAATTTAACTGCTCACCGAACGACCATTTTGATTGGATAGAGCCCGTAGCCGAGGGCCTTCTCGTCGGGGATCCTGTAGGTTATTCTTCCAGTCTTGTCGGTCACCTCGGTCGACAGGAGAGTCCACTCGCCCAGAGGCGCGTCCTTCATCACGTGGATGTCGACCTTTTCACCTTTTTCCACGAGAGAACGAAAATTAGAAAGACGTTGAATAAAAGAAAAGGAAACGTTATTTTAAACAAATTATTGAATTATCAATTAAATTATCAATTAACTGCTCTATAAATTAAAAAAAATTAAGTTTACGCTAAAATAGATTTTACCGGTGAGAGCTATCACGTCTATGGGACTGTACATGAAGCGTGCGATGAGTACTTGCGGCGCGCCTTCCTTGACAATTACGTCGTTCGCGCGGTGATTGGCCGCGACGTTCTGAAATTTACGTGTAATAACGATCAATCTCGGGATAATTTTTATTTTCACAAAAATTGCGAAATATTGAGTTGCAATTGTGCAGGCAAAAACGATGGGGATTTTTATAAAATTTTCGATAGGGATTATACGCAATATTTTTCACGGCCATTTTATCCGAAATTTCCAAATGTAAGAATGTAGGAAAAATACGGAGAAAAAACGTTTGCAACATTTTTTTCTCTCAAATTTCTCTAGAAATATTCAATAATTAGTAATTGGAAAAAATGATATTGAGATCGTTCTACCTTGAGCTTGACCGATGTCCGTTTCTTGTTCCATTTTTCGCGTGGCTGTCCGGGCCTGAAGGACGCGAGTTCTTTCTCCTCTCCTCCGAGCATGGTAAGATCAAATCTCCCGAGCTGTCGGAGTATGAAGGCGATAACGTCCGAGGATTCCCAGTAGCTCGCGTGAAAGAGATGCGGCAGCGCGTTCGTTGGGAAATTAGCGAGTCCTTCGGGACAGTAGAGAGCGTAATCTATCCTCTTGTTTCCCCACCATTTTTGTGTAACTGCGCACGGGTGTCGACATTTTTAGAGGAAAGAAAGAAACATCGACGTAGTGTGTGACAACGGAGAGAGAGAGAGAGAGAGGGAGAGAGAGGGAGAGAGAGAGAGAGTGAGAGAGAGAGAGAGAGAGAGAGAGAGAGAGAGAGAGAGAGAGAGAGAGGAGAGATCGTGGGGCGACTCACGAGCGGACACTGCCTGAAGGGGAACATTGTCGATGAGACCGGAAACGGTGCTCTGCAGCGATATGTCGGACATTCTCCGGAGATGCGACAACGGAGTGTTGGGTATGTTGAGGCCGTCAGTGAATAGTTGGGGATTCGTCTGTACTGCTTCCACTGCAATTGGAAAATGTTGAATGATTGCTCATTATTCGCAGCCGTGTTCTCCCGATAGAAGGTCAATACTGACGCAAGTGATAGGGTTGTCCGTTGCCGAGCGGATACTTCTGATAACGCGCAACGTTGACCGGCGGCAATTGGGAAAACCTCGCGGAGATGAGAGGCTCGAGCCGTGCAGCAACCGGGTCGGTCGGATGAAAGAGATTGTAAACCTGGTGGACCGCGGGCCTCGGCACGTTGTTGCTCTTCTCACCCGTCGAGGATATTTTCCTGTATGCGAGGACCAGGGCGAGAGGAGTGCCGAACATGAAGAACTCGCTGACATCGAAGTCGAGTTTGCAATGCTGCGAATTCTCACTGAAATTCACGAAAGGGTGATCGTCCCGTCTCATTTCATTGAAGATGTCTCATTGGAGATGTCACATTGAAGATGTTTTATTGTAGATATCTCATCGGATATGTCGAAATGAAGATATCTCATTGGAGACGTCTCGTTAGAGATGACTCAATGAAGATGTGCGCAATGAAGATGTTTCAATGGAGCTATCTCACTGGAGATGTCTCAATGAAGATATCTCATTAGAGATGTTTCATTGGAGATGTCTCAATCAAAATGTCTCAATAAAGAAGCTCAATGAAAAAGCTTATTGAAGACGTTTCAATGGAGATGTCTCAATGAAGACGTCTCATTGGAGATGTCTCATTGGAGATGTCTCAATAAAGACGCCTCATTGAAGATATCTCATGAAATGATGAGGAAATTCACCTGGTTGACGAGGATCTTCTCCTGGGCGATGGTGCGACCAGGTGCTTAGGGTCGTCGAACACCCCCCCGTTGTTCTCCATCCCCGGTTGATGATTGTCGTTCTCCAAAATGCTGTTCTCGCTGTCGTGTCTCGATTGATACTGGACCGAACGGCAGAGCGCGTCGTACGCCAATATCGAGCCAACGGAATCTCCCACGAAGGAAACTTGACCCGCGAAACCTCGGCCTTCCTCGCTCCGAACGAACTCCTGGTACACCAAATTCGCCCCGTTCACCACCCTCGAGACGGCGTCCTGATATTCGGGCGTCGAGCTTGCGAGCAACGGTATCGCACCGATAGGTATGGTGTCGTGGGTTACTTGGGGCGCATCGACACACGACGGCGAGACGTCGAAGCTGTAGGGGCTCAGACTTTTTTCGAAGCAGGATACAGAAGGAGACAATTACAATATTATCGTTTGGGATTTTGCGAGTGGCTCGCGATCAGGGTATCAGTTTTTTGGGCTTATTTCGTTAAAAAATACGCGTCAAGTTGTTGTTGCATTAAAAAAAATAAGTTTCAACACAAATAATACGATCGTTGCAATGTGCCGGCGCAACTTGGCAAAGTAAAGGATCGTACGTCGCGTACCTGGACAAGATCCCAAGGCCCTCGGTGCATATGGACGGACAAGAGACGAATTTCACCGCTATGTGACCCACCATGCTCGGATAATGTTGCCTCATCACGGACTCGAAAGCCCCACGGAAGGTCGTTATATCGGACTTTTTCGCCGCAAGGTCAACGTTCGCGTCTGTCATTCGATTTTTCATTCGTCGATTAAACAAAATTATGACGATAAAAAAAATAGATTATCAAAAGAAACATTGTACAAGATTCATACCCAAAACGCTTCCGGCGTGCATGGCTATGAGGAGGACGGTAGTCCTGCAGGGCTGATGAGTCGGGGAGTGTTGTGGCGACGCCGGGCAAGATATGTCGAGGCTCGCCGAAGATCTGATGTGCAGCCTCTTGCCACTCCTCTCGCTGGCCACCCTCTGAAGATACGCGTGCGAGAATATGCTGTCGTCTGCGAAGGCTACCCGACGAAAGGGGAAACAACGTACAACGTTTAACGACGGCAACTATTTGTCTACGGCTATTGTGTGTATTGCGGAGGCGCTGATGAGGAAGTAACCTTGATTATCGGTGGGATGGACGGTGGGCGATACAGAGTCGTCTTTCTCGGTGAGCAGGTCGAGCGAGCTCCATTTAGCGAGGGAAGCGTTGTCGCCGAAATCCTCTAGTGATTCGAGCGGCGTTAAATCGATAAAGAAGCACCATGGTTCGTTACGATGAAAGGAAAAAATTGAGCTACGCTGCAGCGATAATTATTGCATTACGATCATGTGGAACACGCATATACAAGGTGATTCACAACTGTTGGGGTTCCCTATATAGGGTGCGTCTGCGAGCAAAGCGTTTTTTTTTTAATATTGTGTGACAAAAAAATCGACGACATATTCGCGTTCCAAGTCCGACGCTGATTCAACAATAATGGCACCGTAGTTACTCACGCGTAATTTTTTCCTTCCAGTATTAAATAACAAACGATAATTATTGAATCGTACTATCGATTTGCAAAGCGGGTCTTGGTGTTCATCATTTTTTAAGGAAAACAAAAATTTGAAGAAAAAATAATTTACTCATCCGGAGGTTGATTCGTAGCCGCGCTCGATCCAACTAGCACGTTCCGCGAGCAACTACCACGCTATTCTTTACTACTTGACCTTTGAACGCGAATATCTTGGCCAATTTTCATCCCGCGACATTTCCGAAGGCTTACACCTAGTGGAAACTTTTGAAAATATCGATGATTACTTTTCGACGGATTGCCAAAATATAAAATTTCCAAAATGTTCTCGCAAAATTTCAAGTTGATTTGTTCAAAATTTAGGGAGTTGTGGGCGCTTATAAGTAGGTTCCGCCAATCGGTGAACTTTAAAAGCGTTTTTCTCAAAATGACTTTCAAAATCAATGATCACGATATCTCAAAAATCACTGGACCGATCAAATTCGAATTTTACAAGGTTCCTTTACATATCAAAAAGCAGTGCTCGAACGAACGTATTTTTTTTAATGCATAGTTTTTTTATTCACAAAAATATATTTTTTTGATCGAAAATCGATAATTTCACTTTGGACTGCGATCGTTTTTTCAAAAATCAATATTTTATAAAATTCTTTCTCCAAGCACTAGATAATTTCATGCAAAACTGAATGCGTTTGATTCTTTCATTTCGGATAATTTGCCTCCGAACAGCAGTAATCACCGCGGAGGTTGTTTTTTTCAAATAGCACAAACCGTTTTTGGTTTGCGCAAATATTTTCCAATACGAAAAATGCAAAAGATACTTGGAACCATACTCTTTAATTTTAGAGTAAAATTTTTGCGTGCACACGTTCTTCTAGAAAAAAAATTAGGACAATTCCGGTTTTTCCGGTCACGAGCTATGTGTAATCCGTTAAAAAAGTGTTTGGCTCGCAATCTAGCCCATGTGCCCGCAATTGCTACGCTAATAGTTGTGAATCACCCTGTATATATGTAATTTCGCGGACACAAACTATGAATACCAGGTGTGCTTCAAAAACGAAAATATAGCTACCAAGATTTGTCAGGAGGCACACTTTTATAATATTTCGAGCGAAAACTTACAAAAGAGTAGTCGACTGATCACTGGTCGCGGATCGAAACTTTCCTCGCTCTACACAACTCATTTTTTCCACCATACCTCTTTTTCCCCATCAATTACTGAATAATGAATTGTTCTACGATTAGGAGGAAAAGATTGGAAGCGTGCTTGTAACAAATTACGCAAGCGTTGCTTAGCGGAGCGTGTTCTATCATTCGCAAATTTCCCATCTTGCAACTTGAGAGCGACAAGCGCGCATGCATGTTCGTTCGGCAATGCAATTCCGCCGCTGGATGCGCTGCATTCGCTTTTGCAGCTCGAACAAAACTTCTCAACCGCACTCGCCAACAAAAAGTGTCGTTCAATTTTTCTTACAAATATTTGCTACCTTACGCGTGTGTTTTTTTTGCTAGCCTCGTGAACTTTCAGTGTCGTGGGTGTGTGTGTGTGTGTGTGGGTGCGCGCGCGAGCAGTGTTCCTCCTACCTTTGCGTATCGTAGGTATAGTGAGGCCGGCTGCGTTTTTGTTTGCGTTGTCGACGCGCGCGAGTGCGACAGAGAACAGAGAGAGAAACAAAATACACATAGAGAACAGCCGAGTTGAGCTATGCAATCGAAGCCTGCGATCGTGCTCCTTACGTTTTCGTGTTCATCGACGGCGCCTTTTTTTTTCTTCGTAACATTAGAAAACTTATTATTCAACAGCATTGAGTGCACTCGCTTGCATTCGTGACACCCGAGCAGACGAGAGTGCCGTCGATTACGCATTCCAAATCACTCGCAGATGTTTCGCACACGCGATGCAAAACAAGAGACCACGACGTTCAGATTTATGCTTCGTGCACGGTGTGTAACAACGATACGCGTCGGAGAACGATTATTTATTTTACTTTATTATTTATTTATTTTTATTATTTATTTATTTCTTCGTTATTTTAATCGTTTTGTTAATTTAATGCGTCGTACGACTTTTTTTGTGAATAAAATTAATAAATTGAGAAAGAGGAAAAGTAAGGGAGCTCGAAAAGTTGCTGGGAAAAAACATTCTTCTAGATCGATCAAAAATCCTTGGCGTCATGCGGTTTCTTTTGCACCCCGAAAAATTGCGCTAATCGAATATATGAATGTGTATGCACAGGGTGATTTACAACTATCTTTCTTTGCGAGCATGTTTGTGTCGTTGCGAGGAAAACGCTTTTTTAATGTCGGGCAAAAAAAAAATGGCCGAGATATTCGGCGGAACAAGCGCGGCTTCGAATCCCCTTCGAACAAGTGATTTTTTTTTCTGAACATTTTTTCACCCTTACAAATAATAATCAATCATTTTCGTGTATTATCTAATACTTGAAGAAAAATGTTGGCGCGTGAGCAACTACTGTGCCATTGTTTAGTCAGCGTGGGACTTTGAACGCGATTTTCTCGCGCAATTTTTGCGGTGGACATTTAAAAAAAAGGACTTTTGCTCGCAACGACACACCCTATATGCTTGCCAATGGAACCTTAATAGTTGTGAATCACGCTCGCATATATATATATATATATAAATCCACAATCATATACATGAATAAGAAAACGTTAATGTACTGAAAATATCGCGTTCCTGATCTATAAAAGCCCCCGCTAGTTTTATTAATATTGACGCCGTGGTAGCGTGCAGTCCTGGTCGTCATCGTTACCTCGACAATCGAAGAATTCGTCCTCGCTGCTCGACTCGGACTCCCTCACGATACTTTCCATACGTAGATTCGCAATTTGCATCTCGAAACTCTTGGCCGAGGATGGCGAGTGTAACGACTGATTGCCGCGGGCCCAGGCCTTGTTATTTTTCGCTCTGATCGCATCTCCGCCGCTCGTCTCGTTTCTCATCGTTTTCGCGCTGTTTCGCGATCATGGAAAGACGAGAAAAAAAATGGCAAAATGAAAAGAAGGTAGGCAAACGATTGTGAGAATTGATAGAACGAGAGAGAGAGAGAGAGAGAGAGAGAGAGAGAGAGAGAGAGAGAGAGAGAGAGTGTACCTCGGGGGGTTCGGCTCAGTCGGTGAGTCCTCTGGCGTGACGTCTCCCTCGGAATCCACGGCCGTATTTATGGTCGGTATTTCGGACATTTTTCTGAAGATCGGTGGACTCTGGAGATCCTCGTTCTTTTCGATGCTACCGAGTGTCGCGGCGATCGTTTTGGCGACGGAGCTTTGCATCGGTGTCGTCACCGTCTTGGATTCCGATTTTTCCTCGTCGTCGTCGTCCTCGTCGTCCTCGTCGTTTCCATCGCAGCTTCCGTCCTCGGCGCTGCTTCCCTGCTCGGCCGCACCCATTTTCCGTTGGAGCGCCAATTGAGTCTGTCTCTCGATCTCCCGTATGTCCTCCATCGTCAGGCCGTTCCACTCGTCCTGCCATGCCCAGGCTTGACGATGCGCCCGCACCATTGTTTTTCTCAATGCTGCGAAATCATTTTTGTCACGCGCATTTTTGTACTGCCAAGACGAAAAATATGCACCGATTCTCGTGTTTCATAATTAAATACGCGAATCGTTCGTATATCGAAGAACCCTCGCAAGCGTACGGAGAAAATCCTTGGTTAATTATCATCGACTCACCCACGTCTTGTATGAACTTCTCGAGCTTGGTCTGCATGCCCCAGTAGCGGAATTCCACTCGACAAAGCTTGTAGGCACACATGAGAGACTTTCCGGAGCGCGTAGGCTGCTGCTTGCCCTGTTTCGACATACGTGAGCGCATCTTTATGTGCATCCAGGATGGATAAACGTCGACTCCTTTGTCGACGAGTACATCGTGATATGCATTTATATATATATATACACACACACACACACACACACACACACACACACACACACACACACACACACACACACACACACACACACACACACACACACACACACACACACACACACACACACACACACACACACACACACACACACACACACACACACACATTTAACGATACTAACAATACATATCATTATGAATAAGTAATAAACATAAATAAAGGTATAAATGTATTATATTATATGTTACGTTTATTGATAAATAGCATATACTTTTGTTCTTATTTTTTTTATAAAAGAGTGGAAAAGATATGTGAAGATATATTGACGAGTAGATACCTGATTTTTAATAAATTTGTAAATTAATATGAAAAAAGAGGTTTGAATAATACTTTTTTTTTAATACGGCAACTTCCAAATAATTTGTCGAGGTGCTAATAAAAAAATACTAAATAATAGATCATTCGAAATAATGAATAATGAATTAATTATAAACTTTGAGTAGCTGTGTCATCTTCTAAAAGAATCGAGCACTTTGGGCTTGATTTTAAAATCGTCCTAATTTCGAGACCGAGCGCGGTACGAATTTTTTTTCGTTGATTTCAAGTTTGAATAGAAATTACATTCAAACGTCAGGAATCTTGTTTTAAAAAAATAAATCTGTTTGTAAATGGACTAACATAACGAAATAGAACGATTTCGTTGAGAAATTTGGAATATTCTGTTCGTATCGCACGTTGAAAATTGAACAAACGTGGTACGAGTTTTTGTTTTGTGCGATGTCAGGGATTTTCGAGTTATTGCAGTTCCAAGCCGTCGAGATCGAGGAAGAGTTGAATAATCCAACGAGCTCGCCAAGTTTAGTGACTGATTGTTAAGGAAAATGAAAAAATAGGGCCGACTCTTTTTTGCATATTAAATCATTTTACCATATTCCATACTGATGAAAAATGTTAGGGTTTCCAAATATAACTTTCACGACACATGCCCCACACACACCATATACACACACACACACACAATATTTGTTGCCTATAATAATAAATATGATTGCATGAAAAAAAAAGATAAAAGAACAAATATAATATTGTATATTATAATAATTTATAATATACAATCATATAATTGCATATAAATTGCATATAAAAAACGACGTAACAACAAAAACTTGATACTAATAGAAATCTTCGAGTTTCTGAATGAATGTTCGACATAGATATAAATGCATATATAGATATATATACGTATTCATACGTATGTACAAACGTGAAGAGGCTCTCAATTGTACAGGGAGACAATGGTGCTAAAAATACTTTCTGGGGCACCGGACACTTTGCGATCCGATGAACGTCACGGGAGATACGAGTACTGGTAAAAGGTCTGCAATGTTGGTAGAATCGGTGATGAAAGGGCTAGTCGCGCATACTAACTCTGATTTCGTTCCAGTAGTCCTCGAGCCAAGATTCGGTGAGGGGACCGCGTCCGGTTTTCTCCGAAACGAACAACTTCGGATCCTCCTCCTTGACGTAATCGGCCCCGAACAATTGATCCTTGACGACGTCAATGACGTCGACGATTCTGTTGCGCAGATCGCTGCCGGAGAGCTTGAAGACGTTTTCCTGGTGGCCATTGTCGGGAAAATAGTACGTCTCGATCTCGACGGAAAATTTCTCGACGAAGGGACACGTGTAACGCGTCTTGGTGTATGGATAGGCGTTCCAGGCCTCCTCGCTGACGGTGAGCGCGGACTTTGGCAGGAGGGACTTGAACCAGCCCGGCAAATGACTGCCGACGTGGTAGATCTTGTTCGTGTACTGGCCGCTACCGCCACCGGGACCCTCCGTGTAAGGCTCGTTCACGATTATCTCGACACCGCTGCCCACCCCTTTGCTCTCGTCGCGAGATTTTTTCTGTCCAGTTATATTCGCCGATTATTTGATTTTTCGGAAAAATATGCGAAAACTATTCGATCTCGTTAGAATTTTGTGATATCATTTCTTTTAACGCGGCACAAGTTTTCAATAATAATCTAAAGATATTTATTGCATTTTGAGTTTGCACTCAAACAAAGTAGAAAGACGATAGTTCTCGAATTCCGACTTTTGTGTCAGTTTTCTTAAATTTCAAGTATGCGTCCATAGAAATTTTTCATATTTCAAGTTCGAACTCGACAAACCCAAAGACATTGAAGCAACGCTCGATATTTGTCAATTTTTTTGGTTTTTTTGGGCTTTGTAGAATTTTGAATTCAAATGTCAGCGAGTCTCTCGAATATTGACTTCGGATCAGAACAAAAATTCGAAAAACGTCGATTATTCTCAATTTTACGGATTTCTTTTCTTCGAGCTTTATTCATTTAGAGTTCGATAAAAAAAAATCAGCGAATGCTCAATCTTTTTCAAGTTACGGAATATCACTCTTCCAATTATTTAAATTCTGTGACGGCACCCAAAACAATTCGGAAAACGCTCGATCCTACTCAAATTTCGAGGAAGAAATTGATGAAATCATTTTCCCAAACTCGTCGAAGTTTTAAGTAAAAAATACAAGCAAATTTCTCAAATGTTGCGTTCAGATCTACACAAGTCCAACAAAAGTTCAGACGACGGTTCACCCTTCTCAAATATTGACATTTTATTATCTGAAACCCTTCCAAATGTTACGCAACATGGAATTTTTCGTTAAAAAATGAAGGAAATTTGCAACAATTTGCAATTACTACAATGCAATTAAAAATAGACATTTGGTCATTACCGCTATCATGTAGAGTTGGGCTATCCGATACTCTTCCACCGTGAGTGGCAGTGGTATTCGATATTCCTTTATCAGCATGTTGTATATCGAGTTTTAACGATCTCGGTGCCCTTGTGTCCGCTATTCTCGAGTCATCTCTGAAATATTTCATTTGCAATAAAGTCAGGATCCGCGATATTCTCGATCCGCGGGTGTAACAATTAAAGTTCCATTTGGCACGTTTCTGGCTGTGAACCAATAATCCTATATACGTTTATATACATATATATATATAAAGCTAAAGCGCGGTCAATTAATAAATCAGGGCAGCAATAAAGACGACTCCTCTCACGGGGAATTCGTCGACGTATAAAACCTCACAGGACGGGGGTAGTAAGCACGTAGTAAAGCGCGTCCAGGAGGTGGACGGAGAGACAGGCTGAAGAGAGAGAGAGAGAGAGAGAGAGAGAGACAGAGAGAGAGAGAGAGAGAGAGTTTTATTGGTCGTTCAACTTTTATAATGCCTCGATAGAACTGCGAGACCAAAAATATTCAAGTGGAGAGATAGGTATTTGAGAAGCGATACAATAGAGCATAAAATAGAACGAAAATCCCGATGACAATAATAATTAGAGTAGTAATGAAAATATATGTACAATAATATTTTTCATTGACAACAACCCGAACAGTCTTAAACAGTGACAGCAATAACAAGCACGACTATTCAAAAAGTTATAATAATAAATTAATTGAAATTTGCATCGCTGGAATGCGATACATTTTTTTGCTTCCACTTCAGGTTTTACATGTTTTAGCTATGAAAAACTCTCGGGCATTTTTTGAGACGCTTATTTGAAAACTCTTTATCGAAAAAGGCAAAATAATATTTGGTATCATAACAAAAATGAAGAAATGGAAATATAGGGACGAATTTTCATTGCGGTCCACCGATGGCCGAGGGTTTTTCATAGCTGAAACATGTAAAACTTCAATGCCATCAATAACACAAGAATCAATTATTAATGATTAATCATACAATAATTTATTATTAAACCATTATCGAAAATTAATAATATGATGCTATCATCAATTATAATAGAAACAGCACCAGCGATAAGAACAATGGTAAGACAGTAAAATAGCGATTATACAAATTATCATTACCATTAACCTTTTATACAAGTCTCAGCATCTAGTCGGCAACTATGAGAGTCGTACGAACGTATGTCAAATAGGATGCTCTTACGAACTTCTTATTATATGTATTATTATATTTATCATTATTATAGTTTATATAGCTATAATTACAACAGCGCCAATCATAATAATTGCTATTATAACTGCAATAATAATAAATAATAATAGAAATAGGGGAACGGGAGCAAGGGTGAATGAAAAAGAGGAGAGAGACAGAGATGGATTAATTGGTCGATTGATAATATGTATTATGCCTCAGTGAACTCGGGCAAATGCAAAGATGCATATCAAATAAGAAAAAATATCAACAGGAATTGCAGATACAAAAATTTGAATGAAAACCAAAAATAAAGAGGAATTAGATGAATTGGGATTCGGTATAAAACCAAAATAAACAAAACATGCGATGAGATAGAAAATAGAATATTTAAAAGAATATAAAATATAGTAAAATATAAAATATGAAAGAGAGAGAGAGAGAGAGAGAGAGAGAAGGGAGGCCTGTCACGAAGAACATGCCTCCCTGCTTCGATGTGTTCCGAGCCCTCGCAATGTATGCCCATCGAGGCAACGAGCAGAGCATCATAATACGTGCAAAGAAGAGAGCCACTCGTCTTATTTCTTTCGCTTCTGTTCGTTTATTGTACCGGCCCACCTGTCACAGCCCCTGCTTCTGATATATATATATACACGTGTGTTGAAAGCATATAAGATACGTGTGCCCGAAGCACGTCAAGTGCCTGACCAGAGGCGGGTTCGTACCACTATACCGGGCGGGTACACACGTCCGAGCGAGACGGCTCATCCCCCTCTTAGCTCTTGCTCGCTCTACTGCGAGAGCTTTGCCTCGCGCAAACTATGTGTACTCGATAAACACTCTCGTTCTATACCGACAGGAAAAAGAACCTCGGCCCAGATAACCTACGGCGTCCTTTTTTCTCTCTATTTTTTCATTCTTTTTTTCCCCCTTCCGCCGCGGGATACCTTCGTCCGCGGAGACGGAAGGAAAATAGAGAAAATAAGAGTTATTGATGAGTTAGACGATACACGAGGGTAATTGGACGCTACCACCGATTATTATTGTTGTTGTTATTTTTGTACGATTTTCAGTCAGGTTGATTAAGATTTTCGGAAGAAAAATCAAATATTGAGTAAGCAGGGCGAAAAATGAAAAGTTAAGTCAAAATGATTAAAAATGAAAAATCGAATAAATTGACTGAAAATGAAAGATTAAATTGAATTCACTGAAAGTGATCAATCAAATAAAATTTACTGAAAAGGAAAAATTAAAAATGACTCGACAAGGGATTTTTCTTCCGAAAATCTTTATCGATTATGTTTACACACAAACACACTCCAGGACCTATCGTAGCTGGTCCGAGTCTCCAATGTAATTACGAAATACCGAAAATGCAGAATAATCTTACGAAAATACTCAAAAAAAGTCTGCTGGTTGAACATTTTAATATTACTCATAATTTAATTTTTGTTACAAGCAAATTTAAAAAAAAAATATCATTGTTCACAATAAGAATTCGGAGTATTATTATGACTATTGATATCATCACGATTATTGTTGTCATTACAAACATAATTGTTATTATTAACATAATTATTATCGTCATTAACGCCACCTCGCAATATCATTATTGTTGTTGTTATTATCAGCATAATTGTTATTATTATTAGCATTACTATGACTAGCATTGGTGTTGCTATTATTCTTGTTTTTTTAACGTTTTTATGCATTATTTTTTAGCATTATTGTTATAATTATTATTACTATTATTTGTTATTTTTTTTACCCCTATTACGTAGTGACTCGGATAGGACTAAGCTTCGTCTTTATTTCAAAATTGGGAAACAAAACCGACGGCCAATTATTTTGATAAAAGAAACGGAAACGCGAATCTTTCTCTGTAATTGTGATCGATATTATTGGACGCGATCGTATTGCGTCATCCACTTTCTTACGTATAAGGTCGCGCTGTCCAAGACAAAGGTCATCGGGCGAACTTCAACGTGACGCTATATTGTGTTAGTATTAAAACGATTGATGAGATTGAAGCGAAGGTATATTGCGAAGTAAGAGAAACGCGTATGGTGCGATTTCAACGGGACGCGAAAGTCTACGGGAGAAAAATCAATCGAGCTCGCTCTCCCGTTCAATCCATCGATGTTTAATTTTTCTGTGGAATCCTTCACTCCGAGACTCGACTTTATTTTTCTTTTTTTTTCTGAGGTAGAACAGTCACGATGTGATTAAAGTAAAAAAAAAATAACTAGCTAAATCGCTACTCTCGAGGGGATTGGCAATTTGTTTCTTTATTCACAATAATAGTCTTACTTTTGTCTCCTTCCGTATAGGTATACCCGCTGTCGAGAATTCGGAGGGCGAAAAAAGCGGCGGATTAATTGGAAACCGCGGTCCGGTAATTTTCTCCGTCGTGTCACTCGTAACGCCCTCTACCGCGAGTCATTTTTCTCGCAAGCCTCATCGCGCTCAACTCGCCTCCTTCAACCGAACGGGGCTCGAAAAGTCATTGGGAATCCGATAAATCGTTGCCTCTTCCGGTTGTCATGACACTTTGCAGGTGAGAACGAGGGGAAGGGGCAAAATAATTGAACAGAACACTTTTCCCGGGCTGAATCGTAGTGAACCGGAAGTGTCGGGATCGAGGCGGCAGTTTCCGAAGGCTTTTCGCGTTCTCGTCACACTCGACGAAACTTTTGCAGGAACGTTGCGATTTTCTTCGTAAACGGGCACTGCTCAGTCAGCACTGTACGCGCTTTGTCTTTGTACAATGATAGTTTCACAATATCGCGTATCCTAATGTAAAGTATCGAACGTAATACGTGAGTTTTTTCTGTCCACGCTCGCCTCGCGTGGACTTTAGTCGATAAAGTGGCGCGAGGCGCGTCCGTCTCCCGCGCTGGCTCGTCCAGCACTCGCGACGGGTATATCCTCCGCGGTCTCTATGTTTTTCTTCTTCTCTTCATCGCTCGTCCGTCGTAACTGCGCGCGCGCCACACACACGGCACACACCGTATCTTCTCACGTAGAAATACGATCCGTCTGTATACGGAAAAACACACGTATTCTAGGTGTGATCTTCGCGTGAGACTGTTACGCGATACACGATGCTCGTGCGCCTACTGGCGTGCGTGTTACGCGAGCCAGCCTATCGTTACGTTATCGCTCCGCGGCCCTCGGACAGTCTCTCGCGCGATCCCTCTCGCAAGGTCGATGCCGGTCCTGCTCTTTTCATCCGTCGCTCTCGTACGCGCGTGCGCTTACACATCGCGACCCGAAATCCCGCGTCCTTTTCGCCCTTACGGAGATGTTCAGCAGCCTTCGCGTTTTGATTTACGCCGAGGAAGACAGCGCATGCGCCTCCCGACTCACGGGATAAACGCACATGTGCGCACCAGCCCACTCGCCGATCAGCCGCGCCGACGTGGGAAGGGGGGGGGGGGCTCGTAAGTTTGTACCCTCCATGCACTCTCGCGAGCTCGACCACGCTCAATGTTTGTTCTGGAGTGGTACGCGATAGCGGCGATAGACGCGGAGGTCTCGATGAGATAAAGGCGACCAGTAGAGCGGGAAAAGAAGAACGACTTTTGGTTTCAGGCTTTAGACCGCTGAGGAGATTTATTCTCATATTCTATTAATATTACATATTATAAGTCATTCTGTATAATAAAGATTTAATAATAGATTATTCTGTACGATACAATAATTCTTGTATAGCTAAATACGGCAGGTGCATATACCATTTTTTCACACGTTTTTCAATGCTCTCGAAAAAACAAGTAAAAGGATTAGGAGAAACGATTCTTTATTCAACAGCGTTGACGTCTGCCATATTGTAATGGGCAATATTCGAATAATTAAATTGAGCTTCGATTATTACGATGATCTACGCGTACTCAAAACCTACAGATACCCAATTCGAATCACGATATTGGAGATTCTGGTCAGGGAGTTATTCTCGCTCAAAGAGGCCGACGCTGACCTCGCGCCCGAGCTCGGGAAATTTTCCTTCCGCACCCTTTTTACCTCGCTAGCCCGTAGAAGTGCCGGGGTGTCGCCCGAGTGGCATTTTCTCGCTGAGATAAGCTCCGACGCGGGTGGAAGAAAAACATTGATGAGCCATGATCGTGAAAATTGACCGAGTCTCGCGTCCGCGATTCCACTAGGACCCGGCCGAATTGTCTTGGTCGCGCCCGCCGGCGTGCTCTCCCCTCCACTGATCGATACGCCCTCCCGCGCGGCTTACCCCACTCATTTGCCAGTCTACTCGGGATCTTAACGGCGCGGGGCGACGGAACGCGCGAGAAGACACGCGTGCGCAATTTGCGGCGGTCGCTTACTGAGTGCGCGAAAGAAGGCCCTCGTCGCGAGCGGAAGTTCGCAAATCGCCGAGAAAATGCTTGCAAACCATCAACGTCGCACTTCCCACTATCTTTGTTGTTACTTTTCAATGGGTTTTTTTTCTTCGATTTAGGATCCCGATTAAGCAAACGTTTCTTCAAATCGAAGTTACTCAAAAGCGCAACGTGCATTTTTCTACCGGACAGTATCCTTTGGGATTTAATTTCGTTTGAGTTCGGAACGCACCCTTTTGAAATCGTTCGCACACGCCAATCTCTCCGCATCACTGAATTTATATACATATGGGGTATTCCAGCTCAACTCAGACAACGATTACCCTTACCATCATTGGTTACAGATTTCGATAGTGAAATCATAGAAGGGTTCCTGGTGTCCAGAAAACACCTCATTTTTTCAAATTCTTTAACCTCACCCCGTGCCCTTCTGCGGTTACACAATATTGAAAAGTCCAATCGGGCCGTTTTAACAATACTGGAAAAAATTTAGATACGTTTTGGATCGGTCTTGTGCGTTTTTTCACAACAAAGCTTCATGTATACTTCCGATATTGACGACATTTTTAGAGCGAAAAACATTACACGCAGAGTGCAGAGGAAGTCCCGACACCAACAGAAGGACGGCAACTTTGACGCGAACCAAAAACGGTGGCCGGTAACTTATTTTACGTTACGTTGATTTCACGAAATTACGTCATATATATATATATGGGAAATGCCACGCCATTTCGCCTAGGCCGAGACCCCGACCATTTTTGGTTTTTCTGATTTTTTTGGGGTGAAATTGTACTCCATGAAAGGTATATTCACACCAATTTTTAGATTGTCATAGTTTCTCGTTTAGGAGTTACAAGTTTCCAAAAAATGTCAATTTCGGAAGTCTTAGAAACATTTAAACGCACATATATAACTCCTGAACTAATTGGGATATTGACAAATGGCTCTATATAATTTTTTTTTTCATTTTGAAGCATACTTTCGTTAAAAAATATGGAAAAATGATCAATTATCAATGTCAACGTTTTCTTGCTTCTAGAGTGAAAATAATTTTTCAAAAAAAGGGGCGCGTTTTTTAATTTTTTTCAAAAAATTCTCTAAAATAGAGTGCTCTATTCTCAGATTTTTAAGATTAGTCTTATCGTGGGACCATTGTTCCTTCTATTTTTTTCGAATGAATCATATTTTTTTAGAAAATTTTGATCATTTTAATGTCCAATAATGCTATCAATGATTTTGTGATTTCCAATTCGGCTTCGTCAGGCCTGAAACGGTTTATTTTTCATTTCTGCTGAATGTAACGAAAAAAAGATTACTTTAAATTAAAAAAAAAAAATCGCTTAATTCAGCACGAATAAAAAATAATCCGTTTCAGGCCTGTCGAAGCCGAATTGGAAATCATAAAATCATTAACAGCACTATTATACATTAAAATGATAAAATCCTTCTAAGAAAAATATGATTGATTCGAAAAAAATAGGTCCACGATGAGACTAGTCTTAAATATCATAGAATGGGTCACGCTATTTTAGAAAAATTTTTGAAAAAATAAATAAAAAAGGGCAATCATCTTTGAAAAAAATAGTTTTCGATTTAAAATAAAAAAAAAACGTCGACATTGATTATTGCTCATTTTGTCCATATTTTTTAACGAAAGTATGCTTCAAAATGAAAAAAAATTATATAGCGACATTTGTCGATATCTCAATTAGTTCAGGAGTTATCAGCGGTTTAAACGTTTCAAAAACTTCCGAAATCAACATTTTTTGGAAAATTATAACTTCTGAAAGAGAAAAGATCAAAATCTAAAAAATGGTGTGGATATTCCTCTCATGGGGTACAATTTTACAAAAAAAAATCAGGTAAACAAAAAATGGTCGGGGTCACGGGTTAGGTGAAATGGCTCGGATTTTCCCATACATATATATATTAGGGTGATTCGTTTCAGGGTAACTTTTTTTTTACCCATCGTGCCCGAAAACCTTTAGTTGGTACCCAAAAACGAACTTTCGTGAAAGGGGGGTGTTGTCAAAAAATGTTTAGCGATCGCGAATCAAAATTGAAGGTTTCCCATTTGATTAACATTGAAAAAAATGTTTTTCTCTTTATTGGTGTTACCATTCCGCGAATTTTGATATCGCGATATTTTCCAAGTGGGTTCTCATAGGAAATATGATACTTTACAATAAAGTCCATTGAGCCATGTCCATAAATTCAACCGTTTCAGCGGTATCATTACTTCAAGTGAATATTGTATGAAAATATCTATTCAAACGGCTGTAACGCCTAAGCTATTAGATATATCGAAAAAAATTCGAATGAGAACTATGTAGAGAAAGTAATTTGCTACAAAAAAGTCTTATAAGCCGAGCCCGTAAATTCAACTCTTTCTCAGCTATAGGTGGATGAAGTAAAATAAATAGATTTTTTTTTGTTAAAAAAAAAATCTATTTATTTTACTATATTTCTATTATCTATATTTACTATATTTCTATTACTATATTATCTATTTATAAATAGATTTTTTAACAAAAAAAATCTATTTATTTTACTTCATCCGCCTATAGCTGAGAAAGAGTTGAATTTACGGGCTCGGCTTATAAGACTTTTTTGTAGAAAATTACTTTCTCTACAAAGTTTTCATCTGAATTTTTTTCGATATATCTAATAGCTTAGGCGCTACAGCCATTTGAATAGATATTTTCGCACAATATTCACTTGAAATAATGATACCGCTGAAACGGTTGAATTTACGGCCATGGCTCAATGAACTTTATTGTGGAGTATCATATTTCCTATGAGAACCCACTTGGAAAATATCGCGATATCAAAATTCGCGGAATGGTAACACTAATAATGAGAAAAACATTGTTTTCAATGTTAATCGAATGGGAAACCTTCAATTTTGATTCGCGACCTCTAAATATTTTTTTACAATACCCCTCTTTCACGAAAGTTAGTTTTTGGGTACCAACTAAAGGTTTTCGGGCACGATGGGTAAAAAAAAGAGTGCCTGAAACGAATCACCCTAATATATATATATATATATATATATTATAATCACCCTAACACACACACACACACACACACACACACACACACACGCACGCACGCACGCACGCACGCACGCACGCACGCACGCACGCACGCACGCACGCACGCACGCACGCACGCACGCACGCACGCACGCACGCACGCACGCACGCACGCACGCACGCACGCACGCACGCACGCACGCACGCACGCACGCACGCACGCACGCACGCACGCACGCACGCACGCACGCACGCACGCACGCACGCACGCACGCACGCACGCACGCACGCACGCACGCACGCACGCACGCACGCACGCACGCACGCACGCACGCACGCACGCACGCACGCACGCACGCACGCACGCACGCACGCACGCACGCACGCACGCACGCACGCACACACGCACGCACGCACACACACACACACACACACACACACACGCACGCACGCACGCACGCACGCACGCACGCACGCACATATATATATGTCGGAGAAGGAGCAGAAATCACTCCCGAACTTTGCGTTCTACGTGTGGGGCGCATGTTGAGTCATTAAAAGAACATTTTTATTCACTTTGAACTCGAAAGATATTACTATTCAAATATTTTCCTTGACAGGACACGTCAACTCTTCTCGAGATCTCTCGAAAGATTGACCTTCGTTCTTATTTTCTTATTAAACAAATTCTTCACAAAATAAATGAAGAAAAGCAACGACAACCCTGTTCTCCTGCCTTTTTTCTTCTGAAAATTTTTTTCTTCTGAAAATAAAGGGAACTTTTTTTTTTAGACTGCTCGGCCTTCCTGATCTTATTATTATTTAAATATCAAAAAAGTGCTCTTTAACAAATTCATGAATTTTGAGTACAAAATTATGAGAATCTATCCGGTGACAAACCGTTGACAAAACCCCTTTATCATATAAATTATCACCTTTTCATGAAATCAGGAACTATTACAGTCTCCTCAAAAGACCTACATTTTTTTCATGATATTTACATTCTTATTCAAAGACATGTAATCTCTACTTAAAATTGTCAATTATCGATTGGACTTCACATTTTGACTGTATGACAACACAAAGTTGTCCACACATCAACGCTCCAATACACAGTCGCCTCATGCGACAGCACCACACCATTAGCCGTTACATTGCACCATCTCCGCTCACCGAAATGAGTTAGGTTCTTTGTGACTTGCAACTAATAAGCATAATGAATGTGTGCTTCTAGATCATGATCAAACCACGAAGGGAATGACACTCATTTTCTGTTCAAATACTCTCAAGTATTTATCAAGTACTCGTAATAAACAAGCACATCAAATAGGATGTCTCACGGAATCGATTCAATAATAATGTATTTTATTTTTTAAATTTAATACCTGAAATACTCAGTGACTCTTCAGAAGATTCAGCAAAGCAAATATCTAGTTCAGAAGGTACTGAGCAATCGGGCATTGCTCGAAGTCGGTCATGAGCATATTTATACGTTCGATTACAATTTAAAGATTTCAATATGTATCGATCTCCATCTAATACGTCAGAAATGCGGAATGGACCTCTAAATTTGGAGTCTAAATTCGTTCGATTTCTTTCGTGATTTTCAATTAAAACGTAATCCCCAACAGAAAATTTAGAAAGATTTGCTTTTCCGGCGTCAAATCGAGATTTATCCATTTGGGCATTAATCTCGATTTTATTGGCTGCTTGCTCTTTGATTTCCGATAAGTCAATTTCTTTTTTATCGTCAGTTATCGGTCTAGCTACAGTCTAACTACAGTCTATTTAATGGTCTAGCTACACGACCGATCATTAATTCGAGAGGGGTAGCCTTGGTCACTCTACTGACAGTACAGTTCATTGCCAGTTGAATCTCTCCAAGAGAATCTTGCCATGATCTAGCACTATCCACTTCAACAGAAGTGAGCATATTTTTGAGTGTACTCATAACACGTTTAACTTGACCATTGCCCCGGCTAGTACGAGTAGCAATCAAAGGAAGGTTGATGCAGTGGGAGTTACAAAAATCGCGAAAATCTTTACTTGCAAAGCATCTTCCCTGATCAGCAATTACGCGAACCGGTGCTCCAAATAAAGTAACAATTGACTTTATAGCTGTTATAGCACTTACAGCGTCGACATGGAGAGAATGGTGAAGGCAAACGAATTCGGTAAAGGCATCAATGAAGACAAAAACATATTCTTTAATATTATTTTTGCCACTGAGTTTTTCGGTGACGTCAATATGGAGAGTATGACAAGGAATACTTACTTTCGGAATTCAATGTAATTCAACTTGAATTTTACTGGAAGAAGATTTCGAAATTCGACAAGTAATGCAGTTTTCAACAAATTTTCGAACATATTTAGACATGTTAGGGAACCAATAATGTTGGTAAGCTTTCTCCACAGTTTTAGCCCATCCCAAATGAACGATTGACTCGTAAATATGATCTATTATAGACCACTGGAAAGCTCTCGGGATTATTGGTAAAATATGTGTTTGATTATTTCGCTGTATTTTTCTGAAGAGAATTCCTGATTTGACCTCGTATGTTTTAGAAACATTTGGGTCAAGTTGACCGTTTTCCAATTTGGAAATAAGATCACGAATTTCACTATCTTTCTGTTGTTTCGCTTGCAACCATTTATCAGAAATTTGGGTGAAATTTATACGCTTTTGCTCAATTGTTTGGACATTTCGTTTGTTATTCTCGGGTAAACGATTTCGAAAAAAGAAATCTGCGTGAGCCAAGTTTTTTCCCTCTCGATAAACAATGTCAAAGTCAAATGACTGCAAAAATGACCACCATCTATAGACTCGCGGAGTTAAATCGAGTTTTGTTCGAGAAGCCTTGAGAGAATTACAATCTGTAACTACGGTGAATTTCCTCCCTTGTAAATAATGACGGAAATGTTTAATAGCATTTACAACAGCGAGAGTTTCTAATTCGTACGAATGAAATCGCGATTCTACTTCGGTTGTTCTTTTACTAAAATAGGCGTCAACATGAGCTTTTCGATTGACTTTTTGGATAAAAACTGCACCATAACCAACAGAGCTAGCATCTGTATGCAACTCTATTGGAAAATTTGGATTAAAAATCATTAAAAGAGGAGAGCTGGTTAATCGAGAGATTATTTTTTGTCGAACTTCTTCAAGGTCTGGTTTCCAATCAATCTTTCCCCTTTCATTGGTGAGTTTATACACAGGAGCAGCAAGTTTAGAAAATCCCTGTTTGAACTGCCTAAAATAAGAGGCAAGTCCAATAAATTGTCTAAGTTGAGTAGCAGTTTGAGGAGGCGAAAGTGCAGTTAACGCAATAATCTTGCGAGGGTTTGGTCGAATTTCTCCTGCTGAAACCTCATTTCCAAGAAATTGAATTTTAGTTTTTAGAAATGAGCATTTCTTTAAATTAATTGAAAATCCCGCCTTAGTCAGAGCTTCCAAAACGATCTCAAGCTTTTGAATATCCTCGATAATTGTCTTTGATGGAATGAGAATATCATCCATATAACAAATAACAGAGGTATTTATCAAGTCTCCCAAAGCTTTGTTGATTGCTCGCTGAAAAACAGAAGGGGCATTTTTCAAACCAAAAGGCATCGCCAAATATTCATATTGCCCATCGGGAGTAACAAAGGCAGTTCGTTCGATGAAATCTTTATGAATGGGAATTTGGTGGAAACCGCTGGCCATATCAAGAGACGTGAAATAATTTGCACCTCCTAATCTATCTATTTGGTCAGCAATGAGCGGCAATGGATATTTATCGGCCACCGTATTATTATTCAGCTCCCGATAGTCAACGCACATTCGGTCAGAGCCATCTTTCTTTTTTACAAGAATAATAGGACTAGCAAAAGGAGAACAGCTGGGCCTGATAATATTCTCCTCTTATAGTTCTTTGATTTTATCTCGCACTGTTTGGCGTTCAATAGGCGAAAGGCGATAAGGCCGTCTTTGCACAGATCGATTAGGATCCAATAAACGGATTTCAAGTTGTCCAGTCGTTACTCTAGATTCAGGTATTCCTTTGACAAAAGTTGAAGACACTTTATTCAAAACATCAATTAAAAGATGATTGCCAAGGTCAGAAATGTCAGTTTTTATTTCGCTGAAGTTTGGTGAACTGGTATCTACTTCGCAAATATTGACCCTCGGTATTCTTTTCAAAATTAAATTGTCAACCGTCATTTCCACTGAGTAGCCAAGACCCAATATTTCTTGTCCAATAAGAATTTCATAGCTAAGAAAATTGTCATGAATCTCATGAAATAAAATTTCCAAGCAATGATCATTTATAGTCACTTGCGACAAAATTTGAGTGACACTTTGATTACTAGGCGGACCTATTCCGGCAAGAGTAACCAAAGCGTGCTGACGTTTTCCTGTGAATTTTTGTGCAATACTCTCTTTAATCAGAGAGCATTCAGCACCGGAATCAAAGCAAAATGAAAACTTCTCACCGGAATGTAGTAGTTCGCCGAAAACTGGTTGAATTGAGCATAAATTAACGCGACGCTTCATTTGACCTTGAGCAGGGGTATGTTTACCAGAACCAGAAAGCTTTTTGCAATTCGTAGAAATATGCCCGGCTTTTCCGCATTTGAAGCATGCCACATAAGATTTCTTTGCAGAGAAGGGTATTTTGTTGGAAGCATTTTCCGAGTTGTCCGAAATGAAGTTCGATGAACGACTTCGACATTCAGAAAATCTATGTCCAATTTTTCCGCAGTTGAAACATTTCAAAGAAGATCTTGATCGTTTTGGGTCGAACGACGAGCTCTCTTTTGCTTGAGAAAAAGGGAAAACCCTTTTTCGGTATTCCGCAGCCATTAGTTCTTGTTGTAATTTGCTTCGAGAATTTCTTTCTGACGTGAGGGCTAATCGTTTCAAACGTGGGTCTAATTGAGCCACATGAGCCAGCCCGATGGAAACAGCAATTTCTTCTTTGCTCATTGATTCGAGTCGTGGCATGAGCGTGTTTAAAATTCGGGTTGAATATGTGGCGAAATTTTCCTCTTCATTTAGATGATCGGAATTCAAGGAAATTAATGTTGCTGCAGGAGTCTCAACAATTTCAAAACGAGAGAGAAAAATATTTTTAAATTCTCCCCAGGTCATTCCAGCAAAACTAATCTGAGGAAACCACGACGCAGCGGATCCTCTCATTGCTTTGCTCAAAGCAATGATTAATTTGCTTCCTCGAAGCTCCTCTCCTTGCATGCACGAGCCGGCTGTCGAATACGAATCACGAGCATTTACGTCACCTTTGTCAGGGTTAAATTCAGGGAAAATAATTTCGGGCGAATTAGCTGGAGGACCACGGGTTGATTGTATTATCTCCATCATGTTCTTGTTTTGATTTTCAATCAAAACTCTCCATCGGTCTTCGGATAAATTTTCATTCCGTTGAAGACTTTGATTTTGAGAGGTCGATGGCTCCATATCTCTCGGTAATCCCACTTCTGATGTCGGAGAAGGAGCAGAAATCACTCGCGAACTTTGCGTTCTACGTGTGGGGCGCATGTTGAGCCATTAAAAGAACATTTTTATTCACTTTGAACTCGAAAGATATAACTATTGGATCGCATTTTCTCGAGTTTTTCAAAATTTCAAAATTTTCAAAATACCGTTATATCTCGTGAGCATTTGATTTAACAGAAAAATGTTTAAGACAAAAAAGTTGCAATTTTACATGAACTTTGTGAAAAAATTTTGTTTTGAATTTTTCGAGTTAAAAAAATGCCCATTTTCACAAAAATTATACAAAAATATTTTTTTTTCGGTCAGTATGTCACTTGATTTTTCTAAAAAAATTCCAGAAAATACTCTGAAGTGTGTACAGTAACACCTATTTTTTCAGAGTAGCTCGATTCGTTGTTCCAAAGCTGTGCCTTGTTTTATTATTATGAGATATTTGTTTTAGACAAATCAATTATTATTAAAAATTATTCTCTCCCAAATTTTTCTCACATTTTTCAGGTAATAAACATCCATAACAGTAATAATTTTTTTGAGCTTAATGATAAATTATCGGTAAGGTATACAAAGTTAACCTTGCCATACAAAGTAACGTTCGTCGTCCAACATGAATATTGTGATACAAAGTAACGTCGTCGTGCAATATGGAAAATGTGATACAAAGTATCATTGACCGCCCAATATAAACATTGTCATACAAAGTAATGTGCGCCGTAAAATGCCTTCTACATCCTTCAGTTTGTCAACATTCCCCCTCCATGCCAAAATACTATCGGAGTTCTCAGTGTGTTTTGATTTTTTTACACTAGGTTGCACGGTGTGAGCCAAGCAGAGAAGTCATATGCTTCCTTCGAATTTTCTTGGTAGTTTCTCGAGTGTCTTGTTACAAACTAATTTTTACAGAGTTACAAAAATATCTCATAATAATAAAACAAAGCACAGCTTTGGAACAACGAATCAAGCCACTCTAAAAAAATAGGTGTTACTGTACACACTTCAGAGTATTTTCTGGAATTTTTTGAGAAAAATCAAAAGTGACATTCCGACCGAAAAAAATATTTTTGTATAATTTTGGTGAAAATGGGCATTTTTTAACCCGAAAAATTGAAAACAAAATTTTTTCACAAAGTTCATGTAAATTTGCAACTTTTTTGTCTTAAACATTTTTCTGTTAAATCAAATGCTCACGAGATATAACGGTATTTTGAAATTTTTGAAATTTTGAAAAACTCGAGAAAATGCGATCCAAAAATTTTGAAAAAATGTACACTGTTTTTTTTCATATAATTAAATAATTTGACAAAATGTGAATTTTTTTGAGAGTGGAGCCGAGAACTTGGACGCCCAGCAGATATCAATAGCAAACATGAGAACCCAGCAAGACACCAAAGAGGCTAAGAAGTTAAAAGAGCAGCTCAAAAGAAGTCAGCGGGCATCGCAACATCAATGGATGACGTCGGGTATGGTCCAAGAATTGCAGATTTATCGTAGCATAAAAAACATAAACGCTGACGCGGTACTGTCTTTTTCTTTTGCGCTTTTCTGGAAACTGATTTTTTAGACTGGTGGACAAAATATCTCGAGGTCTAATCCGTGTTCACTGCAATTGCTTCTCTGGTAAAGTCCAAAGCATGTAACAGTGACATCAAGTTCTCTGAAACACGAGTTAGAGGATTGGGATTTACCTTAGTTATCAAGTGCGAGAAGTGCGAGCAAAAGGAGATAAGTTCGAGTCCTTCGCTTAGAAGTTATTGTAACCCAATCAATCGCAGCTTTAGGTTGGCTGTGCGAATATTAGGTGTTGGATTGACGGGAATGAACATGTTCTGCGGTATTATGAATCTCCCAAAATGCTTTCGTCAAACGCTCTACGGCAAAATTATCAAACAAATACGAGATGCAGCCAAAGAAGTTGGAGATTCGTCTATGCAAATGGCAGCTAACGAAGAAAAAAAATAACGGCAGAAAACGAGAACACCAAAGACGCTAATGGAATCGCCGTTCCGGGGATGGTTCTTGGAGAAAAATAGGTTTATCTTCGCTGCAGGGTGTTGCGACACTTATCGGAAATTTGTCTGGGAAAGTCGTCGACATTATCATCAAGTCGTCATCGTGTAAGGCCTGCCAATCGTGGAGTGAAAAAAGGGAACAGAAGAATATGAAGAATGGTACACAGAACATGAAGATAAATGCACAAGTAACCACGAAGGAAGTTCTGGAAAGTTGGAGGTAGATGGAATGGTTGAAATGTGCAGCAGATCTGAAGATTTGCACGATACAAAATTTTTGTATTATGTTGGAGATGGCGATGCACAAACATACAAGAGCATAACAGAAGCCCATCCGTATGGAGAGGACATTATGATACGTAAACGAGAATGCATTAGTCACGTTCAAAAACGAATGGGCAGCAGACTCCGCAACGTCAAGAAACAAACAAAAGGTCTCGGAAGAAGAGTCAAATTAACTGCATAATTGATTCACGAATTGACAGTGTTTAATGGATTGTCTGTGAGAAATAATTGCACGTCTATCGATGACATGAAGAAAGGAATCTGGGCAACATATTATCACAAGTGCTCAAAGAAAATCCTCAGCATGACAACTGTCCTTCTGGCAAAGAAAGTTGGTGCACGTGGCGACAAGCCGAAGCCGCAAACACGCTCGACTCATAAGCCTGCACTTGATAAAACTGTGGCAGAAGCGATCAAACCAGTGTGTGAAGCACTTAGTAACGACGAGTTACTGGAGAGATGTTTAGGAGGCTTCTCACAAAATAATTACGAGTGTTTGAATTCTAAGATTTCGAAAATTGCCTCGAAAGGTTCATGGAGTGGTTTAACGATTGTTGAAATTGCCGCATATATTTCGACTACCACTTTTAACGACGGAACAGTCGCCTTTCTCCGAATTATGAAAAACCTTGGTATTACGATTCGGCCGAAGGCGATGGAGACTTGCGAACATCTGGACGAATTACGCCTTACTGCCACTGGAATTCAATCTGGAAAGGCAAACAAACGAAACAAAAATTTCAATGACACAAAAAAAAATACCGACAGAAAATTGAGTAAACAAATTTTAAGTTTCGAATTTTTATTATAATAATTTTTTTATAATATTGTTGGTTCACACTGAACATACATTCATTATGCAATTATAAATATGTTCTTTTTTTCAGACACCCACATCGATGCCGAGAACTTTCACCATCAACGGGCGCGCAAAAAAAAAATACATTGCTTTATTATGTTATATCTCCGTCATTTGTTAATATTTCTGATTTTATTTACTTAACCATGTGCAGAAATGATCTGTAAAAAAATGTTGTCAATATATGCGTAATTTTGTTTTAACCACGTCTAGAAAAGTACCTTCGAAAATCGGCGAAATCGCGTATATAAAGCCTTAATAGTGCATCCAATTTCTCCCTTCAGCTCCGGAATGGTCCGTGGATCATTCCCATACACTTTTCCTTTCGGAAAAGCCCAAAGAAACAAGTCCAATTGCGTCAAATCGCACGATTTGGTGGCAATTCACATCGCGGCGGCGTGAGACAACACGACCATAAAACTTCGCCAACAATACTACATTGTTTCGTCCGCAGTGTGACAGGTTGCGTCAGACGGGCGAATTTTTCGAACCGTCTCTGCAAAATGTTCACCATCTTTGTGGTAAATTTTCACAATTTCTATGCGCTGCTCGATCGTGCAATTCTCCACGACCTAATCTCAATACTTCCTTATGCGCAATTTAAAATGTTAGGTAATTTTGAGACACCCTTTATAGGCGGGTGTCGCCTTTTTTCGTAGATCAAACTCCTAAACACGAATAAACCCAACTGCATTCTCTAAATCTGTCAAAATCCGTTTCCAAACACTGGTGATCACCCTCAATCAGTCCGAAAGCGGCTGCGACATGATCGATCAAAGTTCCGCAAATTTTCATATTCTATATTTCATATAGAATAGGCAGCATTCTCCCAGCCTGTAAAAATCTGATTAGTACGGGGGTGTGATGAATCCCAATTGGACGTTTCCGAATTGGACGAATCCCGGTTTTCGCGAAACCGACTGGATGGTGGGAAAACTGAAAATGTTCTATTTTCGAATTTTCAAAAAGCCTATCTGATGTGAAAGTGATCGCTGATTACAAAAAGCAGGTTCCCACTCGCCAAAAACTGATATCTCGTTGAAAAAATCCGAAAAACCCCATTAAAACAAAAACATGATACCCCCCGTCCTCAGTCTTTTAGACGCACGCTTCGATTTGTGATTATAAGTCGAATGACCTTTTGCAGATTCACTTTGGTAACGCATGGATGAGTAAAAATATCGCGTTATTTTCGAATGTCAATTCCGTCGTGGAATTAATGCAGCGCAGACAACTCGAAGTGTCAACGAAGTGTTTGACAAGACTGTAGCTAATGAATGCACAGTACGCCGATGATTTGGGAAGTTCCGATCTGGCAATGTTGATCTTCCACAATGAACCACGAGGGCGTCTTGAGAGCAAGGTGAATAGTGATAGGCTAAAAGCTTCAGTGGCAGCGGGTATATCTCAAACTACGCGTGAATTAGCAGCAAGGTTTATCGTTACTATTCCAGCAATATTCGATACTTAATGGGCTAATAAATGTATACACCAGTTAAAAACTTGTAAAACTTCCTGTATATTCGGCATCAAAAGAACATCATATCTTCTTTACGCAAGACCATACGTTACGATATTTTTGTCTAAAATAAATGTACTGTATAATTACTGTACAAAATGATATTATTATAACACAGGATACATGATACAAAAATGTTATTTCTTCGAATGCCAAATAAATTCCCTTGGTTGTTCCAACGCATATTTTTTCAAATGGAATTAACTTACGTTGTTCCAAAATTCCTATTCGTAAAATGTATCATTTGTAAAAAGTTACAAAGGAAGATCATACAAAAAACAATTGACACAATGGTTCAACGCGACTTTTTGAGACTCTTTATTTTAGGCGTAATGCTGTAAGCCTTACGAATGTATGAACACACACGAAATAGACAGTTGTCATTGTTATAATAATATCAATTATTTCGTGGACACATTTCAAGTTTATCAATATTGCCGAATTTCTCCTGGCCCCTATATGTACTGATACGGAAAAGACATGACGTTGAAGTTTGCATCGTTGGAATACAACGATTTTCATACTCAATTTTTCATTTCTCCTTTTTTATCATTATCGAAAGTCTATTTTTAACAAACTGAGATCGTGAATGTCTAATGAGAATATGTAAAATCGTTTGAATTATTTTTAGAGCCTAAATCGGCCGAATAAAAAATTGTGAAATTAAAAAGAAGGAATGTTCGTTGCATTCCAACGATGCAAACTTCAACGTCATGAAAAGACCAATGTCCCCCCTTATGACAGCTCCACATATAACGTGTCATTTTTTAATATGATTATTAATTTTGTATACATAACAATTTTAATAGGTATGTACATCTCAAAATACAATTGTAAACTTATATATGCAGATTCCACGATAAGTACAACCGATCCCCATATGTACCTCGCCACATATCTGCACGTGTGGGCGCGCGCGCCTGTGTGTGTGTGTGTGTGTGTGTGTGTGAGAGAGAGAAAGAGAGAAAGCGGCAGTTTTCACTGCACAGGGAACGCGGTCGTATAGCATTTTTCCGGTTTCAGCCGCGCCGTGGGGCGGTGTTAGGCAGGCCTTGGTATCACGGCATTTCGCACTTCTCGGGCGTCTCTCACGTATTCGATTCTCCCACATCTACATGTAGTACATTCGTACGTCGGGTGAAAACGCATAATGAAAATTTCACCATTTTATGACAGTAATATGGAAAACCGGTGACTAAATTTGTAAACGCTGAATTTTTGCAACTGCCCTTGCTTTTTTTGAAATTTCACGCGCCGTCGTACGGAAGCATGGGGAAACACTTGAAAATCAATATTGATCGAGTGTTGAGAGACCATTTTTTTCGCCGCGCTCTCCGTCGAGACACGATATTTCCGATCGTTTTTCAAGTGTTTCCTCAACGTCAGTGTCAAATCGCGATTTATAATAATAATCAACGACCATTTTTTTCCCTCCTCAAAACTCGAAGCTTCGAGTCGTTATAGACTTTGAAAAAATGCACAATGACAATTTTTTCGTCGGCACGAACAACAAGTAGACTTGCGAGATCAATTTTCGATCATACGTTTTCCGCTTCGGAGCTCGTTCTATATCGCCGAAGGATAAAAAGTCATTTCGATGGAACGACGAGGCGCCTCGTGGCGCAAAGTACCGCGCTATTGTTCGGAGAATCGAGCAAGCCTGGCGCAAACAGATACGATTGTCCGGAAAGATCATCCTCTTCCCGGGACGACAATTCTCATTGTGAGAAGCGAACGGGAAAATCGCCTCTGGAGGAAATCCCATCTCTTTCACTAGCGAATTCGTGCGATTCCGAGCAACAAAAATCCACGATGGCTCATCAGTCTCAAATTCCACGGTCCTTGGACGACCCCTGCCCAAGGGACTGTCAGTTGGGTTCGAGCTCGATCTCCGATGGCTCCTTCGCGAAGAAATCTCCACCACCGATCCCGCCGTGTTCGCGGGTCGAAGGTACGATTATCGACCTTTCTGGCTGATCGCAATTAGGACTTGCGTATTCAGTGAGTTTTTTTTTTATTAGAGTGTATCTCTGTTAGTAGTACGTGGATCTAGTAAATATTACTACTTTCTGGAACAGTTTGATGAATTTACTAGTTCGCAGAACTAGTACGTATTAACGGGTTAGGCTACTCTAATCTTACTCACTCTTAATTATCTGACGATTTTTTAGGGAAATTTTTGGAAAGTGAAAAATTTAGTCAGATAATCGTTAATAACAAATGAACTATGCAATATAAAAAAAATTCTACGTACTTCCATAGACAATGTATTTTTAAAGATATTTTCAACATTTCAAGTGAATTGGTTGAAAAAATTGTCTGAGTTAAGTTTCCGGCCAACTTGAAAAATGTAGTTTTGAGATAAACGCTGCACAGCCGCCATTTTGAAATGAATTGATTAAAAAAAAATATTGTATACCGTCACTGATATGTCTGATAAACACCCTTTTTTGTAATCTCGATTTATTTTATAGCTTTTGTGAAGAAAAAAATCCCCAAAATGCCTATTTTTTCGGCCTCTAGAGTGGCCTAACCCCTCAAATAAGTTCGTGGAACTAGTACTTATTACTAGCTTGTGGAACTAGTATATACACTCAGTAAAAAATGTAAGGAGTAGAAAAATTTCAACATGTTTTCATGTTGAAATTTGGGGGGGCAAGCAAATTGTACAGCATATTGAGTACATGTCATGATGCAAAGCCGTGAACTCATTTAGTATAGTGAATGTACAAAGCATTTTGATCTCAATATGTCGTTTACAAATGCATCGTACGTTTGGAGCACGTTGAACTCATATCGCTGTGCTCAAGTGTCCACAATTAATATCTGCAAATTTTGCGTCCTATGGAAGTCATCCAATGACTTGTGTTGATGAATTCACTGGGTTAGCACTGGTAGTAGACATGCCATGCAAGCAATATGACGGCGATATGCATGTTTGTCAGTGATACACTCGATGGGCGCAACATGACGGCGATATGCATGTTTCTCAGTAATACATTCCAAGACGGCAATATGCATGTTTTCAGTGATACATTCGATAAGCCCAACATGACGGCGATATGCGTATTTCTCAGTGATACATCCCATGAGCGCAATATGACGGCGATATGCGTGTTTCTCAGTGGTACATCCTATGACGGCGATATGCATATTTCTAAGTGATACATTCGCTGAACGCAATATGACGGCAATATGTATAAAAATTCAGATCGATACAAATAGGCAGACACAAAGAAAGTTTGCACAAGTGTTAGATTGGCTACCCAGATAGACAGTCATGATCATCACGCCGTGCATACAATTGATGAAGCAAATTTTACAGCATATTGACTACATGTCATGATGCAAAGCCGTGAACTCATTTAGCATAGTGAATGTACAAAGCATTTTGATCTCAATGTGTCGTTTACAAATGCATCGTACGTTTGGAGCACGTTGAACTCATATCGGCGTGCTCAAGTGTCCACAATTAATATCTGCAAATTTTTCCCAGATAGACGGATGTACCTCATATTGACATCATATGTACATCATCACTGCGGCATAGAAAGTCTCACAGCTGTGTATCCCTTATGAGTGCTCCCGTTGAAGTCATATTTGCATCACATGATTATTCACAATAATACATCCAAATGAAGCAAAGTTGTTCTCACGCGAATATGCATGCAGTGAATCCATCAGACTAGCAAATTTGGCTCACGAATATCTAATAATAAGTGAGTGCACATGGGGCTCATATGGGTGTCACGGCGTGAAGAAACTGGAGTGCTCATATGGAGCTCATATTAGCAGCATGGCGTGACGGAACTATGCTGTGCTCATACGGAGCTCATATTAACGGCATGGCGTAACGTAACTATGCTGTACTCATACGGAGATCATATTAGCGGCATGGCGTGACATAACTATGCTGTGCTCATATGGAGCACAGCATAGTTACGTCACGCCATGCCTCATATGAGTGTCAGCGTGAAAAATAAAAAAAATCCAAAAATATTGATTAGAACAATCTGGTAGGATTTTTATATCTCCATATGCTTAATTTATGTTCCTGCCTATATGATAAATGGATTAAAACGTATTCTGCCTAGTTAAATTTTGTACCTACCTACGGTTTGAACCACGTCTTCTAATTCGAGAGCTGAGCGCGCTACCTACCTGGCCATTCTAACACCTGTGCAAACTTTCTTTGTGTCTGCCTATTTGTATCATTCTGCATTTGTATGCATATCGCCGTCATATTGCGCTTATGGGATGTATCACTGACGAATATACATATCGCCGTCATAGGATGTATCACTGAGAAAGACGCATATCGCCGTCATATTGCGCTCATGGGATGTATCACTGAGAAATATGCATATCGCCGTCATATTGCGCCCATCGAATGTATCACTGACAAACATGCATATCGCCGTCATATTGCTTGCATAGCATGTCTACTACCAGTGCTAACCCAGTGAATTCATCAACACAAGTCATTGGATGACTTCCATATGACGCAAAATTTGCAGATATTAATTGTGGACACTTGAGCACAGCGATATGAGTTCAACGTGCTCCAAACGTACGATGCATTTGGAAACGACATATTGAGCTCAAAATGCTTTGTACATTTACGATACTAAATGAGTTCACGGCTTTGCATCATGACATGTAGACAATATGCTGTAAAATTTGCTTCATCAATTGTATGCACGGCGTGATGACCATGAGTGTCTATCTGGGTAATGTTAAAAAAAACCGCGAGATTCTTAAACTAGAGATTTCAAGCTTCAAAATACTTTGTTTCCCGTTACGACCATTTTTCACGAAGTTACGGCCGTTTAAAAATCCCTGAAGGAATTTTGAAGTTTTTCTACCCCTTTCATTCTTTGGTGAGTGTATGACTAGGTATAAAACTACTTAATATTACTAGCTCATGGACCTAGTGAATATTACTAGTTCATGTAACTAGGAAATATTAGTGGTTCACAGAACTAGTAAACATTACTAGTTCATAGTTCTTTACTTCTAGGCACACCCTGACGGATTTTTACACGGTTCTCCCCCTACACATTAATACTCGTTTACAAGTTGCTCTTTTTATTATTTGTTTACATTCCCGTTTTTTTTTAATTTATTTTTGGTCATTCCGTCGTTCCCCCTTTCATCTGAACTATATCCATCTTGACCTTGTTTATATTTCTTTGGTTCCTTCCGCTATGTCCTTCCCGTTAAACTCCCATTTCCATACTTTGTTTTCGATTTGCACACTCCATGCAATAAGCCGATGTCTCAATTTAGTTTCAGTCATGTTGTATTTCGTGGTCTTTATTTGTTTTGATTATTTTCTCTACTCTACATATTGACTCTATTTCTGCTTCCTCCTTGGCTCTTTTCATTCCCAGTCCCCATTTTGATGGCTTTCCATTCAATATCACTTCAACAGAATCCTACTATATTATTATCATTTTATCATTTAGATTTACATATGCACGCATTAACTATTATAATTGATTCAAGTTATATTTGTATGTTTTGTAAAATGTCCTTCCTAAGAATTCGAAAGTAAACAAATTTTGTACATATTTGAAAATGTAGAGTACAAGAGAAAGGAGAGATTCTGGAAGTGGTTAACGCTCCTGGTTGGGCTGCCAGCAGTTGTCATCACTACGGTAGTTGTTCGAATGGGACCGAAGCAGCCTACACGAAAATCCGTACCCGTGGATTAAACGTATCCTAGCGAACCAAGGTAGGCGCTCGCGTCACGTCTCTCGATAAACTTAAGACGGAATGACACCTCATCGCGGTCGGTATGGTAGAACAATTGTAGATACCCAAAAATCTCCGAAACGGCTCTTTAGATCCCGTCGAAACTTTGCCAAACGACATCATATAGACGAACAGCTGCCTGCCCCTCAAATTTCCTGAATTTGAGAAAAAAAAATTCTATTTTTATCTATTTATGTCTATTTGACGTCGTTGGGCAAAGTTTCGACGGGATCTGAAGAGCCGTTTCAGAGATTTTTGGGAATCTATAATTGTTCTACCATACCGACCGCGATGAGGTGTCATTCCGTCTTAAAAACGACCGAGCGACACAAGGATCGCGTTACATCGAGTAAACATTATTCTTTCATCCCCCGTCAACCACATCAATCAAATGTGTCTTCTCATTGAACGGACGTGTCATTGTTTTGACTTTTGCAATTGATAAATGCATCTGTCCTGGACCCCGCGATCGAGATTGCTTTCGAACAGGAAGGAGAGACGAGCAATCGCTTAATGGCGTCATTTGTTACAGAGGCTCAACCCTGCTGGGACAATATGGCAATCGGACGCTTTTTTCACGATCAAGATGGATGAGTGACGTCTCATTGGATGCCACAAATTTTCGCACACGTCGTCAAGATCTTCTTAATTCATTTAAACAATGTTTGATTCGGTCCAAATTCAATCACATTTAATAGAATTTCATTACAATTCGTCGATTTTTTTATTTCGGAGAACATTTTTCGTACAATGTTAGAAAAAATTGGTACTTTTGAGAAACTTTCGAACCACATTGAGAAAAAAGAAAAAATCGAATAGTAATATGTGTGTAAGGTAATTTGAAAAAAAAACTAAGTGCACGTAAGGAGATAAAAAAGCGTGCGAGGATGTTTTCTCGTGGGGAACTGGTGGATGTGCGAGAGAGTGAGAGGGAAGAGAGAGAGAGAGAGAGAGAGAGAGAGAGAGAGAGAGAGAGAATGTTATTTATTTCGTTCTCTGGAGCAACTGCTCCTAAGAGTACCATGCGCATTAGGATATAAAGTGCACAGGCACTGGATTGTTAAACATAAATGTAATAAAAGTGAACCTGACCGTAAGTGATTACGAACTATTTACTATATAAACTATAAAATAATAACAATACAAATATCAATAATACTACGAATGAATAATAATAATAATAACTGAAAATAATAATAACAATAATATTTTTGATATTAATAAATAAAAATAATAATTATAAAAATAATAATAAAATAACTAGAAAAAAAGCATACTAAAAGTAAAAGAAGAGAGCGAGAGAGAGAGAAGGAGGGAGGGAGAGAGAGCGCGAGCGAGTCGTTTGGGCGAAAGTATCCGAAATAACGACGCAATAACGTTCTCGCCCTCGTATTTCAAGCCGTGTCCGAGTTGTCGCCGGACCAAAAAGGCTAAGATGACAAAAAAGAGAGTAAGGGGGAGGGAGATTCGGGAGAGACGAAGAAACGTATGAAATTTGGTCTCTCCCTATTCCTCTCTTTTTCTTTCTCTTTGTTTCTCGCCAGACAGGGTGGCGTCCCGATGGCCGAATTACACCGAGCGTGATAAACTGCTCGGCAAACCATTCTCGAATCTTGCTTCCTTCTCCGCGCTGGTATTTTATGCATCGCCGCTGCGGATACCAAAGGGCGCAATCTTTTCGAGAGCGATCATCGCGGGCGACCGATATTTATTCCTGTTCGGCAGTTGAGGAGGTTCAAGCGTTTCACCCATGTACTTTCAAGGACACTCATTTATTTGACTTTTTTTGAAAATTATGATTAATGTAAACAAATAAAAATAGAAATTACTAAAATATCAATAGTAAAGACTGGAGAAAAGAGGGGAAGTTGTGAAAAAGCCGCAAGGGTATACGTCTGGCATAAACTCGTATTATATACTACGAAAAGATAAAAGAAAATACATAAATAAAAGAATTACAAATAAAAATAACTAAAATATAAAAATAATGACCACAATATAAAAAATTTTAATAAGTGAAATATTTAAAAAATGATAATTCTGTTTGATAAGATCCTCAATGATTAAACTGGAAATTAGTGTCAATTTTTTTTTGTCAGTCTGTATCGGTATATTTTTGCGCCCCGAATGAGAATTCGCCTTTCATTACCCGACGGAGTTTTTACTTTTCATTAAACATTTCCGAAAGTATACGAGAACAGGTTTTTCCCGTTTGCCCGCTGGATTCGAAGCCTGCGACAAAAACTCCGTGATATTGCTTATAGGCAGAAAATTTCCCCACGGATTGCTTCTTTACTGTACTAAAGTCGGCAAAAATCAACTTTTTCGGCCCGAGTATTACCACAAGAGGTGTCATCATTATTCTTTTTCATCTCTACATTAAAAAATAAATTTATATAAAATATATGAAGGAACTTGTAATTGTTTCATTAAAACCGTTGCATTTTTGGTTGTCGAGTATTAAATATCAGCGAGTCTGATTATTCTTGGCACCCACCGTTTTTTACGTACTCTGATCATATTTTGGGGGTGAGTAAATAACGTTCAGCAATATATAGTTGGTTATTCTAGCGTTATGCATACATAAATTATGCACCCACTTACCGAATCTAATATATAGCAATAATAATATCATATTATTTATGACAGTGTATTTATAATTATTTATATACAGGGTGATTAAAAACTATCGGTGTTCCCACCTCCATAAAGCTAGCAGAGCAAACTCCCGAAAATGGATTTAATTGATATCAAAACTTTATGCTTTTTATGTGCTAATTTTGTGCTCCATTTAAAATTTTTGTGCTCTTACCGTTTAGCGGGAAATTAGAAATCAAAAGTGCTCTGCTGGCTTGCCATCAAGCTAGCAGAGCACTTAATGATATTTGGCTTATCTAAGAATGAAACTACGTGATATTTATGTGCTTTTTATGTGCATTGCGAATATCGAACAGCCAAACCCCTATTTTTTTCGCCCGATATAGACCCTCAAAAAACCCCCAAATAAGAGAATTTACCATTTTTTGGATCTACTGACATGAAAATACATCATATTTATGTCCTTTTATGTGCTCTACGAAAATTCAAGAGCCAAATCGCTAAAACGCAAATTTCTCCCAAAACCACCCCCACAAGACCGAAATTACCCGCCAATACGAGTAATGGTTATTTTTTCGATATCGCAAAATCAAAGTAGTCCACATTTATGTGCTTTTTATGTGCTCTATGAATATCCAAGAGCCAAAGCGCTAAAACGAAAATTTCTCCGAAAACCACCCCTACGAGACCCAAGCTACCCGCAAATACGAGTATTGGTTATTTTTTCGATATCGCTAAATCAAAGTAGTCCACATTTATGTGCTTTTTATGTGCTCTATGAATATCCAAGAGACAAACCGCTAAAACGCAAAATTTTCCCAAAACCACCCCTACAAGACCCAAGCTACCCAAAAATACGAGTATTGGCAATTTTTTCTATATCGCAAAATCAAAGTAGTCCACATTTATGTGCTTTTTGTGTCCTAATTTTGCGCTCCATTAAAAATTTTTGTGCTCTTACCGTTTAGCGGGTAATTAGAAATCAAAAGTGCTCTGTTCGCTTACCATCAAGCTAGCAGAGCACTTAATGATATTTGGCATATCTAAGAATGAAACTACGTGATATTTATGTGCTTTTTATGTGCTTTGCGAATATCAAACAGCCAAAACCCTATTTTTTTCGCCCGATATAGACCCTCAAAAAACCCCCAAATAAGAGCATTTACCATTTTTTGGATATACTGAAATGAAAATACATGATATTTCTGTACTTTTTATGTGCTCTACGAATATTCAAGAGCCAAACCGCTAAAACGCAAATTTCTCCCAAAACCACCCCCACAAGACCCAAATTACCCGCCAATACGAGTAATGGTTATTTTTTCGATATCGCAAAATCAAAGTAGTCCACATTTATGTGCTTTTTATGTGCCTTATGAATATCCAAGAGCCAAACCGCTAAAACGAAAATTTCTCCAAAAATCACCCCTACAAGACCCAAGCTACCCGCCAATACGAGTATTGGTGCTTTTTATGTGCTCTAGGAATATCCAGGAGCCAAACTGCTAAAAGAAGAATTTCTCCCAAAACCACCTCTACAAGACCCAAACTACCCACCAATACGAGTATTGGCTATTTTTTCGATATTGCTAAATTAAAGTAGTCCACATTTCTGAGCTTTTTATGTGCTCTACGAATATCCAAGAGCCGAACCGCTAAAACGAAAATTTCTCCCAAAACCACCCCTACAAGACCCAAGCTACCCGTAAATGCGAGTATTGGCTATTTTTTCGATATCGCAAAATCAAAGTAGACCACATTTATGTGCTAATTTTGTGCTCCACTAAAAATTTTTGTGCTCTTACCGTTTAGCTGGTAATTAGAAATCAAAAGTGCTCTGTTGGCTAACCATCAAGCTAGCAGAGCACTTAATGATATTTGGCATATCTAAGAATGAAACTACGTGATATTTATGTGCTTTCTATATGCTTTGCGAATATCGAACAGCCAAACCCCTATTTTTTTCGCCCGATATAGACCCTCAAAAAACCCCCAAATAAGACCATATACCATTTTTTGGATATACTGAAATGAAAATACATCATATTTATGTGCTTTTTATGTGCTCTACGAATATTCAAGAGCCAAACCGCTAAAACGCAAATTTCTCCCAAAACCACCCCCACAAGACCCAAATTACCCGCCAATACGAGTAATGGTTATTTTTTCGATATCGCAAAATCAAAGTAGTCCACATTTATGTGCTTTTTATATGCTCTATGAATATCCAAGAGTCAAACCACTAAAACGCAAATTTCTCCCAAAACCACCCCTACAAGACCCAAGCTACCCGTAAATACGAGTATTGGCTATTTTTTGGATATCGCAAAATCAAAGTAGTCCACATTTATGTGCTTTTTATGTGCTAATTTTATGCTCCATTAAAAATGTTTGTGCTCTTACCGTTTAGTGGGTAATTAGAAATCAGAAGTGCTCTGTTGGCTTACCATCAAGCTAGCAGAGCACTTAATGATATTTGGCATATCTAAGAATGAAACTACGTGATATTTATGTGCTTTTTATGTGCTTTGCGAATATCGAACAGCCAAACGTCTATTTTTCTTAGTAGTCCAAAGTAGTCCACATTTAGTAAATATGGACTACTTTGATTTGGCGATATCGAAAAAATAACCATTATTCATATTGGCGGGTAATTTCGGTCTTGTGGGGGTGGTTTGGGGAGAAATTTGCGTTTTAGCGGTGTGGCTCTTGAATATTCGTAGAGCACATAAAAAGCACATAAATATTATGTATTTTCATGTCAGTATATCTAAACAATGGTAAATGCTCTTATTTGGGGTTTTTTTGAGGGTCTATATCGGGCGAAAAAAAAATAGGCGTTTGGCTGTTCGATATTCGCAAAGCACACAAAAAGCACATAAATATCACGTAGTTTCATTCTTAGATATGCCGAATATCTTTAAGTGCTCTGCTAGCTTGATGGTAAGCCAACAGCGCACTTTTGATTTCTAATTACCCGCTAAACGGTAAGAGCACAAAAATTTTTAATGGAGCACAAAATTAGCACATAAATGTGTACTACTTTGATTTTGCGATATCGAAAAAATAGCCAATACTCGTATTTGCGGGTAGCTTGGGTCTTGTAGGGGTGGTTTTGAGAGAAATTTTCGTTTTAGCGGTTCGGCTCTTGGATATTCGTAGAGCACATAAAAAGCACAGAAATGTGGACTACTATAATTTAGCAACATCGAAAAAATAGCCAGTACTCGTATTGGTGGGTAGTTTGGGTCTTGTAGAGGTGGTTTTGGGAGAAATTCTTGTTTTAGCGGTTTGGCTCATGGATATTCGTAGAGCACATAAAAAGCACATAAATGTGGACTGGTTTGATTTTGCGATATAGCAAAAATAACCAATACTCGTATTGGCGGGTAGTTTGGGTCTTATAGGGGTGGTTTTTGGAGAAATTTTCGTTTTAGCGGTTTGGCTCTTGGATATTCATAGAGCACATAAAAAGCACATAAACGTGGACTACTGCGATTTTGCGATATCGAAAAAACAACCATTACTCGTATTGGCGGGTAATTTGGGTCTTGTGGGGGTGGTTTTGGGAGAAATTTGCGTTTTAGCGGTTTGGCTCTTGAATATTCGTAGAGCACATAAAAAGCACATAAGTATGATGTATTTTCATTTCAGTATATCCAAAAAATGGTAAATGCTCTTATTTGGGGGTTTTTTGAGGGTCTATACCCAGATAGACAGTCGTGATCATCACGCCGTGCATACAATTGATGAAGCAAATTTTATAGCATATTGACTACATGTCATGATGCAAAGCCGTGAACTCATTTAGTATAGTGAATGTACAAAGCATTTTGATCTCAATATGTCGTTTACAAATGCATCGTACGTTTGAAGCACGTTGAACTCATATCGCTGTGCTCAAGTGTCCACAATTAATATCTGCAAATTTTACGTCATATGGAAGTCATCCAATGACTGTATTGATGAATTCACTGGGTTAGCACTGGTAGTAGACATGCCATGCAAGCAATATGACGGCGATATGCATGTTTGTCGGTGATACATTCGATGGGCACAACATGACGGCGATATGCATGTTTCTCAGTGATACATCCTATGACGGTGATATGCATGTTTCTAAGTGATACATTCGTTGAGCGCAATATGACGGCGATATGTATATTTTGTCAGTGATACATCCCAGGAGCACAATATGATGGCGATATGCATGTTTCTCAGTATTACATTCCATGACGGCAATATGCATGTTTTCAGTGATACATTCGGTGAGCGCAATATGACGGCGATATGCATATTTCTCAGTGATACATCCCATGAGCGCAATATGACGGCGATATGCGTGTTTCTGTGATACATCCTATGACGGTGATATGCATATTTCTAACAAGGAGAAGGCAGAGCCTGGATGTCGCAAATCGGGTTCGCCTTTCGCGTGGTGAAAGTTGAAGACCTCCGAATTAACGTCGCTTTTGATTTTTGTTCCAATAAGCCTTAGTTACTGAGATATCGCGATTTGAAAATTTGGGAGTTTCGTCTCGTGCCTAGAGTACGTTGAGCGTTGATACTTGAGACAAGAGCGGCCGTAGCTAATACGGTAAGACGATAGACCGGCAATCTGAAAGTTCATGGTTCGCGTCCCTGTGCTTTTTTTTTTAATTCAATTTTTTTTTTTTTAATTTTATAATCTCTCATAAGACTTTACATGTGCAGGTAAATAAGAAAATTCGAAAATATGTTTTACTAGTTTTATTTGTCTATTATATTAAAATAATTAATCCAATAATGAAGTCACAATTACAAAGCAAAATAATATGGTATAAAAATTAAATTATTAATCTAATTCGCAGGAAAGCATATTTGAAGATCTATATCTTCAAATATGCTTTCCTGATAGAATTTATAAGGTTAAATATGGTTGCGGTGGTATTACGTTCATTTTATGTTCGTGGTGTCGTAAGCCTTTGTGCTACCCTTGCTTTTACGATGGTTTCCACCCTTCAATTTGTCAACATATTGATCTGATAGAAGAAGAATCAGAATAATTACCTGCCGCGAAATTTGCAAGTGTGAATTAGATTAATTATTTATTTTTTATACCACATTATTTTGCTTTCTCATTGTGACGTGATTAATAGATTAATTATTTGTTATACAATATTATTTTGCTTTGTAATTGTGACTTGATTATTAGATTAATTATTTGTTATACAATATTATTTTGCTATGTAATTGTGACTTCATTATTGGATTAGTTATTTTAATGTAATAGATTAATGAAACTAGTAATACATATTTTCAAATTGACTTCTTTACCTGCACATGCAAAGTCTTATGAGAGATTATAAAAAAAAAAAAATCAAGAAAAAAGCACGGGACGCGAACCGTGAACTTTCAGAGTACCAGTCCGTCGTCTTACCGTATTAGCTACGGTGGCTCTTGTTTCAAGTATCAACGCTCAACGTACTCTACGCGCGAGGCAAAACTCCCAAATTTTCAAATCGCGATATCTTAGCAACTAAGGCCTATTGGAACAAAAATAAAAAAACGACGTTAATTAAGAGGTCTTCAACTTTCACCAGGCGAAAGGAGAACCCGATTCGCGACATCCAGGCTCTGCCGTCTCCTTGTAAGTGATACATTCGACGAGCGCAATAAGACGGCAATATGTATATTCATCAGTGACACATCCCATAAGCGCAATATGATGGCGATATTCATCCAAATCCAGAATGATACAAATAAGCAGACACAAAGAAAAATTTGTACAAGTGTTAGAATGGCTAGGTAGGTAGCGCGCTCGGCTTTCGATTTAGAAGACGTGGTTCAAACCGTAGGTAGGTACAAAATTTAACTAGGCAGAATACGTTTTTAATCCATTTATCATATAGGCAGGAACATCAATAAAGCGTATGGGGATAATAAAAATCCTACCAGATTTTTTTTATCAATATTTTTGGATTTTTTTTATTTTTCACGCTATGACACTCAAATGAGCTCCATATGAGCACAGCATAGTTACGTCACGCCATGCCGCTAATATGACCTCCGTATGAGTACAGCATATTTACGTCACGCCATGCCGCTAATATGAGCTCCGTATGAGGACAGGATATTTACGTCACGCCATGCCGCTAATATGAGCTCCGTATGACCACAGCATAGTTCCGTCACGCCATGCCGCTAATATGAGCTCCATATGAGCACTACAGTTTCTTCACGCCGTGACACCCATATGAGCCCCATATGCACTCACTTATTGTTAGATATTCGTGAGCCAAATTTGCTAGTCTGATGAATTCACTGCATGCATATTCGCGTGAGAACAACTTTGCTTCATTTGGATGTATTATTGTGAATCATCATGTGATGCAAATATGACTTCAACGGGAGCACTCATAAGGGATACACAGCTGTGAGACTTTCTATGCTGCAGTGATGATGTACATATGATGCCAATATGAGGTACATCTGTCTATCTGGGTAAGTGCTCTGCTAGCTTGATGGTAAACCAACAGAGTACTTTTGATTTCTAATTACCCGCTAAACGGTAAGAGCACAAAATTTTTTAATGGATCACAAAATTAGCACACAAAAAGCACATAAATGTGGACTACTTTAATTTTGCGATATAGAAAAAATAGCCAATACTCGTATTTGCGGGTAGCTTGGGTCTTGTAGGGGTGGTTTTGGAAGAAATTTGCGTTTTAGCGGTTTGGCTCTTGGATATTCATAGAGCACATGGAAAGCACATAAATGTGGACTACTTTGATTTTGCGATATCGAAAAAATAACCATTACTCGTATTGGCGGGTAGCGTGGGTCTCGTAGGGATGGTTTTCGGAGAAATTTTCGTTTTAGAGGTTTGGCTCTTAGATACTCGTAGAGCACATAAAAAGCACATAAATGTGGACTACTTTGATCTAGCGATATGGAAAAAATAACCAATACTCGTATTGGCGGGTAGCTTGGGTCTTGTATGGGTGGTTTTGGGAGAAATTTGCGTTTTAGCGGTTTGACTCTTGGATATTCATAGAGCACATAAAGAGCGCATAAATGTGGACTACTTTGATTTTGCGATATCGAAAAAATAACCATTACTCGTATCGGCGGTTAATTTGGGTCTTGTGGGGGTGGTTTTGGGAGAAATTTGCGTTTTAGCGGTTTGGCTCTTGAATATTCGTAGAGCACATAAAAAACACATAAATATGATGTATTTTCATTTCAGTATATCCAAAAAATTGTATATGCTCTTATGTTAGGGTTTTTTGAGGATCTATATCGGGCGAAAAAAAATAGGGGTTTGGCTGTTCGATATTCGTAAAGCACATAAAAAGCACATAAATATCACGTAGTTTCATTTTTAGATATGCCAAATATCATTAAGTGCTCTGCTAGCTTGATGGTAAGCCAACAGAGCACTTTTGATTTCTAATTACCCGCTAAACGGTAAGAGCACAAAAATTTTAAATGGAGCACAAAATTAGCACATAAATGTGGACTACTTTGATTTTGCGATATCGAAAAAATAGCCAATACTCGTATTTGCGGGTAGCTTGGTTCTTGTAGGGGTGGTTTTGAGAGAAATTTTCGTTTTAGCGGTTCGGCTCTTGGATATTCGTAAAGCACATAAAAAGCATAGAAATGTGGACTACTTTAATTTAGCAATATCGAAAAAATAGCCAATACTCATATTGGTGGGTAGTTTGGGTCTTGTAGAGGTGGTTTTGGGAGAAATTCTTGCTTTAGCGGTTTGGCTCCTGGATATTCCTAGAGCACATAAAAAGCACATAAAGGTGGACTACTTTGATTTTGCGATATCGAAAAAATAACCATTACTCGTATGGCCGGGTAATTTTGGTCTTGTGGGGGTGGTTTTGGGAGAAATTTCCGTTTTAGCGGTTTGGCTCTTGAATATTCGTAGAGCACATAAAAAGCACATAAATATGATGTATTTTTATTTCAGTATATCCAAAAAATGGTAAATGCTCTTATTTGGGGGTTTTTTGAGGGTCTATATCGGGCGAAAAAAAAAATAGGGGTTTGGCTGTTCGATATTCGCAAAGCACATAAATATCACGTAGTTTCATTCTTAGATATGCCAAATATCATTAAGTGCTCTGCTAGCTTGATGGTAAGCCAACAGAGCACTTTTGATTTCTAATTACCCGCTAAACGGTAAGAGCACAAAAATTTTTAATAGAGCACAAAATTAGCACACAAAAAGCATATAAATGTGGATGTCTTTAATTTTGCGATATAGAAAAAATAGCCAATACTCGTATTTGCGGGTAGCTTGGGTCTTGTAGGGGTGGTTTTGGAAAAAAATTTGCGTTTTAGCGGTTTGGCTCTTGGATATTCATAGAGCACATAAATGTGGACTACTTTGGTTTGCGATATCGGAAAAATAACCATAACTCGTATTTGCCGGTAATTTGGGTCTTGTGGGGGTGGTTTTGGGAGAAATTTGCGTTTTAGCGGTTTGGCTCTTGAATATTCGTAGAACACATAAAAAGCACATAAATATTATGTATTTTCATGTCAGTATATCCAAAAAATGGTAAATTCTCTTATTTGGGGGTTTTTTGAGGGTCTATATGGGGCGAAAAAAAAATAGGGGTTTGGCTGTTCGATATTCGCAAAGCACATAAAAAGCACATAAATATCACGTAGTTTCATTCTTAGATAAGCCAAATATCATTAAGTGCTCTGCTGGCTTGATGGCAAGCCATTGATTTCTAATTTCCCGCTAAACGGTAAGAGCACAAAATTTTTTAATGGAGCACAAAATTAGCACATAAAAAGCACAAAATTTTGATATCAATTAAATCCATTTTCGGGAGTTTTCTCTGCTAGCTTTATGGAGTTGGAGTTCCCGGGAGCATATCGGGTGGGTCGCTGCGAGCAAAACGCTTTTTTTTAAACGTCGTTCGACAAATATTGGCCAAGATATTCGCGTTCAAAATCCAAGTAGTAATGAACGGCACGCGCGGAACATATAAGCCAGATCGAGCGCGGCTTCGAATCCACTTCCGTACACGTAGATTTATTTTTATCTAACTTTTTTTCGCTAAAAAATAATGAACACGGAGACTCGCTTTGCAAATCGATAATACGATTCGATGACTATCGTTTATTACTTGAAGGGGTTACGTGGATTTGAGCATTTTAAGAATCCATTTAAAAAAATATTATTATCTAATAGTACAATATGTCTGGAATATTCTCCCAAAGTTTTCAGTCAATCGGAGTAAAAGTCTAGGAGAGAGAGCCTTTGGGAATTCCCCCCGTTGGGACAGACCGGCCGGGAGCGACGCAGGTAATGGCATTTTTCTCAAAATACTATTTTTGAAGTCGGTGGACACGATTTCTCAAAAACCGATCTTATTGAAATTTTGCACACTCCTTCAAAAGAGCATTGACTAGTGATAGAAGGAAGGTTTTTTGTTCGATTACAACAAATTTTACAAGGCTATACCTAGTATAAATTGTACCGAAAATTGAACCATTTTGCTCTACAAAATAGTTACCACCACGAGGACACTTTTTTTAGGGGTCTCCGGAAACCAGGTCCCACCGGCTGAATTTCCCAAATGTTTGGATGAATTTTTCTTTTGAATATTGTTGAAATGTTTTCCTTTTATGTGCTTAACATTTTGAATAAAACAATTTATATATTATATAGTTTTTTTAATAGACAAAATATGCTTTTTTGGCTTCGAAACCCACGTAACCCCTTAATACTTGAAGAAAACTAAAATTCGCGCCTGAGCAACTACTGTACCATTGTTAAGTCAGCGTCGGGTTTTGAAGACGAATATCTCAGTCAATTTTGTCGCACGGCATTTAAAAAGAGGCGATTCGCTCGCAATGACACATTCTCAATGTTAACCAAGGGAACCCTAGTATCATCCTGTGTGTATATACACTACCGCTCAAAAGTTTGGATACACCAGTCGATATTCCTTGACGCACTAAAAGTTGGATAGCTTCGTTAAAAAAAAAGACAACCAAATTTAACGAACGGCGTTTTGAAGCGAACGAATTCAGCTTTGTTTTGCTTTTTTGTGATTTTTTTTCGACGCGGTACGCACTTTTGTACGTAACTATTTTTCAGCTATTTTTCGACGATCGAGAATTGGGCGCATGATTATGGATTTTTTTGTCATTTTTATTCATGATAAACTTGAAAGGGGTAGTAGAAGCTCCATTTTCGTTTTTTTACGTTTCGTGCAATTTTTGTCGCAGTTATTTCATTTTTTTTATTAAAAAAGTATAAATTTTGGAAAATGCAACGTAACTCAAGGACTATAGGGTTTAGGAGAAAATTTCAAAAAAGTAAAAGGTTGCGTAAGTTTATAGTTCATCGCCTGGAATTTTTTCAAAATTTTTCTTTGAGATTTTTTTTTTTGACTATTTTCGCTCGAAACTGATGAGTAGGATGGCTTAACTCGAAAAATATGGCGTTTAGGACAAAATATCAGAAGGAGAAACTCTTCGTTTTTAAATTGGCTAAAATTTTTTTGGACATTTTTTTGGCCGAAACTTGGAAAACCGTTCAAACAATTGATCGGCGTATCTCGAAAACTATTGAGTTAGAGACAAAATATCAAGAGGGGAAAATGTTAGTGTTTCGTTCTGAATACGTTGACATTTTTCAGAAAAAAAAAAAATTCGCCATGCTTCTTTCAGGTCGACGTGGTTTTAAATAATTGTAAAAAAAATTTGAAAAAATTCTGCACAAATTTCAACGTATTTAAAACGACACACTGCAACATTTTCCCCTCTTGATGTTTTGTCTCTAACTTAATAGTTTTCGCGATACGCCAATCAATTTTTTGGAAGATTCTACGAGATTCGCCCAAAAAATTACAAAAAAATTCTGAAAAATTCTAGCGAATTTAAAATCGAAAATTAAAAAAGTTTCTCCTTATGATATTTGGTCCTAAACGCCATACTTTTCGAGTTAAGCCATCCTACTCATCAGAGTATCGAGGAAAAGGAGTAAACAAAAATTTACAGGAAAATTCTTTAAAAATTCCAGGCGATCCAGTATAAACTTACAAAACTTTTTACATCCTTGACTTTTTTCTTAAATCCTGTACTTCTTGAGTTACGTTGCATTTTCTAAAATTTGTCTTTTTTAGCCAAAAATGAAATAACTTTGCGAAAAAAATGGTACGAAACTTTTCACAAAACGAAAATGGAGCTTCTGCTACCCCTTTCCAGTTTATCATGGATAACAATGACAAAAAAATATTCCACTAGTTATGCGCCCAATTCTCGATGGCCAAAAATGATGGTCGAAAAAAGTCACGTTCAAAAGTGCGTACCGGGTCGAAAAAAAATCATAAAACATATTTCAAAAAAGGAAAACAAAGCTGAATTTGTTCCCTTAAAAACGCTGTTCGTGAATTTGATTATATATTTTTGACGGAGCTATCTAACTTTTAGTGCGGCAAAAAATATCGACTGGTGTATCCAAATTTTTGAGCGGTAGTGTATATACACGCACACACACATGTACGTATTTAGAGCAGAATGAAAATAGTTAAATCGGACGTATATTGCTTCAAAAGGACAAGAATTGAGCCGAGTCGTCGACTCCATATGAAAACAGAAAGCGAGAGAAAAAGAGAGTGCAAAACGGTGGAAAAGCGTATACGAACAGGCGAATTCGAGTGCCTTGCGCGGTCACCTTTGACATTTTCAGGAAAACGGGTCGAAGTCCCTTCTCGCCCTCGGTCGGAATAACGCTTCTTTTTCGGCGGCGTTTTCAGCAGCGCGCGGGCGTCTCGAAAGCCGCCTCTGACCCGGTGGCTTGCTTTTTTTTTCTCGTCGTTGAAACTTCTTTTGCTGGCCTCACCCCTCGTCGGCCGGTCCTTCCATTCCTTCCGTATTTCATGAATATAAGCGAGGACGTGGTACACGTCTTCGCACACAAAAACCAGCCCCCGGCCCGCCCTCCTCCCGTCGTCCACATTGCCGTGCACGCATATTTAAAAAGTTGGCCTTTCTACGTCCATATTCGCAATCGGTTTTATCAAAAAAGAGGAAAAAGGAGAAAAAACTGCCTCGTTCATCCGGCCCATCAAAGGAGCTTCCTACGTCGGAAAATCCAATTCGCATACCCGCTTCGTCGAGTCCTTGATGGGTTTCAAAGGACCTGCTCGATCGATACCATCCCTCTGTTCAAATATATATATATGTATATGTATATATAAATATTCATCGCGTGAAAAGTCCCGTCAATTTTAGCTCCTCCACCCTCGCATTCCGCGCATCCGGTTCAACAAGCCACTGAGAAACGATCATAGCTCAAGGAAGATTCGATGTATGCTTTTTTCATGCAATAATGATGACATTAGTGTTATTATCTGTCTAGAATAAGAACAATAACAAAAATAATAAAATCATAATAATAATATTCATAAGAGTAAAATAAGAATAATAATATTTATATATATATATATATATATATATATATATATATATATATATATATATATATTAAAATAAGAATAATATTTAATAACAATAAAATAATAATAACCATCGAGTGACCTGGAGGTGGTGTCTAAACCTTCGAGTGCCACCCGGCATTATAATTCCTGTCTAGATCAAGATCGAGTCTAACCCTCGGGGGTAGGTGAGTGTTTCCGCATAAAATTCTGAAAATCGGAAACCGAATTTCAATCCTAAATTTGGCATAAACCTTCCTTTCAATATTTTAAGAGATCTTCTAAAAGGTTTTTTTTGTAACGCGTCAGTTTTCGAGATATGGATTTGTGAAAGTTATTTTTCACCGTGCTCCTACTACATCTATAGACAACGGGCTCAGTCCTGGCTATACCTATATATGTTATCGCGCTCTCCATTTAGTGCGAATGGTGGAGTGCGTGTAGGTGCAGGGCACCTCGGATGTGCGTGAATTATTGAAATAGACAGAGAGCATCGTAGATTCATGTTGTCGGTTTTCCCCACATCATTTTTTTGGAGGTGTAATAGATTTCTGGGCTTCATTTATTAGCTTTAAATGTTTTTGAGATTTTTGTTGGTTTTTTCCTTATTTTTTTAAATTTTGTAGAGTTCAATTTTTTTGGCATTTGCATGTTACATCTCTATAATGCTTGGTGACCGGCCGCAGTAGTGATGAAGGGAGGGTTTCACCGCCTAAACTTGACGAAGATCCACACAAAGCGGAGAGCGCGATTACATATATAATCGCCAAAAATTCTTTTCAGTAAAGTCTTATAGCATTAAAATAAGGGTGTATGCGAAAACTCAGTTCGACATTTGGTTTCCGCTTTTCGGTACTACACTCGTGTTTCCCAGTGCAAACTGAGGAAGTACGTTGCCCACAGGAATAACATCTATTATCACAATAACAACAAAGACTCTAATAATTATAATCATGATAATAACAACGGCACCAATAATGAGAATGAAAAAAAGGATAATAATAATATCGATTTGGTAAACCGACAATAAATATTAATAATAAAGAATACATTGTTTTTTGTAAGAAATCGCCAACAAGAATTCAAGAATTTCTTTTTTCATCTGCCAACCAAAATAATAAAAAAGGCTCTATCTTCCGACGACAGCCCGTAAGATACAACGATAAATAAATGTTGCCTCTTTTTATTTTTTCGGACGAGCCAGGTGGTCGGCATTCCCAAATAAAGTTTAGATTTAATTCGATTTATTTACCTCACTAGAGAGATATTGTTGTCATACGTATACGCATACGTAAATCGGTGGAGCAATTTGCTCACAATTATAAGTTGAAAAACTGACGTCGAGCATCGCCGCATGACGAGCGCGAGAGACAGCAGTTTCGCGCAATTTTCGGCGAGCCATCGGTTTTGTCGTGAAATTACCGACGGAATATAACTCGTTTTTCGTTCGAAAAACAATTTGCAGGTGATAAAAATACGTTGGACATTTTTGAGCGAACGGATGCGTCGTGCGCCCTCACTCGGCGCATCCTTGCGACCACTTCTCGTTCTCCGATATTCCCAACGGCTCGTGTTGGTGTTATTGCCATTCCAAGAGAAGGGCCGGTGGGGGGATACAACGAGTCGAGTGACCTTTGTTCGACACGTAGCTCGCACATCCAATCCTCTCGCTAACCGAGAGTAATTGGGACGCGCGCATAAGACGCGCGAATTCGTCGTACACAATGGTCATCATCGTTTTCTCGTCGCTGCGTCTCGTTAGCGACCAACGAGTGACGCGCGCGCGGTTACACCGCCCTCGTCACTAATTAGCCTCGCTTTAATTGACCAAGCGGCGCGTCTCGTTAGACTCGCCATGAAAAGAAAAAAAAAACTACGACGCGAAAAATAATAACGATAGAAAGAAAACGACGAAAAATCGCGTCGCAAACGAAGCCAAACAATGCGAGTACGCTCGGGAACGGGAGCAGAAACGACGAGAGGAACGAATGGCTCGTTCGGATGCGAGCGGGCCAATTAGACTTTCTTCCCGCACTCTCGTTTTTCTTCCTACTTTGTTTCTCCCAGTCTTTCGTCACGTTCATCGTGCATTGTCCCGATAGTAAAAGGAGAAAAATGGTACCTACCGCGACGCTTTGTAGACGCGATATCGCCTGTTGTTTTTCACCGAAAGCCAGCAGGCGCGCGGCGCGAATTCTTGAGAATATGGAAAACGGAGACTAATGTTGGATGGAAGACGAAGAGCATCGGTGATACTTATAGGGATCTGTATGAGCTGAACATTTTAAAAATTAGTTTTTTTTTATGAGCTTTTATTTAACTTGACTTGGTGTGAGATGCAAAACGGAAAATCGATATTTCACCCACTTCCCGACTACTTAGAGCTCTGAAATTTTCCAAACATCAATCTAAGAGGTGACAATACATGGACTGAGAAAAAAAACCATTAAATGTGCAAAATGCATTTTGTTGTTTTAACAATTGCTCAGACATGCTAAATAAGCTACAGTTCACACCACTATACTATTTTACCACCGACTATACTGTGTTGTTATGCCAATCAAAAATCAAGTTGAACGTATTAAAAGATACATTTTGTTAAACCAACTGAATTTTGGATGGATGAACGATTTTTTTTTGAGTGTGGGAAGTACATGAGAACATACGAATTGGCTCTAAGTGCTCTCGGATTGCACAATCGTTGAAAGGGTCCAATGGGTAAAATAGGTTAAAAGGTAAGATTCAATAGCCGGTGAGCCAACATCTATGATAGATGCCACCTATCACAGTTCTCCAGGATTTCTTCTGTCACTCAACCAATAATAACACCGGTTCGTTTGGAAGGATTAATCCCTCTTTGCAAAAATTTCAGAGCTTTGGTAAAATCAATTGAAGACTAAAAAGTAGAAAATAATTTATATGTATTTTTTTTTAACAAGCTTTTATTTAATGTACTAGAAAATAGAAAATAATTGTATTTACCAAATCACCTATATGTGACTAACTATAAGAATTTTGGGCGTTCAAAATTTAGACATATCGTCTTTAATTTACAAAGATTCGTTAACATATCAACTGTATTTAATTTACTGTAAAACAACCTTAGATTTCTTAAATAAGAAATCCTGAAACTGAGTATAAACGTGTGACAATAGTTTCTCTAATTACTATTGTGCCAAATTAAATACGGTTAATGAAACTGAATTGATCAAATTTATTAAACATTTAAAAAGTAAAGTCAACATTTAAAGTCATACATAGGTAACTTGGTAAAAAAATTATTTTTCACTTTTTAGTACGTTAAATAAAAGCTCGTTTGAAAAAAAAATTTTTTTACATATTTTCAGCATGTAGTTTCGTAGCCCAGGGTCTTGACTCGAAATTGCAACAAAGATTTTGTAAAAATTGTCAAAATTCATTGAGTTCTGACGATTTTTGTGACGAGTCAGCTCACTATGGCGAACCACCCCGCTACGATCAACTCTTTTTCCTCTGCCTCTTTCATGAAACAGCGTAAACGGTGTAGTTTATAACATTTCCTATCGTGTTATCGGAACTTTTTTTTCTACAGCTGGCATTTTCGTTATTTCCAAAATTTCAAAAAAGTATTCGGCCAAACGACATTTCATTATTGTACTGAAAGTTAATTTTTTAAATTTCCGTTCTTCAGAAAAACCGAGTTGCCAGAACGACCCAAACCGATTGGCAATGCAGCAACTTCGCTTAAATGATAAAAACTTCATTGTTTATGAATATTTTTCAATGAGAAAAAAACCTCAAGCTTGCCAAGACTAGATATTAATTGCGTGTAAAATCCCGACCTCGTCATTCCAATACTCTTGTCAGAAAAAATATGAATAATCGACTTGTTTTTTGAGCTTCAAGCTTACGCAGGCCCCTTAAGGGGGTACAGAAACATCCCGAGAATCATGGTCAATTTTGCGAATTCATCGTACGTGAAAACTACTTGCATGATTCACTCAGCTTTTTGTTGGAAAGATAAAAAAATTAACAGTCATTTAAATTCCAACGAGTCAGGATTTTCGGAAATATGTTCATTATTAATTAGTATAGCAATCAAACCAAAACAATCAAGTAAATCGGACAAGTCTCCTGAGAAAAAATGCTCAAGTTCCGAGGGATTTTTCGGACGTCATCGGATTTGTGCATTGTGCCGCACAAAATTAAAACGTAGAGTCGGCGAGCAGGTCATTAACCGCCCGCGCGTATAAAATGGGCTCGAAATAATGGTCCAACAACGTGACACAGTCACCTGGCTCGCGCCTCTTTGGCCGAGTCCGATACACGAGAGCAGCCGCGCGCCACCACACGGAAGAGTACCTGCGCGACGATCGATCGCGCGGACGTGAGAACACGCTCCTTCGTTGACGTCACACTCCGCCAATGTGTGACGTCACACAAAGGGAGACCTCCCGAGATTATTCGAAAGTTCGTCTCCGGCCAGATGACGTCAAACCTAGCCTCGTCGTAAGTTCTAGGAGATCGCGAAGCCGAGAAAATTCTTCTATTTTTATATATTTTTATGTATATGGCGTTTTCGGGGCTAATGTAAGATGGAAAATTCTCTGCAGTCCGGAGAAAGAATTTCGAAATTTTTAGCTGCGAGAATGCTTTTTCGGCAAATTGGAGCATCCACGGGGGTTTTGAAAATAACGTACGTGTTAGATATTTTGAAAATACATATAACATATTGAGCAACAAAGTTGATCGTTAATCGCTATGATATATTATAACCCAGGAGAAAACGGATTTGAATGAGAAACGGAAAAAATTGTCGGCGCGTTCGAGTCGGGATTTGAACCCGGGACCTTTTAATTGTTGAGCGAGCGCTCTGAGCACTGAACCATGATAGGTCACTAACCGCAACATTTCAAACCCGTCTATATTGCTACCACGTTACAATATGATGGTATTGGGGTATATCCTTGCGAGCAAAACACGTTTTCTTCTTCAAATGTCGTGCGACGAAAATAGGCCGAGATATTCGCGTTCAAAGTCCAAGTAGTAAAGAATGGCACGGTAGTTGCTTACGCGCGAAACGTACAAGCCGAATCGAGCGCGGCTTCGATGCACTTTAGGAAAAGTGCATTTTTTTGTTTAAATTTTTTTCGCTTAAAAATAATGAACACATTCTCGTTTTGCGAATCGACAATATGATTCAATAATTTTCGTTTATAATGTAACACTTGAAGAAAAATACAACCGTACGTGACCAACTACCGTGCAGTTGTTTATTCAGCATCGGACTTTGAACGCGAATACCTCTGCTGATTTTTGAGGCCCATAATTTGAAAAAAAAAAAAAAAGCATTTTGCTCGGAATGGCACACCCTATATGCTCATCAAGGGCGCACCCTACTAGATGTGAATCGCCCTCTATATAAAATTCAACAAACTCGTGAAGATACGAAAAACATCTTTTTTATCGGTGGCCGATAACCGGAAGTGAAACTATCGCTGCAAAGTTCGGATTTCCACCGCGAGAGTGGCTCCGCAGTCGATGCAACTTTGTCTTCATCCCCGCGGCCCGACCAATCTTCTTCGTACATCTCTGTTGTGTCTCAGCATCGTAGCACGTGTGCAATAAAGTGCCTGGTTTTTTAGACCCCCCCCCCCCCCCCCCCACACACACACTATCCAAACTCACATACTCGTTCAAGGATACAGTTTCGACCTTTCCTCAAACGTTTCCCGTAAATCTCAGGAGGAACGATCCAAAGCGCTTTTTGACGTGCCTGCATCAGCATGTGTATAAACTCTCCGAAAGTACACAAATTTTCTCTGGACTCTGGCCAAATGGAAAGGCGAACGTCGAAGTAGAATAAAACAATTGAAAACTTGGCGAGGGAGCATACACAAAAAGTTTGAATCTGTTGACGCGATGATGCCAAAAGAGCGGACTTTATATTGAATAATCGATATTATTGATCCCTCTTTGCGATGTAGTCATTTACTGTGTTCTCCGCTTTTGCACGTGTACACGTACAATTGTCTTATCTAAACGTTGCGGATCTTATCGTGCATTCGAGTAGTGGAGAATAGCACAGCTATATATGTGTGTGTGTGTGTGTGTGTGTGTGTGTGTGTGTGTGTGTGTGTGTGTGTGTGTGTGTGTGTGTGTGTGTGTGTGTGTGTGTGTGTGTGTGTGTGTGTGTGTGTGTGTGTTACAGTTTAAACTCGTTTACTTTTTCCCTATTAAATACTAGTTCTTACTAAACGTCTTCGTTACAATTATTTTTCCCTAGGCAAAAATTAGAATTTACAAATAAATAAATTTGAATATTAGTTCAAACTCGTCTCAAATAGAAACCCAAACCCAAACAGAAACAAAGTCGTCTTATAACTAGGTTCATTTTCCAATAAAATAAATCAGTTGCCGAATTGCCAACTGATTTAATGGGCAATAAAGTTTGGGTACGTTTGGTGGTTTTTGGGTTTCTAAAGTTTGGATTTATTGGGGTAATTGGAATGAGCTCACAGTTTGGTTTTGTCTGGGTTTGTTTTGGTTTCTGAACATAAATTCGTTAATAAGTTTCGACTACGAAAAACTAGTTATAACGAAAACGTTCAGTCGGAACTAGTTTTTAGGAGGTAAAACGCGTTTAAGCTAAATCAGGATTTTACTCTAATATATATACATGTATATGTATATACCGCTGAATATGGAATCGAGCGTGGGAGAATCTCAACTTGAGTACATAACAGGACGAAGAAGAAAGCACGTACACCGTAAACTGGGGGTGGGCCGAAAAGTGTCGTCCAAAAGAAAAACCTACATGCCTTGTATCAATACCTATCCGAATCATCCCCATGCATGCTTTACCTTCCGACAAAAAAGCATTTTTTAATTTTATTTTCGCGTTTTCCTGTATCATAGGTTTTCACTTCTTTTTCTCTTTTGGGTATATACTTTTCTCTTAGAAGTATTTCAAAGCAATTGGGAGGTGGCCAGTATAAGTATTTTGGTTTATCATCTGAACTTTAGTGACTGATCCTTTCAAACCTTTTTCTACAAGCTTTTATTTAACTTGACTTTCTGTAAGATGCAAAACGGAAAATCGACATTTCACCCACTTCCCGACTACTTAGAGCTTCGAAAAATTCAAAAATTCATCTAAAGGGTGACAATGCATGATTCAATTTTTTTTTGATATCCATAAAATGTCCAAGTTTTCATGTAAAATTAGCGATATCTAATCCTCCATATAAAATCGCACTAACACATATAAACAAATTCGTAGCCGACTGTGTTTGTACGTGAAAAGTTTATATGCAGCAATTAATCGTCAGTTCCATCACAATTGCAGTGTTTGGTATTTTTTATCGAATATATTCCTAACGTACAAACTCGGGATACCTGGGTGCCTCCCGTTTTAATTAGATGCCTTGCTCCTCTGATAGACCTATATAACGGTGTTATTAACACCTTTAATAGCACTAACTTTACAATATAAATCATTTGTTTTCTGCAAATAATATAATTGAAAAAAAAAAGACTAAAAAGTATAAAATAATTTATATGTGAAAAAAATATTTAAAAAAACAAGCTTTTATTTAATTTACTCAAAAGTATAAAATAGTTTTTTTTACCAAGTCACCTATATGTGTGACTATAAATAAAAGCTTGGGGCGCTCAACTTTAAAAATGTTTAATCAATTCGATCAACTCAGTTTCATTAACCGTATTTAATTTAGCACAATAGTAATTAGAGAAATTATTATTCCACGTTTATACTCAGCTTCAGGATTTTTATTAAATAAATCTAAGGTTGTTTCACAGTAAATTAAATACAGTTGCTATGTTAAAGGAATTATGTAAATTAAAGATTATATGTTTAAATTTCGAGTGCTCCGAGCTTTCATTTATAGTGACATATAGGTGACTTGGTAAAAACAATTATTTTCTACTTTTTAGTACATTCAATAAAAGCTTGTTTTTTTAAATATTCTTTTTACATATACATTTTTTTAACTTTTCGTTCGTACAAATGACAGTCGGTCATTTGTTTATTGCTGAGCAGTGCACTTTAAAACGATAGCACCAGTAGAAAACATCGCGAGGAAAGTACACGCACGAAAGAGAAAAATGATAAAATACTTTTTTTTCTCGAAAAGTATAATAAAAAAGACGGTAGAACATACGTGGGTGTGATTCGGATAGGTATTGATACGAGTCATCTGTTTTTCCCTGTCGGAGGTCACGTGTGTGTGTGTGTAGATACAGACATATTCATGTTAAGACGCGCAATGTTCTTAAGGGGCCCCGCTCTGAGAATTATTCCACGAAACTTGGGAGCATACGTGAAGAGTGCGAGAGTCAAGGTCATATCGAGGAAAACCGCACACCGCGTGAATAATTAACGCACAGATCACGCCAGCCAATATATATACATGCATGGATATGTTTTGCCTCTCGTTCGCTGTTGTGCACTTCGCATATAGATATATAAGTTCAAGCTATCAAAACGATTCCATTTGGAAATTACAAAACGTACAAATTGCTCCAGGAGAATTTCAAGTGCGCGTCGTAGTCGAAAAAATCTATAATCTTCTTGAAATAATTATCGGATTACGGTTCGTGAATAATGATCGATAATTATCAAACTAATCATTGACGAATTGTCGACTGGTCAACTGAACTCCATTTTTTCCCCTTGCATGTGGAAAAACAAAAGGAAAAATACCGTAAAAACATAGGTTGGCAGATCAATAAAGAATTGATAAATTGTTTTGTTTTTCTTAAATAAATTGCCAAAAATTACCCTTGATTTTGCCCTCACAAAGGTGTATTCCCCCTTAAGGAATACGATTATAAATAGCAATAAATGTTAAAGCTGACAAATGAACGTTGTTGTATTGTTATTGCTCGGCACATAGTAATTATATTCTATTTTATTTTTGTATCTGTATATATAACCGTTAACTAGAAAATACGCAGCAATGTAATTTACATTTTTCAGATTTGCTATTGCTACGATTAAACTATATATATATATATATATATATATATATATATATATATATATATATATATATATATATATATATATATATATATATATATATATATATATATATATATCATTTGCACTCGTTCCTTTTCACTTGAAACTAATATTAAAACATTTCTTTGCACAGGCTGCATATATTTGCTGTTCAAAAATCTCGAAGGATTTTGTTTAGCAATCGCACAGCGTTATAGTGCGCGACGATGCACAAATGTGGGAAACGATCATTCTGTTGTCATCAGTACGTCGATTGCACTTCCGGTACGTGAAGTACCGAGCGCCACAAATGTCAGCTGTACGCAGCATCAATATTTTCAGCGTATAGAGCGCGTACGACGAGGCGATAACGCGCGAGCAAAAGAAATTGAAAAAACCGACGACCAATCGGTCCAGAAAGATATTTCGAACAAAAAAAGCGAACTCACCTTTGTACGGATGCGGGAATAGGCTTTGGGCGTATTTCGATACAAAGGAGCACTGAAAGATGTTTGATTCACAAGTTTTGCGGAATGCACGTTGAATATGTCGAACACGCGTGAGTATCGTAGACGAGCGGTCCTGGCTCTTGCGGCATCCGCGATCGCGCGATCTTCACAGCCGACTACTAAGCTATGCCTCCGCGCGGTCTCTATTGTTTCTTAGCGGATAGTTCGCCCCGCGACAGATGCCCGAATGATATCACCGGGCGCACCGTAGTGCCCGCGCGAAATTGTCGGTAAGCGCGAGACCACGCTCACTTTTCTCGTCTCCTTATCCACTGAGCGAAATCCACGGTTGCGTCGCGGCGTCTCGTAATCACTCGACAATTTGAATTTGTATCACTGATTTTTCCAACACGCCATTTGACACTCGTTTCGCTTACAAACAGGAATGAGGGTACGACTTAGCGTAGATGATCTTGTTTGGGTTTCTTTCGGTTCATTTGAGCATTCGACAGAAAGTGTGTACGATTTATCGACGATGGTCTCGTTTGGGTTTATTGCGTTCATTTGAGTAGTGGACAGGAAATTGTGTAAACTTTATCGAAGACGCGCCTACCTGATACGCACGTCGCATTGTAACTATTTCTCGTCGCTCAATTAGATCGCGACGAAGAAGAAAAATAAATATTCGATATGTAACTTTTCGTGGGGAAATTTATTTTCTCGTTACGGCGAAGGAGAAGGTATACCACGTGACACGAGTGCGAGAGAGATGGTCGAAATTTTCGATCAGAGATTTCTGGATGAATAATGTTTATGGCGAGAAGAAATGGTCAAGATCCGTGTTAGTGAATTATATTGCCTGATGATTTGTTTTTTCCTATAAAAATTTCTGTTCGAAAATTGATGAGGTTACGTTACGATCTCGTACATATACCTTTGATCGTCCGGCTCTCGACGCAATTTTTCTCCATTTTGACGAGAGCGTCGGGGTAAATTTCGAAAATAACGCGATAATTTTGATTGATGCTCGGCGTTCTACAGTGCGACAAGTACATTTGGGAGAACACTCTGTAGCGATCTCGTGAGCGCGTTAAACGACCAATTTGGCCTCGTTCTCTTGGCGTTCAATTACGTTTTTCCGCAGCGCGGGTACGTACGGCCGAGGGCTATAGTGCGCGCGCGACGGAGACGCCATCGCGAAGATTCGCGGTCCGCCCGTAGGAGAGCGCCAGCGCTCGTGTTCAATACCAAATAAAAGTGGGCTAGAGCGAGGAGGAAGAAAAACGGGTTGGGAGCGCGCCTGTACACGGGCGGAGGTTCGACACGCGCGCGCGCGCGCTCGTCGTTCCAGGCACACGCACGCGAGCAGCAGCGTCGAATCGCACACGAGAAAGGTGTGAGCGCGTGATAGTCGCGCGGTGACGCGATGAGTTTTGACAGCTTCGACGACGTTGTTTCCAAGAGTGCGAGATCGCGTCGAGAGAACGCCGCCGCCTCGTCCGATAAATGAGCGAAAAATATTCACGACAATGCTCGTCTACGAGTAAACACCGAGCGGTCGCCCTTAGCGCGTTCCCTTCTTCCGTTTTTTTCTTCTCTCTCCTCGAACCGCAATAATCGATAAGTGTTATTATAGCGCGCGTCACGTTAAAATTCGGTCGGAGTGCTTTTCGGGTTTCGATCGAGTCGCGAAGTTGGCTCGGAAAATCGTCACGAGAGAGCGGAGCGGACTAATATGGGAGAATGGTCGGGCAAAACGGGGCTGTTCTGCTGCTGTCACTGCTATTCGCAGGTACCAATTTATGGATACACATATATGCATGCATTTTTCCATACGCGATTGAAATTGCGAATTTCCATCCTCGTGCGACACGCACGAGACTTGCGTCTTCCTGATCACAGGACTATACGCATCTGCGCGAATACGAGCTGAACGATACAACAGGGTTGATTCATCCACTTGGAGATGCGTTCGTCGATGCGATTGGGCTCGAACTTTCATTCGTAAAAACTTCCCTAAAATAACATCAAAATAATGCCGAAATAATGTCGAAAGCTTCCAAAGTCCGTAATCGGTCAAAATTTAATAGTGCTTTGTTTCACAATTTGACGCGTATATTGCGGGGAAAAAATAGAAAAGAATAACAAGCGGTATCGCGTGCTCATCGGCGTATCGCCTTGACTCGTATTGTTTAGACGTACTGTACATTGTATGGAGTATTCCAGTGCAACTCAGACAACCATTTCCTCACCATTGTTGATTACAGATTTCCATAGTGGAAAATCTCACTCCTGGTGTAAAAAGAACACCTCTTCTTAAACAAACAAACAAAATCTCCACCCCTTTCCCTTTTGCGACTCCAGAAAATCGTAAAGTCCATTCGGGGCGTTTTTTAAATTCTAAACGAATGTAGACACATTTTATACCTGCTTTGTCCATTTTTCATCGAATCTCAACTTGTGTTTCCGATATTCACTAATTTCGACTTTGGCAATAATTATTCGACAGTTTGAAAGTCAGAAGGGTACTTTTTTCGGTCTTGCAAGCAAAACTTGAAATATATGGTTTCGGATGAAATTCAAATCGGGTGGGATATATTCCATTATGAATTCTTCTTTACCCATTGCAAATCCTATTTTGGTAAATATTCGGAAGCCTGCTAGAATCAGGCTGATTTTTTTTGGGTTTGCTTGGCTTATACAAACCCAAACAAACATCCAGAAATTAACCTGATTCTAGCAGGAGCCCGACTTCCGAATATTTACCCCGATTTTTGCTATTTTATAAATCCCATGTTATATATGCCATGTTATCTAGTTCTCCCCCCCCCCTCTCTTTCTCTCCTCTTCGTTCTGCTAGTACTTTGAATTTCCCTGAACAGAAAAGGTTTCGATTCTTTTTTTCAACCGATCCCAATCCTTCCGTGAGCCTCATAAATGTTACATACGTTCTTGCTATTTTTGAAACACATTATTTTTTCATTTTTTAAGTTTTTTGATTCGTAAGACCGACGAAGCACTCTCCTGACTTCCAAACTGTCGAATAATCATCCCCAAAATGAAAATTTCACAAGCAAAAAAAAACATCGAAAGCACAAATTGAGCTTTGTTTAAAAATGCAGAAAATAGGTGTAAAACGTATCTTAATTTTTTCAGAATTTTAAAAACAGTCCGAGTGGACTTTTCGATTTATTGCAGCCGTAGAAAGCCAAGGGGTGGGTGAAAATTTTAAAGAAAATTAGGCGTTTTCTTGCACCAGGAGTGAGGTTTTCCACTGTAGAAATCTATAATCAACAATGATAAGGGAAATGGGTGTAGTTCCGAAAAGCCCATACTTCATCCAGGGAAATAGTTGTCCGAGTTGTCTTGGAATACTCCATACATAAATATATATATATATATATATATATATATTTATATATGACGTACATACCCGCGGCAGGTACAGGAGGTGGACGTCTAGAATTTCTGCAGTTGAAAGATTTATTCGCCGCGTCCAAGGACGGGGCGCCAATCCAGCGTTGACCGATCCTCCGGTTCGCAGCGGCGAGCATTCATCGCGTTTACGAATCGTTGCGTGCCTGCGAACCTGGCGGTCGAGACGAGAAACGGCGCTGTTACTTTTTTCCCGTAGATTCGCAAGGCGCTACCGGAGGCCTCTTCATTTGCGAGATATACACTGCCGGCCAAAAGTTAGGGGACACTAGTCGAAATTTCTTACTACACTAAAAGTTATACAGCGGAATCAAAAATAAGGATAACTTAATTTCCCAAGCCCAAATGTCCAAAAATATTCTGAAAACATTCTAGCCACTCCAGTGTGAACCCATGTAACTTTTTACCCTCTTGACAGCCCCTTACCCTCTTCTTCAGAAGCCCTATAGTTCTTCGATGACGCCTTTTTTTTCTACAACATGTCTTTTTTAGCTAAAAATGCAATACTGGGGTGGAAAAAATCGAGGCAATTTTTTTCCACAAACTCTGCGGTTAATTTTTGACGCCCAAAAAAAGGCGAAAAATGGCCGCGTCCAAAAGTGTGTTCCAGAGCAAAAAAATCGTAGAAAATTTTATAAAAAAGCAAAATAAAGGTAAATTTGTTCTCTTTAAAACGACAGTTGGGAAATTTAAATATCGTAATTTTTGTGTCCGCTATCTAACTTTTAGTGTGTTAAGAAATTTCGACTAGTGTACCCAAACTTGTGGCCGGCAGTGTGTACCGCCGCAGCTAAACACTCGCGGGATCGGAACTTACTGGGCCGTTTTCTGTCTTGTGTTTTTACGGGAACGATTGTTTCATGATGTTATGAATTGTATTGGAATGTTTGTAGGGTGTGTCATTGGGAGAAAATCGCTTTTTTGTATTCGATGAAACTTTCCTCGATATTCTCGTAACCGGTGGCGCGTGGGTCGTTACTCTCCAAACTGAAAACACGTAGTTTCGAGCGATCGTGACACCTGTGGGTGTCTTACTTACGGAGCAGTAGACCATTTGTCCAATTTCGCATCCCCAACCGGGCAGTCCTAAATTCGGGGAATTTTATTGGCGACGACTCAACGGGAAGTGTGCACTTGTTGCGATAGGCCGCGTGTATTTGCGCCCATCATTTTTTTTCACACTCCATCGACTCGGCCGAATTTCGACGATTTGTGTACAATGTACTACAAACATTTATCATTTGTACACAATTTCGGCTGATGTTTTGTTTTTTTACGGGCTACCGAGTCTCTTGTGTCGAGCTTGAGTTATCGGCCCCGCACGGTGGACGAGATCCGCCCCCCTCCCTGTAAATAATAAACACGTTGAACGCACGTGTATCTTGCGTCCGGGTGTGAGTTTGCGAACGGAAACTCTGATTTCGTAACCGCGCAGATTTGGTATCTTCAACTCCATCACGTACATATATACGGAGTGGCCCGAAAAATGACGTCCGAAAGGGAAATCTAGATGCCTCGTATACCTATTCGAATCCATGTACCGTCTACGTTTTTTATCCCCGCGAAAAAAGCTTTTTTATTTTTCTCTCTTGTGCATGTACTTTTCTCGTGATTTTTTTACTTGTTTTATCGTTATCAAGTGTACTGTTGATCAATGAATAGATAACCAACTGAACACTAACGTTGATGCTCCAGATTTTAATAAAAGTTGAAAAAAAAGATTTGCGAGGATTAGTTACTAAAGTTCAGATGAAAAAAAAATACTTATACTAGTCCTCTTCCAATTACTTCGAAAAACCTCTAAGAGGAGGGTACATACATAGCAGGGAAAAATAAGTAAAAACCTTTACTAAAAGAAATTTCGAGAAAAACAACAATGATTTGTTCCAGAAGAGTAAAAAAGATCGTAGAGCATACATGGTGGCAATTTCGATATGTAACGATTGGCCCACCCTGTATATATACGAATGAATACACATATGTGTTTGGGTTCGGGCGATAAAGCGTATGGTCGGTGGTACAGAACCATCGGCATTATTCCGTCGGCAGCCGTTTCCGGAAGTGGAACAATGCCGCGGAATTGATTCGTACTGATTGACGCGATATCTCCGACCACTATTGTTCAGTTCGACGTTTCGAAATACAATGTCGTTGTATTCTTTTTTTTTTTACCTCGTAAGTTGCATCGTTTCCTTCCGACTTGTTAGGTCAAATGAATAAATTCAATATTCGTATATATCGGAAATAAAAAATGTCTCTCCTCGCCACGTTCGAAGTTTTTGAATTAATTATATATTTCTTTATCTTTTACAGATACTGAGATCCGTTGAAGTAAACGGGTCCAGTGATCTCCTCGCATTTCGAAAAAATGTTAACGATCGTGTATTTTGCATCGTTCGGTCGCAAAGAAAATTTCTTTGCGTACTGCCGAAGTTGCGAAATTTTTTTTCAGGATTTTCATTAGAAATCTGCAACGCGAACTGGCAAGCAACCATTTTGGGTGATGATGAAAAAACATAAAAGAATAGACAAGAATTTTCGTTGGAGAGTTGGATTTGTTTGGGTTTCTTTTGAATTTCCCTTGCGATGGAGTTTATTTGTTTGGATTTGTTAGAATTTGAATTAAGGGGCTATACCAGCGTGACACTTAAAAAAAATCGATTTTTTTGCCTTCTTCGAAATTTTATACTATCAAGAATATCCTGCAAAAAATTGTGAATTTATGGTAAATATTATTTTATCTTGCAAAAATCGATAGTTAAATATATAACGCATTTTTGTCGAAATGAGATTTTTCAAATTTGCTGACATTGTAACTCAAAGAGCAAGTATCCGATTGACTTGAAATTTGAACTGAGTACTCTTGAATGTATTTACGCTACAATGACGTGGGATATTTTTGATCAGATGAAAATTGACGATTTGGCATTGAAAAAAAAACGACCATTTTCGAGGCAAGAAAACAGACTTTTTTCATGACTACGCCATTTTGTTAGATTTTGATATTTTTCGAAAATCTTACGTCATTGTACAGGAAACACCATCCAGTTTAACGACATTTTTTCCTTTTTCGGTTTCAGCAACTCAATCGGCCGGAATCATGTCAGTGGGGGAACTTTTTTTTGCGCCTTCGAAGGCAACGCACAAGTCGCTTGGATCCCAATATTTTTCTATGAAAAAATGATGTAATATAGGTCAAATATAACCAAATATATCTTAGTTTTCAGAAACATTCAATTGAGTACTTTCCTCAAAAAAATTCCCGAAAATCACCCAAATTTTCAGCGTTCACACTGGTATAGCCCCTTAAAAAAAAATCGTTTCGACAGCTGGTCTGTTGGGGTTTGAAAAAAAAATCCGTTGCGAGAGTTGGGAATATTCGGGTTTGAAAAAAGAATAATTTCCGTTTCGGGAATTTGGCATGTTGAAATTTTCGTAGCAGATGTTGCGGTTGCAAATGGATTAATCCCGAATATTTTCGTTCGGTCGCGGGCCGTGTATGAAGATGCTAGGTATATGTTTGTTTTTTCGCAGGCTGCTCGTGGAAAGCTCTGGGGCTCGTGCCGCCGATCCACACCGTAGAGGTTGACATAGGAGAGAACGTGACGGTCGCATGCGCCGACGAGGATTCGACGGACGATGGGAACGTGTCGAACGTGATGTGGAAGAGGGACGGCCAATTAAACGCGAAGCGATCGAACGTATTTTCGAATCGTGCACTCGAGCTTGTGAACGTTAGTCTCGACGATGCTGGCAATTACTTCTGCATCGTCGACGACGACGCCGACACCGTCAAGACTCGCATTAACATAGAAGTCAAAAGTCAGTTTGCTCGGTGAAGCCGATATCCGTTTCCATTAACGTTCTTTTGTCTTTTATTCATTTTATTTTTTATCATTTATTGTTGCGTTTCAGGCCCACCCCCGGCACTGCACAATGTCTGGGTCAAACCGTCGACGATACTGGCCAATATACTGTGGGAAGTTGACGGGACCGGTGGCTACCCGATAATAGACTTCACCGCTGAGTATCGCTTGAAACCCGTCCCGAGCCAAGAACCCGAGGAGTGGAAGCCCATCATTCCGAATCACATACCTCCCAATTCAGTACGTTTCTTCGTCTCTGGAAATTCGATACTTTTTCCGTCCTCGTGAAGGAAGCTTCCTTTCATGTACAAGCTCACAATTATAAACTGGCTATGTGTTTTTTTAGGGGTCTTCTCACTTTAGACGCTAAAAATGGCTATTTTCATCATTTTTTTTATAGGTTTATTTTATAGATATTGATATTAAAGTTGTTACACTTAATAAATACACTTTCGAAATACATTTTTTTAAAAATGTATGTATTTATGTAACCCAAACAAACTTTAAACGCTTTTTTTTTTAAAAAACGTTTTTCGATGGCTTGTTGATAAAATCTTCGAAACTACAGAACCGATCCTTATGAAATTTTAACCACATATTCTTTACAACTATAGCTGAAGCGCATATCAAGGATTTTTTAGATTTTGATATTTACTATATTTTTTGCCGAAAACGGTGAAAAAACACGGTTTTTTTTTTTTAATGTCTGCCATTTTTTTATTTTTGCATACATCAAAAATCGTATGATATGCGCTGTAGCCGTTGACATACTGAATCCAAAACCATTTGATTTTTTTGTTTCGGATGATCCATCTCCGAGATCTCATCAACAGCGCAGACCTACCATTTTTTAGGACATTTTTTTAACTGCCATTTTCGTCTATAAATAGTGACTTAAATAAATATCTTTTTTTTAAATATACTTACTAAGTGTAACAACTTTTATATCAATATCTATAATATAAACCTATCAAAAAAATTCATGTAAATAGCCTTTTTTAACGTCTAAAGTGAGAAGACCCCTTAAGGGACTGTCGCTAAGATTTTCCCGTTCGAGAAACATATGACTTTCAATGGTTTTTCAAGTCTTAGTCGAAAAAAACATATAACGTAATTTTTGTGATGAGTAGTAGATGCGAGAAAAAATCGAACGTTCTAAAGAAAATCAAAATTCCATTTTGAGTACAGCATAATGAAGATAATTAAAGTCCGAATACGAAACATACCTTGAAAACTTTAATGCCGAAAAACAACCCTAGAAAACTTTAATCGAATTTAATACTATTTTTAAAAAGTTACATTTTTGGGAATATTTCGTATTCGGAATTTGATTACCTTCATTCCGCTCAACGCAAAATGAAATTTTGATATTTTGTCCATAATGCTCAACTTTTTCTGGCGAATACCGCTCATTACAATAATACGCTGTAGTTTTTTTTTCGAAGAGCACTTGAAAAAGGCTTAAATGTTATATTTTTCTCGGTTGCAAAATCTCCGCGCCAGGCCCTTAAAAAACACATGGCCGCCTTACAATTGTCACCCTGTATATACGTTACAGTTAAAAGCTGTTTTCACTTTAAATACTTTTCAGCTAGTAAAAACCAGTTCTGATTCAACCTCTTTGTCGCAACTAGATTTTCCTGGTGAAAACTAGATTTTACTGATGAATAAATTTGAATGTTAGTAAAACTAGTTTTATTTAGGACAAACTAGTTCTAACGAAAAGAAACAGTTAAAACTGCTTGGATTTAGGACGAATTTGAACTAACACTCCAATTTATTTATCAGTAAATTCTAGTTTTTTTTACTAGGAAAAACTCATTGTAACGAATGCGTTCAGTAAGGACCGGTCTTCACTGGGGGAAACGCGATTAAACGGAAAACGCATTTAACTGCGACTTAACATAAATAGAAAATGCTTTTTCTAAAATGTGATGCGACGAAAATTGGCCGAGATATTCGCGTTTAAATTCCAAGTAGTAACGGAATGGTAGATTAGTTGCTTGAAACTTGGAGGCCATAATTTTTTTTTGCAATTTTGCAAGAAAAAAATGGCGAAATGAAAAATTGTTGCGGATAAAAATTATGCGCTCTTTTACATACAACAAAATGCCGCTATAAAAATATGAATAACCGATTTTTTCAAGTTGACCTTAAAGTAACCTCTAAAAAGTGCATGTAAACAAAAAAATGATGTTGCCATTTTACTCCTCGTTTGAATCTACCCGATACGCGTCTCAAGATGTCCTCCAGTTGTTTCGCTATATCAAGATAAACCGGACGATTTTCTTTGCTCATCTGAGTTTTCGCGTAAAAAATAATTGGAGAACGCTCACGGCCGGTGAAGCGGCCCAGACTGAACGTTCTAATTTACAGAGGCAGATCGATGTCTATCACTTGGAGCCGAACACGACGTACGTGTTCCGGGTGTGGGCGACCAACAGACTCGGTCGAGGTGAGATCGTCGAGGTCGAGGGTCGTACACATTACACGATCGAAGAATTGGGTGAGTATCCGTTGCCTGCTCCCGTTTCGCATCCCCTTACTTTTCGTTTTTTTTTTTTTAATTTTCTTCAAAAATAATTCTTGCGACGAGAACGAAGACCACGCGATGGCAATTGTTTGCAGAATTAGCGAAGCATCTACTGGCCGGTTTCGAAAACTTCGATCGTCGTATCTGGGTCGCGGCGGTGGGCATAGTGATGGGAACTCTGATGATCCTCGGTCTGGGTACATGTTACCTTCTCTATCGTGAGTGCAAGGCACCCTGTAAGCATTCACATTATAATTCTTCTTACCTCTCTCTTTACCTATCTCTCTATCTCTCTCTCTTTTTCACCGAGTACATCGACGCTTATCGCTTCTACTCTCTGTCTCTCTTTTTTCGATGCCCTTGCTTGACGAACACAAAGGCTTCGAGCTACGATAAGTGTGCCCACGAAATTTCGTACGTAAAAAACTTGAAGCGACAAACAAAAGGGAAAGAAGCAACGGCAAAATTCCTTGTCCCGAGAATCCCCGATCGTTTTCTCTTACTAGGCCTCGTGTAGTCACGCACGTACATAGTTTCACGTCGAACTAGAGCAACTATTTGGGATATGGCAATATGATTCTTCTACATCGTAGCATTGTGTACGTTTCACTGGTGGACAAAAAAAGGTCGCGAAATATAGAATAGCCGAGAAGCGGGGGCATCGCCAGCCACTTTTAACTTATCTATGGCCCTGATCTCTAGCTTTCTTTGATGTGTCGGTGTGTGCACGTATACGTACGTACAGACATGCACAGGGTGCCGATTATTAAGTGGTCATGAGTTTTTAAGGGTCCGCGGAGATTTTGAGACCTAGAAAAATATGATTTTCAATGGTTTTTCAAGTCCTCTTCGAAAAAAATATAGCGTATTTTTTCGCTGGGTAGTATAAGCTGTAAAAAATCTACATTGTGGAAAAAGATCGTAATTTCATTCTGGGTACAGCAGAATGAAGATTATGAAATTCCGAATACGAAACACCCTCGAAAGACTTTTCGCATCCTATGATCGAGAAAAAAAATTATCAAAGTTTTTTCAGGACTTTATTCTGCTGAACTCAAAATGGAATTGTAATTGTTTTCCAGAATTCCCAATAATCCTAACAAATACAACTCATCACAAAAAGACCCGACATGTTTTTTCGAAGAGAACGTAAAAAAATTCACAAAAAGACGCAATATGTTTTTTCAAAGAGGACGTACAAAAATATATATATTTCCCATTAAACTAATTCCAATAACCCTTCGACTGCACACTGGGTCGTTTTGACCCCATTTTCTTCTTCGTGCAAGTACGTATTTTTCAACGCATCTCCCACTTTGAACGAATGTTTGAGCACTTCATTTTTGTTTTTCTTAAAAAATAAATGTTGGGCCTTAAGCAAGGATCATTGTCTACGAAAAACATCTCTAGAAAAAAAAATGCATGATTAGCGAAATAAAATGATCTGAAAAACGTCTGGGGTCCGATCGACTCCACATGCTGTCAGAGGTTTGTGGCGGAAGTGTGCAGTCGAAGGGTTACAAAAAAGTTTTTGCAGAGTACCACGTATCCGAGAAAAAAGTTACAAAAGATGCATTTTTAACTGGATGAATGTCATTGCAGTCCAATTGAAAAAAAGTCTTTCATGAGTGTCTCGCAATCGGAATTGAATTCTTTCCATTCTGCAGAACCCAAAATGGAATAAATTTTTTATTCCCATATGCCCAATTCTTCCTCGCAAATACTACTCATTACAAAAATCCATTATATGTGTTTACGAAGAGGACTTGAAAAACCATTGAATATTATATTTTTGTCAGTCGCAAAAAGCCGCGTCGGGCTTTTGTCATAAAGAAATGTACTTATATTTTGAAAATTTCCATTCCTTTAAGAACGTTTCATTGTAAATAATAAATCCATCGAAAAACTGGGTTTTCAGGAGTGTTACGTGTGCGGAATTTAATTATCTTCATTCTGACAAACTCAAATAGAAATTATGATTTTTTTTCCAAAATGCCGATTTTTTCCGGTCAAATACTGATGATAAAAAAACGCTATGATTTTTTACGAAGAGGCCTCGAATGAACAATAAAATATATATTTTCCCGTTCGCAAAATGTCCGCTCCAGATCCTCAATAAATACATGGCCACCTCATGATCGGCACTCCGTATGTATCAGGGGAAAGGTCATTTCGAACTGGTCGCATCTGCGTTGGCTATCGTTCCAGACCGATTTTCGGAGTCTTCGAAATGACTTTTCCCCTCGTATACGTGTTTACATGTGTGTGGAAAGTCACACACGTGTGTCTCCACACGACACTTTTGTCTATCAATCACTTTCGTATTCGCTAATATCAACTCGCCGCAACTGAATCAATACTCGCAATATCCTCGCCACATGTACAGCGAGTTTTGTATCTCCGTAGCGTGTATCTGTAAAATAAAGCTCACGTGAATGTATGCATAGATCGGACTGTCCGTTCTATCCGTCATGCTGCGAATATAACTATACTTTCCGGCTGCAAGCGCTTGCAACTGTAAAGTCAATCGAGTCCACTGCTACTACTACTGCTGGTCATCCCCACTCAAGGGTTCCTCGATATTGCGAATCGAGATTCGTTGCCTCTTATCATTCACTGACTATTTTTCGACAACTGTAATCTTGCACTTATCAATTAGTATCACGCTATTGCGTATCGTAGTGTCTTCCGACTATCTCTTCTGAGTTGTGCACTTAGATATTTTCCTGTAAATTAATCTAAAAAAAAAAAAAACTAAAAGAGATGAACGCTCGGAGGAATGACGTGTGGAAAGTGAGTTGAGATTTTTTTCCCCCTAGAGTACGAGCCTCCTCGAGAGGAATGAACGAATAATCCTACAGTCTGAGGTTTCGAAGTAAAAGGTTGAAAAATGAAAATGACAATGATTGCGGAATGAATTGATAGTGCAACGTGAGTCTAGAGATTGATCGTACAAAATAGAAGAAAGCGCGAGTGATATCGCATATAGAGATTAGAGCATAGAAAAGTACGAAGACACGAAAGAGAACGGAAGAATATAGAAACGCAAGTTCGGTCGAAGGGAGAGGGTAGAAAGTGCTGCCGCCGCGGCTGCTGAAGGTAGCGTGGCCCGGACCAATGAAAATTAATCTCCGCTCCGAAATTTTGCAGCGCAGCTGGAGGAGCAGGAAATCATTGAGCTGGTGCCCAACATCATTCTCAATCCCGGTTTCTTCGACGAGAGAAACGAGCGCGTGCCACAGGACGAGAACTTCAACGATCAGACGACGACGAGATTGAACAACAACACGGTCGTGCAACCTCGGCGACTCTAGCTCTGACTCTTCGCGCTGCACGTATTTATGGCGTATTTGAAAAAAATTGTATCGCTGTTCGGGCGACGAGGCGCGAGGGCAGGAATTCCAGGAGTGAAGGGAGAATTTTCGTAGCCTTGTTTTTATACGTGAGGATGACAAACTCGAGATTTATTTTGTCGTTTTTCCGACGGTTTTCGAGTCTCGCTGATTTCTGGGAATTTCTCGCGGTGTGCAGGTTTGAGGAGAAAAAACGCGGACATTCCCGGACGAGGGGTTGCTCGCCCCGATACAAAGCCAAGTGTTCAAAGGATAAAAACCGCAAAATTTCAACAACAAAAAAACGAAAGAGAGACGCAGCTAGCACAAAAAATCCATTGAAAATTTCGTTCTCGACGCAAAGTCTCGTCGTGAAACGTTTTTTGTTCCGTTATCGAGTCTCGAAGATACTTTGTCCATTTTTTTTCTTGTCAAGACTGCAATTTTGTAAATGTTTCTTGTATTATTTATTCGAGGAGCGCGTCGTCGAGCCTGGAGGCAGAGCGTTTTTTTATTCAACGCCGCCATCGCTCGAGTATAGTTTATCAATTGTTCCAAGAGAACAAACGCGATGTATATTTTTTTCTCTCTCTTTTCTACTTGGAAAACGAAACACACTTGCGAGTCGCGTTGCAACCGTTGCCGCTGATCGCCCCGTGACTTTTTTATACGAAGAACGTAGTTTTGTCGTTGATAAACGTGAATTTAGAATAAACGAATGCAGTGAAAAAGAATTAAAGAGAGCGCGTTTGAAGTTCTCGTGGCTGCGCTTTTTATAACGATAAAACGAAAAATGGTAAAATAACATAATAATTAATAATAATGGCAACGTGTTAACGCTTCTGCAATACCGTGCGTCGAGTATCGCGATCTACGCTCACTCTAGTGAACAAAACACTCGTTCCATCGTACATCATTGAAAAAGAAATCAAAAACCACATCAAGATTACGCACGCGACGACATAAAGAGTTAGGCATAAAATGCCAAAATTTAAATCGTTAGACCGATTTTGGATCTTGGAAGGAAAGAAAGTGGATGGAAACGAGTGTTGGTAGCGAAAAAAAGGGGTCAAGGTGATGTGAAGTTACGGGAGCAAAAGAGCTAGAAATAGTCGCGGATTGAGAGATGGATGAGTTTCACATCGCCTTAAAAAAAACTCTCGCAATCGATAGCAATTCCGAACTGCATATCAGAATGAGCTCGGAACAGTGGTTTTTTGAAATACCTATATCATTGTAAAGAGTCACATCATCCAGTTACGGCGAGGAAAAGAGAGAGAGAGAGAGGGCGCGAGCGGACGGGATGTGCAACCCTCGACAATATCGAACAACTTTCTCGAAATCTCGTTCGAAAATTTCGTAATTCGTGTATTGCACATCCGCGATAGGACAGCCTTTACTTTCCGATTGCGTATTATCGTTGAATATTGAAAAGTTAATATTTAATCTCGATACGAGATCCAAACACTTTTTAATTTAAGCAAAATGAAGATACAGCGATAACTGTCGATCTTTCGTAGCCTCCTCGACGAAATTCCGAAAAAAAAAAGAATTTGCTCGAGTACCATTACGATCGACAGTTTGACGCAGGCAGGTTGTATTAAAAAAAAAAGTAAAATTGGTTGTGCGTTGTTACGTGGAAGCTTGAGAATTCGAGAGCCGCCTTGTCTCGTAGTCCGCGCTCCGCTTCCTCATCGTTGGCGGGGTGCGGCCGCGGACTCCGAGACGACAATCTCGACAACAGCTTCGTACTATGCACTCTGTGTTGTGAACGGTATTATTGTAACGATGTACGGCGATTAACGATTGTATGGCGCGAAACGGAAGCATGTGAGAGAGGGGTGGAAGCGATTAGAGGGAAAAAGAAAAGTAACGGCAACATGATAATAACGTATAAACATAAAAGTACATATATTTATATATAGCCGAGGTGTAATAATTTAGATCTTAAGCAAAGACAATTTTTTATAATATTATAAATCGGTGATTCAAAAATGCTGAAACACGCGACGTCAAGAGTCGCAATATTTATCTAATTAATTGTATATCATCGTAAACGAAGATAAGGCGAGAAAAAAAATCGTATTTCACACTCGTTTGTATCGCGATCATCCTATATATAGTGAGAATTAAGCTTCTTGGGGAAATACGAGAGAAAATCGGGAGAGAAAAAGAAACGGCGGTAGAGTGACAGAGAGATTGTTAGGACTCGTTTGAGGATCGTCGCTAGAGCCTGTATCGCCGCACGTTGTCGCAAGTATCGAGACTGGAGTAGAAAAATTCCACGTGTGTTGGGCAGTAGAAAAAATGTGCGTGAAATTGTGACATTTTAAATATTCGTAAAGTGCGTTGAATTTGTTGAATGATTCCGTATTTTCAAGCAAAGGCTGTTCATTTTTCATCACCAAATTTATCTCTGATCAGCAGACCCGTCAAACGTCAAATCGAAATTGGAGGGGCCGTATATTTCTTCCATTCGAGATTAAAATTTAGATTAAATACAAATAATTAGATGAATTAAATATTATAAATGAAATTAACATATTTAAATCAATTGAATATTTCAAATTAAGTTAATATGATTACACCAATTGAATATTATTAAAGAAATAAAATATTATCGTGTGATTAAGAAAATAAATCGATTGGCCGGAAACTTTTGAAACGAACGTAAACGCAAATAGCACGACGTGAAAATTCAGTCACAATTGTACGGACACGCAAATTTTGCACTCCAGTCTCCCTGCTGCCGAGTCATCATTTTCATTCACATTGTTTTTTCTCTGCATTTATTTATCGCTCGCCGTTCGAAATTTTCATTTTTCCCTTCTGAGTCTCCGTGGGCCGGTAAAATCGGCGCGGAGCACACTCCCGAACGTAACGAAAGTTTTTTCATATTGAATATAGTTAGATCCATACGGTGTAGTTGCGCGGGAGAATATAAGGAAGAGCTTGTACACACACATACACACACACTCGTAGATAAAATTATTCTTGTAAAACAGTCGAACGGGTGTTAGATATCAAAAAGGCGGATGTGAAGAGACGCTTTTTGGGGAAGTCGTAGATGCGTGTAGAAGACTCGGCCGAATCCTGCCATATGAAAAAGCTTCCACATTTTGTGCTAGTCCCGTAGAATTTTCGTTATTTACCGCACAGCTTCGGATCACTCGTAGGTTCATTCGAACTGCAAAGAAGAAAAAAAAGAGAGAGGAAAAAGTTACCATGTAAGTTAACGAAGGTTGATACTGACCTAGTCGAGATACAATAATTTTAGCTGCTTCCGTAGATCGAAATATCCTCGTGCTGTAAACAGAAATTTATGACGCGGATAGTTGTCCAAATTGTTGAGTATTTTCAATTTTTATCTATCTTTTTGTGGATATAATGGTTTGTTTGCGTTCTCAATTTTGTTTGCTCTGAAAATGAGTGGATTTTTTGTCCAATCATTGAATGCAGTTCGTCTGATTTAATTCGCCGGATCTTGCGGTATTTTCATTGCCTCAGGTTCGAATGAAATTGAACGAAAAAAAGGGCCGAAAAATCTCGCAACGTGTTAACTATCCACGTATGCTTTAATTTTATATTCATTTATAATTGCCCAGTTTTGTTCGTTTATTACCGAGATAGTATTTCGTCGATCAATCCGTGCAAATAATGAATAACGAACCGTGTATTAGCAGCATTTCCCTGCGCGACGCTGATGCGTCTCGTTCGTTATAAAAATCGAGATTCGTTTGGTTTATTATTGCACGATTTTTCATTGTTGCTTCATTTTATTTAGGCTATTAATCGTGCTATTATTATTATTGCTACTACTGATACTATTGATGTTATTATTGTGATCAGTGATAGATTCGATGGCGTTGAAGATCCAATTAATCTACAGAAACAAAAAGAAATAACATTTCCATACGGATTCTCACGCAATCGTAATTAATCGGATTAACGCGCACGCCTATCAACTATAATTCTACGACTATATACCGTGTAACCGTATTCGCTATACGTTCATTGAAAAAGAAACAATACCACGTATGAATTACACAATATTAATCGCCTTCGAGAATACAAATTATACAATACGATATATATTTTATTTACCGAGTATTGAGAGGAAAGAATAAGGGAAAAAAGATACGGAGACGGACTATTAATCAGACTTTATTTATCATCATCTTTCCTCGTTGCGTTATTCGTTTGAACTCTGACAGTCGAGAGGACCACACACAAACACACACACACACGTGCACAGTGTGATTACATGTCTAATTAACACAAAACAAATTCAACACACAAATTCAACACACACAAATTCAACATACACAAATTCAACACAAAACAAATTCCACACACACAAATTTAACACATACAAATTCGTCACACACAAATTCAAAACATACAAATTCGACACACACAAATTCAACATACACACGAATTCAGCGCAATACCACTCGGCGCAATCGACAAACCGTCGAAAGTAAACACTAACTTAATACTCGTACAGTATTGTTTACTGTATGTGTATCTGTAATGTGTATCTGTGAATTGTGGAACTGTTACTCTTCAATAATGAATGATGAACCACGAACAAACAATGGAGTAGAAGGATGGCACACTGGATTTAACCGCCGTATGCGCGTTGCACATGCTTCAATGGGAAAATTCATCGAAACCCTTAAAAAGGAACAAAAGATCACAGAGATTGCTTGGGAGAACCATCTTGCTGGGAGAAACATTGCACCGGCAAAACGCAAAAAGTACGTCAACTTTGATGAACGTCTTAAGAGGGTAACAGAAAACTTTGACGTTTACGGAAGCGTCGTTGAGTATTTACGCGGCCAATCGCATAACATTCAATTCTAATTAACATTTAAATATTAAAAAGTACTAATTAGCATATAACATTTAACATTTAAGATTTGAAAGGACTGTGACAGAATCTTTTGAAATTAAATTTGAAATAAAGCAAACTTATTTTTGAAGAATTTGTATGTTGAATTTGTAAATGTCAACATAAACATGTGTTGAAAACACGGTGTGTTCAATTCGGATGTGGTGAATTTGTGTGTGTTGAATTTGTATGTTGAATTTGTAAATGTCAACATAAACATGTGTTAATTAGACGTGGTACCCACAGTGTATAGCGAGATCACGGGGTGTCATTGAGTGTCAAATTGTTTCGCAGCGTTCACATATGAATACGTAAATACGTAGTAAGAGCGAGAGACGAAAGGGAGCTATGGTATTGTTGATGCTGGATCGTGCGCGGTCTTGCGGGCTGGAAACACCAGTCGAGGCATTTTTTTAGAGAAATATAATCAGATCGTTTTTCGAGAAATGACTTTCCTTGGGACTGGCATAATTCGGCGAGCCGATTTGTTTCGTTTTTTCGAGCTCGTATCTGTTTCGGTTCGTGTAGACTAGATTGGGCTCATTTGGGTTTGTTGAGTTCCTTCGTGCTTGCTTGGATTTCTTTAGGCGTGAAAATAAAGCAATGAAAATGTCGGCGCGATGAAAATAATTGAAGACACTCGTAGTTCGCAGTAGCTCGGTGACAACACCGCCAACTGTAATCGCCAAGCTTTGGATAACGTTTCCGGCATAATGGATTATGCCAGACCTTGCAAGACAGCGCGCAAAGTTCTGACCCGCGTCGTCACCCATACACGTTTCGTCTTCGACAAGTACAAAGTAAGAAGGAAGCGAGAGTGAGGGAGGAAGCGATGGTGGCGGATTATCCGATTCGTTGAAAATACCAAAGAGAAAAAACAAATATCGAGTCTTCTGTAATATCACAATTTCCCTGGAAATATCGCTAGACACGTATCGAATGTTGCGAAAAGAAGTATTTTTCGTAAACGCAAACGCGTGTGCGACAAATGGAACTTGCTCGCTTCTCAGTGCAGCTTTAAATTGTCAGTCTCCCGTCGCTTGCGAATTAAACCGGAAGATAGCGAAAACAACCGATTGAGTGTAACGAATGGGAGTAACAATGTGAAAATAGGCACACATATCAGAATATCCGGGACGGAAGACTAAGAAAATAAATTTGAAAACAAAACGTTAGAGAGCTCATTGATCTCCCGCAGAACGCGCTTTGCGGATCTAGCGCTTTACGTAGAACAAATATGCAGAAAACTTCGACGTAACCCTGGTCCCCCTGAGCCACGGTGGTACCGAAGTTTACAACGGCTCGCATGCAGCTACGTGGAAGGCGCCATGGTTGATAACTCGGGTTGTGAAATCGGCAGTCGAAAATCGTTAACTGTGTAAATTAATGTACGCAAGATGGCACATTGGTGTGCCGAAGCGGAACAATCGATGCAGTTTGGAAGCATTTGGTACCGTAGGCTTCTTCGCGTTATGTACTCATAACATTTCTCGCTGTCAATTGATGCTGCTCGATATAGCTCGTAATTATTGTACCCGGTACATGCGGAGACGAGAGTTTTCTTTTTGGACTCTCGAGGGGACGTCTGTGGGTGAGATATTGTATCGATGAATATACAATATTGAGTACCGAATAAGGCTACTAAACTACTCGTCACCGTATTTGTGAAAACATTGTACACAATGCCAGTATATTTTTAATTATACATATATACATAAGAATATCCATATGGACACCGACACGCGCATATATGTATATATGCATATACATGTACCATATATGTTAAAATACGTATAATGTAAACTCGTAGCTTTTCCATAGTAAGGGGAAATATCAGACTCGTGTATGTGTAGGGTGATCCACGACTATTGGGAATCCCTTTGTGAGCATGTAGGGTGCGACGCGAGCAAAACGCTTTTTCCAAGGCCTTACGTCTATGTGGCTCGACGAAAAATGACTTTTTTTTATTTTTCTTTTCGAAAATACTAAAAAAAGGAATTGAGATGAGGCTTCGAGGGTTTATTGTACATGTGTTGACGCTCTGCGGGAGGACGCGGTACTTTTATGAATCAGCACCAGAGCGAACATTTTTTTTTCGTTATTTACGTTATAACGTTGTTCGTTATTTAGTTTTGATAGGGAAGTACACACGATTATTAAAAAATATAGTTTGTTTTTCGCAAAATGGCGTCAATTTGAAATGAATTGTTTTTTTTTCGCTTAAAAATTGGCCTTAATAGTTTATGAATATGAGAATTGTTGACGAATCGTAAAAGTCGTGTGTACCTCTTTAGAGAATCTATCTAAGAAGCTACAATTTCGAGTCATTCGGATGAAAAATGCTCAAATTATGCGTTCTCCCATTCAAAAAAACGTGGTTTCGAGAAAAACGCTTTTAAAGTTTCGAAATTGATTCGGGAGTTATCATCCGTGCGACGGAATTGAAGCTGTCGTTTGAATTCTGCGTGTACCCACCAAGGCATTTTGATAGTAGGTCTTCGGTTGTTAGGTCGTTGAATATTTTTTGTACAACGACTGGAATAAACGACTCCAAACTGCTACATTCAACGTCTAGGCGTTTCATGAGTTTCCGAGCGCTCGGCAGCGCTTCGGAAAAAGAACTCTAAAGAATGTTGACATTTTTTACTCAGAGGTAACGCCCTAAATGTCACGTAGCAAAGAATGGATCCAGCGCAGCTTCGAATCCACCTTCGGAGAAGTGGATTTGCTTTTCGCTAAAAAATAACCAACTCGGGACTCGCTTTGCACATCGATAATACGATTGAATAACTTTCGTTTATTATTTGATTCTTGGAGAAGTGAAAATATTCGCGCGTGATCAACTTCTTTGAACGCGAATATATCGGCCAGTTTTTGGCGTGCATTTTGAGAAAAAAAAATCGTTTTCTTCGCAATGACCTGTATGCGCACCAAGGGAACCCGGATAGTTGTCAATTACCCTGTGTATATCGCGTCGTCTCATCCGCTCATCGTCGTGCGATATCGCTCCGTTCAATATTCACCTGTATTCTCTACACTATTTCAAATTGTTAAATCGCAACGCCACAATCACAGGGACAAAGAGAACAAAGAAATAACGAATCGAAGAACGGCAAATATTTCATTTATAATTGTAGAGGGATGACGAGGAGGAGTGAGAGTCGACAGAGTTTCTATTACAAAATATTTGGTGCAATAAAAACAGAAAATGCACGGTTTACGAGTTGCTTTTTGTGCGAAATACGACATTTGTGTGGTTGCACAGCGCCTGGGGAGGAATTCTACGGTACGGCTGGGACTTTGGAGGGTATTGCCGGACCATGCTTGGAGTTCAACAAGAATCGGTCAAAGGGTTCAAGTTCTGTGAAAAATATTCGAAAAAATCGAATAAGTGTTTCGAGTTAATGAAATCTTGAGGTAGCGGGCTGAATTTTCTTGAACAATTATAGACTATCATTGACGGCTGGTGGATATTGACTCTTGCTTGGGATTTTTTGGGGTTCTGAGATATCAGGTAGTTTTTTTTAACACAATTATAGAGTATCATTGATGACTGGCTGAAATCGAACTTTGTTCGGGTTTGTTTGGGGTTCTAAGATATTGGGCTGTTTTTTTTTACATAATTGTAGAGTATCATTGATGGCTGGCCGACGTCGAATTTGGCATGGGTTTGTTTGCGGTTCTGAGATATCGGGCGGTTCCTTTCGAATACCGTTGATGTTTGGTTGGTATCGAATTGTGCTATGTTGACGCAAGGGGTTCGGATATTTAAAGATGGTACCTTTTTACTTAAAAAATATAATAAAGGCTGCACCTTTTCTGCATATGAAGATGTTGGCCGATTTAAAAAAAAAAAAAAAAAAATCCCGAGTATCACGGATGGAGGGTCCAAAAACTTTACCTACAAACAAACTTTTGCATTGCGTTCCTCTCATTTTGTTTCACTCGCGAAACATCCTCTACGGAGCAGCCACCATTGAAAGCCACTTGCCCACAGGGGCAACGTCTTCAGCGGAGTAAAATTACAAGGCAATGTACCCCGAACAAACCCAAACTTTTTCAGCGGAGTGAAATAACAAGGCAATGTACAACTTTCTAGTCAGTGAGCTCAGATTCCTCAATGAGGCATTGTATTCGTTTCTTATTCGTCTTTCCAAAAAAAAACCTCAAAATAACGAGTCCACCGACGGTTGAGTCTTAAAAAAACGTACTTTAATGCCTGAAGGACGATCGTACAATTCGACGTGATCGACGTTTCAGCTATTTTCCAGTGCGATTTGCGCCACACTGGAGCACAGAGATCTCATTTCGTTGTAGGGTGTAAATTCGGCGGCGAGGAACGCGTTGGCCAGGGCGATAGTCTCATTGACGGTTCTCGCGCGTATCCAGGCCTTGCCGTTCATGCCGATCGCAAGCTCGTAAGCTTGTTCCTTGGCGAATTCGCCCAGAAAAGGATTTGCCGGATCACGTATTTTACGGACCAGATTGAGCGAGCAAGTGAGCAACATACCGCTGGGATCGAGTACGCCCAATTTGCCCTTTTTACCGTGACCGTCGACACACACCAATTCAGGCTCTGTGTCTTTGCTGGCGAGCAAGAGTTTCGCAAAGACTGCATCGCCTATCTGCACGTCCGGACGATTTTTTTTGCTCGTCCCCTCAAAGGCCAGGTATGAGAGGGAGGCCAGGTCGCTCGCTCCTATGTCCACCTTGAAAATGTCGCCAGCCTTTTGCGTCACTATGCCGACGACGTCTTCACCACGAGCCGGAACGTACCTGAAAGGAGAAAAATTTAGAATCACTTGCTTCGGTCTGAAAATATGAGGCAAAAGGACGTAGAGAGAATGGAGGAGGACGAAATGGTTACGAGTTTATTTGGGTTTGTTCGGGCATTACGAATATTGAAATTTGTAGCGAGGCCGTATGGAATATTAGAAATTGCAGTAAAAAAAAAGAAAGCAGTGATTGGTTTTGTTTGCCATTGATTGGGTTTGTTTGGGCTGCGAGAAGGCCAGGAATATTAGAAATTGTAGTACGAGAAGCAGGAGAAAAAAAAATTGGTTAAGAATTCTACAACCTGATTGCATTTTCTCACCTCTTTTGATAACTGTCGACGTAGTAGATGGAGGGCTTCCGGTGCTTGAGAACGCCCGCTTTACAGGCAAATATTGTCTCGCCCTCTCGACGAAGCCCCGGGCCCAGTACTATTTTTTCTTTCGTCTTAGGTAGGGTGTCGAGTACGACGGTGTCGCCGGGCATAACCACGTTGCCTACTTTCACTTCCATTCTATCCGAATTTTATACTCGGCGTTTTTTTTTGTGTTTTACAATATAACCCCCTTTCAATATAACCCTTTGTCGGGTGTTTTGATATTGTATCGCGCCTGTTCTAGGCTCTTAGAGAATTCTGCCGGTTATGCGAGGCCCATTATTGTTTTGAGAACAGCGCTTTCGAAGTTGATCGGTCGAACCCACGTGTCTAGTCAGCTGTCGAAAGCGCATGTGAAAGAGCGCGGACCAAACTCCGTAGTTTAAAGCACCAGCGAAAATGGAATAATAAGGGTTCCACTCGAGCGGCGCTGGAGTAGAGCGCATCCGATATCCTCAGAGGGGAGTCCCATTAGGCAGTCGAAAGTGAGCGAATTTTTAAGATCTTTTATTGTCGTAATGATTCATTCTACATAATTAAAATTTCATGTACGTATTATAGATTGACTTTACATATAGTTTTTTCTCCATTTTTGGATCTTTGAATTTTTCAACAATTTGTTTTTCGGTGAAATTTAAAAATTGCCGCTTTTCAACGCTTTATGGCCTCATGAGCGATGAGCGATATCCAATGGGAGCTCAGGTATTTCAGAAAGCCCCTGGGAAAGTGAAGCACCCATTGGTTATCGCCCATCGCTCGTCGCAAATCGCGCGCAGTGTGCAGGGTCCATTAACCGGAGTGTCGCGGTCTTCGGCTATTACTATAACGCCCGGTCCCTAGTTATCGGAACGGCCCGGGTGGACAAATTTCGTATCTGAGCATTAACATTTTCCCGGAGGCTTTTTTTGCGTTCTAGGGAACTCTCGGTTTCTCTTGTGGAATGCAAGCGCAGCGGCGCTCAGTCGGTAGGCGCGAGCAGCTTCTCTTAAGGTGGGAGCATTTTGACGCACTCGCCGGTCATTTATAGCTCGCAGCTCATTATAAATCTCGCATAGAGTTTTCGTGAAGCAGCCCCTCGCGAAGGGTGATCGGGCTCATCAGTACCAACAGCCTCCACATATATATAATTTATGCTTACTAAACCACCAAGCAAAAGTGTGAAAAGTATTGTACAAAGTTGTCGCGCTATATTTATAAATAACACGCGCTCGCGGTTGGCCGGTTCGCTCGGCGTTCTATTTTCCCCTCTCCCTCGCTGGGCCGCCGCCGCTCCGCGGCCACCTTCGCAAAACTCGATTTCGTCAATATCGCAACGTACACACACGTATACACGTAAGAAGCTGTTCGGGAACGCAGTTTCGCGCGCGGTTACGATCCCGCGTACACATATTCCGGCTGTACGCTTTTCCCTGTGGATGGACGATTCGCCGTCGTCGGATTCTTCAACGTCGATGCGCGTCTGAGGACAGGTAAAAGCTTTGAAAATTTCTAAATCCCATTCCGATCGATTCTCTTTACCCTCGACGCGACTTTGTTCGCGTTCATCAAATCGCGCTTGATTCTAACCTGCAAACGCCACCCCTAACCAACATTCGTCGGGCCAATTTCACCCCAAGCAATTTCACGCAATTTTCATCTCGTTCCATCGACAATCGCCGTGCAGCTCAAAATGTACAATGGCATCGGACTCCAAACACCCAGAGGCTCCGGCACCAACGGCCACGTACAGCGCAACTGGGCCGTCGTCAGGAAGACCAAGGACAAAGTGAACTACAAGAGCGACGATGGCAAACTCGATCAGCTCAACAAACAACCCAACAAGGAGATTTTGGATCACGTCAGAAAGCGCAAGATCGAAGTGAAATGTGCCGAGCATGCGGACATCTTGGAGGAGCAAGGGTGAGCGCCGCTGTGACCTTTGCCTTTTTTACTTTGGTCCTCGTTAACTCTAGCAGACTTTATCATCAACCTGTAGCACGCTTGTGCATTTTTGCACAAAATAGACTTTACGTATGGTTTTTTAAAAATATCGTTATATTTTTTTTCGTAATAATGTAACACCGTTTTCATTAGTCTGGAAAGATCAAATATAAAGGAGGGTTGAATCGATGGGAAGGTAGAAGAGGCGTCCGAGAAGGAGCCTGTGATTTATGCGCAGTTTTCTAGCACTTAGCATAAAGATTTATTGGAAAAAGTAAAAGCAAGGGCAGGAATGCTAGACAGAGAGACATCTTTGAGTTTCTTTGGGTTTGTTTTTTCAGGTGAGGGAGAAACTGCGGGCGTATTGATAGTAAAATATACCGGGGTCGTTTATTTGTATGAGGAAGAGCTCAAGAGCAAAGTGATAGAGTATATTAAGTTTGTTTGGATTTGCTCTGGTTCGTTTGCATTTGCTTGGGGTTGCTTGTTTGGGTAAGAGAAAGACCAAGAGGAAAACTATAATAGAGTATATTATAGTACTTAGAGATATATATTCAGAAGGCGGGTGAGCTTTCTGCGTAAACACCCTTAACGGGTACAATAAAAACTCACTACTAATTCCAATTAGTAATTCCAAAGGCTAACAAGATCAAATAAGGGCCATGTGAAAACATTATATTTTTTGCATAACAAAAATAGGATTATGAGATTTGCGTTTGAATCCTTAGAATGCAATGAAAGGTATTATTTCTATATTCCTTTAGTTTTTACAGATTTCGCCTCTAAAAATAGCTCAACCATTTTTTTTTTTCATATTCATTTAGGGCATCATTAGGGTATAAATAAATAAAAAAGATTTAGTATAATATTAAAAATAGAGAAATGAGAAATAAAAAAGAACAGTAGGTGCATGCCTAAGATGTAAACTACGAAACTGTAATAGCACAATAATTCTAGACAGTAGAGAAAAATGTTTCTTTAAACTTAACTTCGAAGGCAAAAAATTGTACCCAATTTGGTCTAGTTCATTGGCTTCCCTTTGCTTTATTTTCCTACCGGTGGGATTTCATAAATCAATAAGACCGAAAAAATCCAAGTAGGTCAATTTTACGGTGCATGCTTGTTCCAGAAAACTATCAGGATGACGTTCTCCTAAATAAAACTCGGCCGAAAAATAAAAAATGAATATTTTTCGACCTAGTTTTTTTCAGGAGAGGGTCGGAAGTTCGGGAATTTCAAAGCTTCAATGCTATCGATCAGAATGGACGTTGATAAAAAAACGATCAAGAATTAGCCTTTGCGTAGAAGATCGATTATTCGTTTGGCGATTTATTAACAGAACAGCCTGATATGTTGCTAGTGCCTTTGGCAAAATTTTATATTTTACAAGATAGCACGTGACCAAGATTTCCCGCTATTCCACAGATTCACAGCCGAGGAGGTGAAGAAGAAAGTGGAGGTGTACCGTTCCATGCTGATGGGCAGCGACTTGAAGCCACCTGTACCACAGGACGAATTTGGCCGGATAAAGTGAGCAAAAATCATTCAAATTCCTGCCGCGATGATATTTATCCCGGTTGAACGTTGCGCGTTCAGATATTGCCAATTTGGCAAGCGACCTTTTGAAAGTGGGGAAAAGGATCCTTCGTGATGGTCCCTGATCCCGGATTAGCGAGGCCCATATTGCTTCGAAATCGTTTCCTGCTTGCGAGTTTTCAGAGTTCCGGAAGCTACTATCGCGAACCGTAGTATTTTTAGGTCGTCCATTTTTTAAGGTCCGTGCAATTCGCATCTGTATTTTCGATCCTTGACTATATTAATTAATTCTATTTTTTTAAGTTTCGAAAGATCTTAACATCGAAGGAACAAATGTTTTCAAAAATACAAAAAAAATTGATTACAAGAATGTGGTGAGAGATGTCAACAACGGAGAAGAAAAGTTCAAAAAAATTCTGAAAAGAAAGATTTAAAAAAATAAGTTGAAGCAAACGGCGATAGATATCAACATCGGCGAGAAAAATGTTTTTATAAATTCTGACAAAAGAAAGTTCTAAAAAATATTTTCAAGGGAACTGCGAGAAATCTCAACATCTGAGAAAAAATGTTTTATAAAATTGCAAAAAAAAAAGATTCTTAAAAATGAATTAGAAGGAAACGGCAAGAGATATTAACATCGGAGAAGGAATGGTTTCAAATATTCCGAAAAATTTTAAAAAACATTAGAAGAGGCCAAGGCGATGCAAAATTCCAAAATGTACGATCCGACTTCCATCGCGCTACACACGAGCATCGAGGGTGATAATCAATCGCTGCACCCCCCCCCCCCCCCCCCCCCCGGCGAGGCCGATCTCAACCCGAGAATATCCCGGGCGCATGATTCGCACCGGAGGGAGACGGGAAGACACGAGAATCTCTTCGTTGGCTCGAACATCCGTGTGCACAGCGCGCAACGAAAAGGGGGTGGACCAGCCGCCCCAGTATCGACTAGCGGGATGTTAACCGAAGTGCAGGGGCGCCGGCGCTTCGAGCCCAGTTTTCGCAGAAAGTCGAGCAACGAAAAACGGAGGGAGCGCGAGGGAGACGGAGCAACTCGCGCAACCGTGGAAAATCGCGAATAGAAAGGGAGAAGGCGGGGATGCTGCGAGAAGAGTTTGGGGCGGCTATTTCCCGTTCAGTACGTAAACGCAAAGGCGTCGCGAACGTCTCCGCGTCCCGCCGATCCGCGTCTCCACGAGAAGAAGAAGAAGAAAAAAAGTATCGCGCAATGGGCTCGTCGGGTGTCTTCACCGAGAGGAGGAAAAAGCGTCTAATCCCGGAGGGGAAATGCGAAGATTAGTTGACTCGAGGGAGACGGAAACGAAGATGTAGTACCTACAATTAATTACAAAATCACAAAAGTCTTCCAACTTTTTAGCACGTAAAACTTAATATTAATACACATACTCCGTACTAAAGTTTCAACTATCGTCGTTAAGAAGAAAAAGAAAAGAAAAAAGCAAGCCCTCAACTTTGACGCCTAAGGAAGCCCCGCGGAAGACCCGTCACGCGAATTTACACGTCGAACTTACGCGTCGTGTGTACGGAGCCGTACACGTTCCACTCTCACGCGAGAACGTGCAACGTCCATTAGAGGCGCCTCGTGTATCGCGTTCGCCGAGTAAGGGTTTCCGGTTGAAGCGAGGCGCGTCGCGGCCATCCGCGTGTACCTGGAGAATCCTCGAGGCAAGAGAGAGGGAGACAGAGAGTCGTGTTTACATCAGGCTCATCTCCTACCGTTCAATCGTCGACGGACCATTCGATCGGACCTTCGGCCTTGGTACATCCGTCACGCGGAATCACCATCAACCTGGCTAAGGTCGAACGTGATTTTTTAAAAATATTTACACAATCGATACGACAAAATACTAAAAAACAAAAAAAATATTCACGGCGGATAAATAATTCGCGAGTCAAGTCTCGCGTAAATTCCGAAAAGAAATCCATGTGTCTCCAATGATCAGAGTATTCTTGCTACGTTGAATACGTATTATTGATAAGAAAGATAGTGATAAATATTGACGGACTTTGTGCCTGATCCAACGTCTTCCTTAAATTTAAACGAATTTAATATTGCGATAATTAATATACTAATTATAATATTTAAATAAACGAGTTTATGTAAATTTAAAAAGATGGCGAGATTTGAAGAGAAACGATCGCCTCACGGGTCATTGGAAAAGACAGCAAAGACCGAGGAACAATAGGACCCCGAGTGCCGTCAAGAGAGAAGGAAGGAAAGACTGCGATAAATACGGAACCGATTAGCCCGCCCTCAAAGACACACCGATTGTTACCTCTTTGACGGGATTCGCTCGAGAAAAAAAAGACACAGCAGAAGGCGGAACGAGAGAAAGAAAAAAAAAAGCTTCCACCTCCAGGAGGAACAATTATTCACCCGGCGAGGCGGAGAGTCCAATCGGAACTACGTAAACGTGTCACAATCACGAGTTTCCGGTATATCAGGAAGAACACAGCAGGAATTGATCTGAGCAAGAGCAAGACCAGACTACTGAGAAATATCAACTGCACGCTCTGCTTTTTTCACTTTGAGGAAGGAGAAAACTCGCGAACTTTTCTCAAATCTCGAATGACGATGTCGGCGTCTTTGGCGCCAAAACCGGCGCGTGGACGCGGCCCACCGGATGGTCGTGCCTTCTTCGAGCGCCTCTGGCGTGGCAATTTCTTTCTCGATCGGCAGCGGGTCTTCAAGCGCTCGCGAAAGCGCAAATTGCAATCGTCCGCCGGCAAGAAGGTCTCGCAGACGTCGTCGATCAGACAGCAACAGCAGCAACAGCATTGCTGTTGCTGTCAGCGTATACAGTTGCATTTGCTTGCCGGACGACGAAGCAACGTGCGATCCGTCGTCAGGTGATTCCTCTTTGCTTCCGCGTTCCTCGAAACTTTCTACTCAACTTCGAATTGCGTTCAATTACGGCTAGCAAAAAAAACGTCAATTTCTTCATCGTGCAAAGGAGATTGGGCACGATTGAAATGTGGGGGAAAAAAGTCACAACTATCATGAGTATCACGAATATCCTGACCGACGACTCGACACTTTTATTGGATTAGAAATTATGATTATTGAGGGTATCTTCAAGTTTGTGTGTATATATCTATATTGATGTGTCGAGAATTTCTCATCGACTGATCTTGTTGAAGCTCTCTTTTTATGAATAAATAAAATAATAATACAAATAAAATTTTAAAATTGACGAGCCGGTGCATATAGACGAAAAATCTAAAATATCTGTAGTTAATATTTTTTTCATGAAATTAGTAGTCATTTTTCGTCAAAAAGAAAAATGAGTAATTGATCGATATACATATGTACATATATAGATAGAAACAATATTTAAAAATGATAAAAATAAAATAACCCTGACAAGTGCATGCACGTAAACGAAACATTTCAAATGTTTGTAGTTAGAACTTTGTTTTTCATGGAATCGGTAGTGATTTTCCGTCAAAATAAAAAATGACGAAGTCGGAACTATAATTAATATATAGAAAAAATATTTGAAAATAATAAATATAAAAAAGTCGGTACATTTAGACGAAAAAGCAAAATTTTAAATACTATTCAAAATAATATAAACAAAACAAAATTAAAATAAAAAAGTCGGTTCATTTCGAAGAAAAATCTAAAACATTTGTAGTCAATGCTTTTCCTTTGTGGAATTAGTGGAGATTTTTCGTCGAAATAAAAAATGACGGAAAGATAACGACCGATTAATTTTTTTAAAATATATTGACTACAAACATTTAAGACATTTCTCCTTCAGGTATCTTGTCAATGCATTATTTTATTTTAAATTACTTTTGAATATTTGTGTTTATATATATGTAGATATATACATTGGTGAATGAAATTAGTCATTTTTCGTTTTCACGGGAAAAATCACTACCAATTCCACACAAGAATATTGACTGCAAACATTTTTTATCTTGCTTCTCATTATTATTGTATTTAGCTATGAAAAAAGCGTTTGCCTAAGATAACGCGATAAGAAATTCTTTCACTTGCTAGGAGTTTGAGTAAGGAAAGTTGTATGGCTTTGTTGTTTCTGCCCAGCTATATCTTTGTAGTCGGTTTGGTTCTTGTTCAGTCGTGTGTGTCTGTGTGTGTACGGGAGAGGGATGTTGGAAAAGAGAACAGCTGGAATTGTATTGATCGGGAGCGAGCGGTGGGCGGCTTTACTCGTAGGGGAGAATTATCTCGCTCTCGCTCGCTCTCATTCCCTCTTCGTCGATCCCTCGTCCCTCGGTGCTCCGTGAAATCCGAGGGGGTTGACTCCCTTGCTATAGCGAGCAGTGTGCGTTATGTCACCTCCGCGGTATTGTTTAATCGTGTTTTCTCCCGACGCAAGCCGTCACACAGTATAGTGTAGCACGGCGCGAAGCACTCGAACTCGTCGTACCGAATTCTCCATATTTTCCTTCCCGACGTATCAAGTCAAACTAATCGTGAACTCTGAGGGAAATTCTCGGTAGCTTGAAAATTCGCCAACTGACGCGACGTGATTGTGCGGGTGAAAAGTTCCTCGTCGCAGGATGACTGTTAAAATCCCTAAGTACGTTAACAGTTTACGATGCTGAGGTTCCCGTCGTTGGAATGCGATGGCGTTTCTTGTGCGGCCGATTTGGAGCACAGAAATCGGGCAAAGAATTTACGTTTTCAAAAATTACGAAAAATGCCACCAACTTAAAAAAGAAACTGAAAAGCATAAAAATAAACATTTTTGTATACTTTTAATATTTACATTATTTTTGATTATATACAAAAAAGTCAGTATCAAACGTAAAAAAATTCAAAAACTCAAAACTAATTTACTCCAAAACTCTATACATTTGCAGTCGATTCGTCGATACACAACCACACAATTATTATTGTAGATAAGTGTTTATATTTATTTTTTATTTATTGGTACCGACATAAAAATTTCTGTTTATAATAAAGAACAGGTTTTGTATTTGCCAAATGTATTTTTTTTCACTTTAGTGTTTAAATAATTTATCGAATTTCAGTTTCTTAAAAAATTTATTTTAATATTCAACATTTTCATATACTTGATCTAAAAAAGGATTATGTTCTTTTTTAGACTCCAATCCCGCTGGAATATTTGCAAAACCTATGTGGAAAAGCTGGAAAAGTCACAGAATTTCTGAGTCAATAATGCGTAACGTGCAGTCTATGTGAAAAATTGAGACAAAAAATGAATTATAATAAATATCTATTAAGCAGAGAAGATAAAAAATAAATGATAATAAAACTGCTTAAACTAAAACTATATGAAATAAAGAAGATAAAAAATGAATAATACTCAATCTAGACAAAAAATTTTAAAATGAAAAATAATAAATCCATATTAAAAACGAAAGACATTAAAAATCAAGAAATGAGTTATTTCCATTCCATTCCAACGATGCAAACTTGAATAGCGTAAGATTACCCCTCTGGTGAAAACGATCCCGTCCTTTTTTCCTTAACGCACACCCCAATGTGCCAATCGGCTTCCAAAGAAGTTTCAATTTCAGATTTTTCTGACCTCGCGTGGATGTCTCTGATCCAACGGAATGCTGACTGTTTTCTCCTGTTACAGCGTACGCGAGACCCATCAGGTAGCCGAGGCCCAACAGGAAAAGAACGCCAAGTTGCGCGAGGCGTTCGGCATATCGGAATTCTTCGTCGAGGGTAGCAGTCTGGACCCGGAGCGTCACGCACGGGAAGCCGAGGCGCGGGCTGCCGCGAGCAAAGTTTACGAGCTCGTTAGAACACCGAGTCCCGTGGCCTCGTTGGGCCACCACACCACCGGCGCGGCTGCCACTTCCGGTGGCGTACAAAACTCGGAGAGCGCAGTGGTCCCCACGCCCGACAAGAAACTTAAGCGGAAGCGCTCCGGTAGCAGTAGCACCAAGAAGAAAAAAAAGGACAAGAAGCACAAGAGAGACAGGTATGGAAAGGGGCGCCAGGGCAAAGTCCGAGGAGACTCGACGAGCTCTTGTTCCGCGCGCTCGACTTATCACGTTCGCGTCACGAGCCTTCTTTACGAATTTTTGCAATTTCAAAGATTACATGCGAAGAAACATTTTTTGGAAAATGTCGCTTATCGGGGAAAGAACTGATCGAGACTCCGAGACACCACAGACGAGAGAAAGAGAGAAAGAGAGACGAAGAGAATAACAGAGGGAGTGAGAGAGAGTGTCTGAGGATGAAAGAGAGATTTTTTTTCTCATTCCCGTAGACTCCCACCATATCGCTGTTTTCTTACAATTAAATTTATATATCTATATATATCTATATACATATATATCCATCCCCGCATCCCCCCCTCTTTGTACCACTGATTCGACTCTTCATTTATCGTCACTACATCGTCAACATACAAATATACCTACAGATATTAACATATATGGAACCGTACACAACGTTACCACTACCACTACCAACAGTGAGAGTACGACACAAGACTGTGTTTGGATCTTTCTTCTTTTTTTCTTCTTTTTTTATTCGTCCTTTTCTCGACACTGAATGTCCTCTGTCAGTCAATGACGCGCTCATGAAACTAAAACTTCGTCCACTTGTCTCTCATATCCCGTACACCTTTCTCTGTTTCAAACAGAACTGAGGAGGACTGAGTGCCTACCTGAGAGGGTAGGCACAGTAGGTAAGTCTCGCGTCGCATCGCGATTTATTTAAAAAAAAAGAAAAAACAAGAAACAAATGAAAAAAGAACGCGTATGATTGGCGTAAAGATGACAAGTATCGGTAGAGTCGCGGGATGAGAAAAAGCATTTTTTTTAATTCACAGTTTCGGGGCAGGTCAGTTTGGTAAATTTCGGGTACACCGACGGGATGGGGTCGAACGATTGTCGTAAGTTTGTTGGCGTTTGTTTCGGTTCGTTCCTACCCTACTAAAACTCTTTTATGTTGAGAATTATTTTTTATCCAAATTTTATTCCGCTCTTTTAGATTGCAGGCATCTGACAACGATTTTTTTTTTTCATTTCCATAGTTTAAATCCGGATAAAAAGATTTAGTTGAATGAAAAGAAATTTTTCGGTGCGGTGTAACAATGCGAGCTTCAACGTCGCGAGCTTCAACGTCGCGAGCTCCGCAGATGTGTGATCAAGTCATAGATATATGTTTTCGGTGTCGGTAAAAATTATGGGCACGTTGTTATCCCCGCAAAGTGTGGCGAACTATACTTGTACACTTTCGCGAATACGATCTCCTAAACTCTCGACAACATTTGTGAAAGGGATTGGGAATAATTTTGCTAAATTGTATTGTTTGCTTGGGGGCTAATTCATTTTTTTATTTTGTTTCAGTGTCTATTCATGTTTTTTGTACTCTTTGTTTGGGTTCTATCTAGTTTTCTATTCTATTGAATTGTCTAGTTCTATTGTATTTTCTTTTTTTGGTTCTATTTAATCTTCTAGTTTATTTCATTGCCTAGTTTCATTCTATTGTATTTTTTTGCTTAGCTTTCTGTGGGTTCTATTCAGTTTTCAATCCTATTGAACTGTAAAATTCTCTTTAATTATTCGATCAAATTGTTTTTTTCTATGCTATGATCACGTTTATGGACTAAATAAGATTTTCCGATAATTCGTGGACGCGTGTTTGACCCAATCCCATCGTTGTAACTTCTTCGTTCCTCGTCGTCCGGTTCATCTTGATCGAATTCATACATAATTAGCACGTGTTTTGAACATATTAAGCTCTCGGATTCAGCCGCGGTCGAATAAAACTACACGTTCGTTTGTTTCGCGATTAAAGGAAACGATGGAATCTCAATCGTAGAAATTCTCTTATCTTTGTTGTTTTTTATCGATGAAAGCTTGTTGTTAATGTCATATCTCTATTTTTTTCCGACAAGTCCGTCCTTATCGATGGGTATCAAGGTAATGCTAATCCCATATTATATCGTAATAATCTCCTCGTTATACATAAATCTATGCTACTCTATTATACTGTCGTATTATGGGTACATACATTTAATTATATATCTATATCTATCCAAAAATATATATATATAAATAATATACACGTATGTATCTTCGTTGTTATCGTGTTTGAAGGGTTTGGTTCCAAGAGTGTCGTTTCCGGCACTCCCGTAAACGACATTTTTTTACATCTTCTGTAACATTACATTTGTCAGCTAGCTAGCCTATACAGGATGATTAAGAACTATCAGGGTTCCCTTTGTAAGCGTGTGTATTTGCGAGCGAAACACTTTTTTTTTAATGTCGTGCGACAAAAATTGCCTGATATATTCATGTTTAAAGTCCAAGTAGCAAAAAAATTGCCAACAGTAGTTGCACACGCGCTGAACGTGCAAGCCACATCGAACGCGGCTTCGAAATCCACCTTCGGACAAGTAAATGTTTATGTTCACGACATTTTTTTCGCTAAAAAATGGCGAACAGTAGACTCGCTTTGCAAATCGACCGCACGATTCGATAATTTTCATTTATTATTTAATATATGAAGAAAAGAAATAACGCGTGTGCAACTACGTGATCGCGATATCTCGACCAGTTTTAAGCAGACGACATTTAGATGAAAAAAAAAAACGGCTAACCCTGATAGTTGTTAATCACCCTGTACGTACGTACACACGCCGCACATCCAATGTGTCTCCATCTCAAGTTCCAGAAACCAGATCGTTCAAATAATCTGCATCAATGAGTCACGTAGATCTCTAATAAAAAATAATAATAATGATAATATTGATAATAATGTTACGAGATATTGTCGATACTTTAGCTACCGAGAGATGCTGCGACTAAAAAACAATCGCACCGATTTTCACACGAAGACATTTTTCATCAATTTTATATCGACTTTTTTTTATTACCGTACGCACTACCGAGCATACATGTGTGTTTTTTTTTCATGAATGACGTGATTTCATAACGTAAAACGAGCAGTTCCGAGTATACCTTGCGATTTAGTGAAATTTTCTATCGTTATTTTGCAATTCGTTGATCAACTCGACCGAGTCCTGTCTGCATTTAGGCGTCAAATAAATGTGAAAATAAATAGATATACGGAGACGCAGCTCGTGTCGATTCGTTTCAACGGTTGCAATTGTTACAGAGTATTTTTTTCTCGTATTGTCAGCACAAGAAATATACATATATATGCACTTGCGACGACAGGAAGACCGTCCGATGCAACCGTTCGATCGATATCTACTGTCTATAAATAATCGTCACGTATTCTATATATACATATATACATATATACGAGAATTCGCGCCAACTCGAATAACAATTCGTGTGCACGCTATTCCCGATCTCATTGACTGATGCCTCGTTCAATTTCCCGCTAAATGTAGATCCGAGTCGCCGAAAGTAAGCAAAAAGAAGGACAAGTCGAAGAAGAAGAGGAAGGAGAAGAAACACAAGAAGGTGGAAGTCAGCACATCCGAGAGCGACAGCAGCGATGACTCCGAAGACAGCAGGTAAAGCGTCTTGAGAAATATCAAGTGGGCGAAAGGGAACAAAGGCCAAATAATAGCAGCTTGGTATTCGACACTGGTGGATGGTGGGCGGTCGGAGTTCGGCTCCGGCGTACCAATATCCTTCCGCTGACTGGTTGATGCGCCACCAGTCAGCGGAAGGATAATACTTCTAAGAAAATTGGGCCTTCTATACCGATACGGGTTTTCCACAGTTTCCCTGTACCCTCGGCAAGACAGTATAGTGTAGGGGGGCATATCCCTTTAAGCAACGTAAAATAAGCGAATTTTCACGACTTTTTGTGTTGAAACTATTTGTTCTACATAATTAAAATTTTATGTACATATTATTACATGTTTTAATTTTGCGAAAAATGTGACTTCTTAGATCCACATGCTCTATGTAAACTCAAAAAATCCAAAGAAAAGCAAAAGTTCCAAAAATGCTACGTGTTTGAATAAATTTTCTATTTTCATAATTTTTTACCATAGTATGTCTACATAAAAAATGAGTGTTGAAAAATAATTTTCAAGGAATTTTAGGTTCACATAGACGGTAGTTATATTATCTGAAAGTGTGCAAAATTTCAAAATGATCGATCAGATGATTTTTACGTTATCGTCCACGAGGTTCATGAAAAAGTGGTTTCAAGGAAAAGCCTGTGAAAGTTTAAAAACTCAAAAATGTTGTGACTAAATGACCTATCAATTTATCTGCGATTTCGGGACCATAAAGCTTCCTCGAGGAGTTCTTTTTTGGCCATACGCTCTTCTTGACGTTATAAAGGGACCTCCCTCCTTAAGACGACTGTCGACGCAACGGAAGTTAGGTTGGAGTAGCGGAGTGCGGCTAGGGGCTGATAGGTTGATTCAATTGGGAAGGGCGATACGTGAAAATCCGCAAGGGTATACGTCGGGACTCGGTGAATTACCGGTCACTTTGGTATCAATATGACGAGAACGTTCTTTCAATTTCGTGTCTTTTCATTATAAATTCGCAGCTCCTCCGAGGCCGAGTCCAAAAAGAAGAGAAAGAAAAAGAAGAAGAAATCAAAGTCGGAAGCGAAGGACAGACACGAGGTAAGAAAACGTAGTTTTAATGGCGCGGCTGGAAGAGGGGAGGAAAAAAAGATTCTTACATGCCAAGGGAGAGAGAGAGAGAGACGAGCACACATTTTTTTTACTCACCTATCGATATATTGTCGAATCAATAGTAGACGTTGCCTATGCGTTTATGATGATAAGTATCTACAAACATAACTATATACACACACACACACACACATACTTTGGCACGAGAAGCGGAAGCATGCACCATAAATCAATTGTTATACCACTGTTGCTCCAAGTTAGAGAAATTGGGAAAGCGAAAAAAAAGAATATTTCATTCAAAGATGCTGAGATCGCAGAGTTTATCGATAGACGTCGAGTCATTGAAAATTTTGTCCATGGTCTTTAGGCTGCTCGTTAATCTTTCGTTTTATTTTTCTTCTTTTTTTGTTCCTATTATTCCGTGTCATATTACCATTCTCGTGTGTTTAGTTGTCTCGCCTCTATATTATATTTACATCTTTCTGTATCCTTGAAGCATGACCCATACTGCTTGTCGCTGTTTATAAAAAAAAGAAGTACAAGAACAGAAAAATTAAAGAAAGAAAAGAAACGATTTATATGCTAATTTCTCTGAAGTTCAACAGATCACATTGTTTTCAAAGTGTAAATCTCAGTATTGTTTGTAATTATCAGCGCCATTTGACAGGATACATTCCCTGAGTGAGTACCCGACATGCCGCTTACTCAATGTAATAAAAATAATTCGTAATTATTACCTCTCGTACGAGGCTTTTCTTACGATTTACTTTACGTTCTTATTCATACATATTTGCTGTTTTTGCCGTATCTGCGTGTACACACACATTTCGGATAAGCTCCCGAATAGCTGTTACCTCCAATTTAAGTCGAATTTTGCACAGACCTTCTTTTTGACACTATGAGTGTTTGGTTAAAAAGATTTTTGGGGCGTCAAAATATCAAAAATCAAAATCGTGATAAGTAGCGAGATGGGCGGCCGTGTCAAGGTCATGCCAGAGCCGAGATCTGCCGTTAGGGAGATGAGTGACCGTGGGGAGGTGGCCATTGAGGAGATGGATGACCGTCGGCGGAGGCCTGACGCCAGAGAGACATTCTCTCGATATTGTTCCGAAGACGAAGGTGGCGTTACGGTTGCAAATGCTTCGTAGAGCTATAAGAAAGATGACTTCCTTATCGTGGGAATGATTATGCAACGAGCGAGTCGCTTGTTGAACCGCCGCGTTATTCGTCCTTGGATATTGCGTCGGTCTCTACCATCGCATTAAGCGGGGGACTGTCACCGCAAATCACTGCCGACGGTCACCCATTTCGTTATAGACCTTACACCCACCCTTCTCATGGTTATGCCTCTCCCTAATCGCACATCTCGGCCCTGGCATAACCTGGACACGGTCACCCATCTCGCTACTGACCACGGACTTGGTTTTGTGCTGGAACCTGCCTTGTATAGCCACTTGGGTTTGTTGGTTCGAACATGTCGATTAAGTAGGGATGTCAGTAGCGCGCTGTGATAGATATAGATACACACGCGCGATAAATTATCAATTTTCAAAAGTTCGCTATTTAGGAAACTATTGCGACTCGCCAAGTTCCCATTTAGGCAGAGACTTATATTATCGAAAAGAAGATATGCGCAAAATTCTAACTGTGTCGGAGATAACGGGTATTCGGAAGTAAAGTCATATATATATATATATATATATATATATGGCCGTGTGAAAAAATTGTACAAATATAGAAAACTCACGTTGGTTTTGTGTCAAGCACCAGAATACACATTTGCGACATTCGCGACGAAAATGCTGTTTAAAATTGTGCGTGTGCCTCTTGTTTTTTCTTTTCTTCGGTCTATTTATTTAATTAATCGAAATGCTTTCTTTCGACGGATACGTGTTGCCCATTATTTCCAGAGTCTCGGTAGAATTACGCACAATTTTACATCCGTATGAGTTTGAATTTTTCAAGAAAATTTTTCGACCAAATCGTTGATCATTTAACGAGATTCCCTCATGAATATACTTTCCCGTGCATAACGAGGGGTCGTCGTTGGGCGTCCTCTCCACTTTTTACCAATTAGAGTGCATTAGAAGATTATTAAATGTAACTTTTTGACAGCGTAATTCGCAGGGGCATATTCCGCGCTTTCTTGCACCCCCCAATCCCTCCATTGCGCAAGGCAGATGATAAAAATCGGATCCAGAAGACACGGATTATACGATTTAGTATATGAATATTGTACCCGCAGTAATGTGTCTATGAAAGAAATTGAGAAAGATGATATACATGATACATGCATGATTTCGATGTTGATTTGAGCTTTGCGATGCAACACGTCGAGTAATATAGTCCTTTTGGTGTTACTTCTAGAAGAAGAAGGCTCTGGTCAAACGGAAATATCAAACATCCGAAAGCTCCTCCGACAGGTGAGTGGGACGTTCGCCTCTTTTCCTTTTAGCCACTTTTGTTTTACCGAATCGGATAAAGGTTTTTTTTTTCAGTTTGTGATGACAAATGAAGAAAGGTTTTTGGAGATAATGAGAACAGCTGGTTATTTTTTTAGTGAAAAATAAAGCGTTGACAATTTGTTCCGCAGTTCTCCGGATCCCCCGAGAAAATCCACCAAACGTGACAAATCCTTGGAGAAGTTATCGCGCGACGATGCGGAGGTAATCGCAGGCCAGCCGAGTCGCGAGGCACTGCGTCAGCGTTCCCCGAAAGTCTCGTCCCGAGCGCATCGCAACACCGTCGAATTGGGTGGTACACCGCCGCCACGTCGAGGAGGACGCGATCCGTCTCCTCAGGTCGGGGCAGCGATTGCGAGGCGCGGTGGTGGAACGAGCGGAGGAGCTTTCGAGAGAACGAAGGAGCGACACTCGCCGCGAGATCGGAAATCGCCGCCTCAACCGTCGAAGCGCACGAATCGCTCGACGTCGCGTGGTCGAAGCGGTGGTGAAAATCGCGTCGGTCGTAATTCACCGCCAAGAAATTCGCGACGGCCCGCGGCCGTAAATTCACCTTCGCCGTCGCGTCGACGTCGTCCCGCGGTGTCGAGATCGCCGCGGCGTCACAGCCGCTATTCGAGGTCTCGTAGCACCAGTCGGTCGCGTTACGAGCGTTATCCGGCACGACGCAGGGCCTCGCCGTCCCGGCAATCCTCGCAGCGTCGCCGCCGTTCGAATTCGCGTCGAAAGTCCCGATCTCCGCGTAGACGAGATCACGAGGTGACCTCCTCGTCCACGAGGAATCACCGAGTCGAGGAGAAATCCTCACGGGAGCGCCGACGGGCAAGTCGCAGTCGGACGCGAAGTCGCTCGCGCCGTTCGAGCCTGAGTTACTCGCCGATACGGCGCAATCCCGAGCGTTACCGCGATATACTTCAGGACGAGAGGAAAAAAGGTTCGAGGACGACGTTAAAAAAACGGGACGAGAGAGACGAGCGAGAGAAAGAGAAAGACGAGGACGAGGACGACGAGACGCGACGCTCCAGTCCGAAATCACGGAAGTCACGTTCGGCCTCGAGAACGAAAAAAATGCGCGTCGTGGCGCCGAGGGTGAGCTTGAGGTCGTCGAGCGACGAGGAGGAGGCCGAGGAAGCAGCTACGAGCGAGAACGAAGTGAGGCAACAGCAGCAAGAGGACAAGGACGACGAGGAGAGACAGCGCGAGATCAACACCCTGAAACGCTTGCAATCGGGCCTGGCGGCTAAAGCTCGCGAGACCCTTGGCAAAAAAGTCTCCAGCCCGGTGAAGACAAAGGTTGAAAAACTCGATGAGAAGTGCGTCCTTATGGATATCGCGTTGCCCAGCGAGCCTCCCAAACAGACTATGCCACGCGGTGTACCTTCCACGAGCGAGAATACGAGATCGCGATCGAAATCGCCGGTGAAATCCATCAGGTCGCCGCTCTCCAGCCGCTCGCCCTCGCCGGCTCTACCGTTGACGCGCGACGAGGCAGAAATTGCCGAGAAATCGTCGCCCGAGTCACCCGTGCAGACGCACGTCGCGATCTCGAGGTCCGCCCGACAGTCGAAATCCCCCACGAGTGGAAAGAGAACGTCGGCCGATCGATCCTCGAGCACACCGCCGAAGAGAGAGACCTGCGAGTCACCGAAGATCTTACCAGCAACGAGCGACGACGAATCGACAATCGTTAAATTGCGGTCACCCACCGAATCACCGCCCCACGGACCGGTTACTGCCGATCGGATGACAACCTCCTGGAGTACGATCGGAAAGGTTGCTCGTCGCGAAACGAGGTCACCGAGCGAGACGAGAAAGTCACCGGAGCCTGTCAAATCCCGATCGCGTTCGCGCTCCCGATCTTACACGAGATCGCGATCGGCGGAGAAGAGAAGAGTCTCCGAGTCACCGCCCGCCGCCGCTGCCCCCGCTTCTGCCTCTTCCAAACTCGAAAAGATACGATCGCCCTCGGGCTCGCCCGCGAGCAAAAAAAAATCACCGTCGCCTCGGGACGATCAGCGAGGCTCCGCAACGACGTCACCTTCGAGAACCAAACAACCGCAGTCACCCAAACGATCGAGGGAATCGAGATCTTCCTCGAGCGGATCTAAACGCTCCGCTGTCTCAAAATCATCACCGAGAACGAAGAAAATCGAAAAATCGATTTCCCGCTCACCGGGGAAACTCGTGCCGCAGTCGCGATCGAGAAGTCGCAGCGGGTCCCTGTCCAAGAGGTCAAGGAGCCGTTCCGCCTCGAAAAAGTCACGCAGCCGATCGAGATCGGCATCGAGAAATTCACGCGACAAATCCAAGCGTAGTCGCAGCCGCAGTAGCTCGCGGTCCTCGAGAAGGTAAAAGAAAAGTACACATGAAGGACAAATTGATTAATTAACATTAAATATATTTAATTAATTAATTATTATAAATATATAATATTTTATCGTGCTTCACGATGTCGAAGCCCGCTGCGTTGGAATATACGATTATTATTTTTTGTTCTCTTTAGCTGCTCATTGAAGTCGTGGAAATGGATAATGAGCTAACGTTGCAAAGAACACTTGAATATTAATGACTACTGTAGAATGAGCGAAATAATTTTGGTTGCATTCCAACGATGCAATCTACGAGGCAATTCGAAAAAAAAAATCTTGACGAAATTCATTCTCAATGCGCGTCTCGCGATTTTTGTAACGCAAAAAATTCTCTCGTCGCAGCTCGACACGAAGAAGTCGGAGAAGTTTCTCGAGTTCGTCGCGATCGTCGAGCAGCGGCTCCAGCCGATCTTCACGTTCGTCGTCGAGCAGCTCGGGCTCGAGCAGATCGCGTTCCCCCTCGATACCGCGTCGCCATGGTTCGCCGAGCTTTCTAGACAGACGTCGCATCACAAGGTAAAAACCCCGTCAATCCTCCTTTCTCTTTCTTTCTCACGTACTCTTGTACTATTCGTTATATCTCAGTACATGTGGCCAGTTTTATTCGACATTTTATCGTAGTATCTGAAGCTCGACTTTTATTTTTATTTTTATTCTTTCATTATTATTTCGATTAGACGATACGTTGCTGCACAAAGCTAACAGTTTTTCTTTTACTCCACGTTGTTAGCTTATTTTTATCATTTGTTTATTTATCGTTCCACGAGTTTCTTCGAGGCAGACTCGGGATTGCCGGTAAAATTCGAGACTGATAGCGAAAAGACACTTTTCATGTGGAATAAATTGAATACAGTTCATTAGACTACGAGGATTATACTGGTGAACAGGAGTCACTGAGAAATGATGCAGTTTTAAATATCATTTTTTTAAGGCCTCTCTATGGACGATTTGGGGCTGGCGCGCATTATAGTAGAATTATTATTTTTTTGCATGTAACTACGAATACGGAGCGAATAAATTTCGCGATAAACAAAGTTGTCGTTATTTATCGTAACCTACACAACGGACGAATTATGCAGAAATTTCGATGACAAACGTATAATATTCGTCTGACGATTAAAACAATCAAAGAACTTTGGCTTGCTCAGGAGATTGGTAAAAATAATATCAAGTGATGCATCATTGTCCAGTGACAAATGTCAAGCTCGTCTACCCTCAATCTTGTCAAACTATTGTTCCCTCTCTGTCATAAACATAATCTAATCTAATCTCTCACACACCTATTTCCAACTCTTCTATTTCGAGAACCGACGAATCTAATGATTTATTTGTGTTGTGTCGAAACAGGGACAGATCGAGGAACAGGCGTAGAAGATAGTGTTTTGTAAGGACTCCGAGAAAAGAAAAAGAACAATTCATTTAAAATCACACATTTTCAAGAATAACAATAAAATGACAATACTAACGATAACAATACCAAGAAGGAAATAGCGACAGTATCTCGAGGCACCGGATTAATGGTTGAGAATCTTTTTGTCAAGCCCGATCGAAAAACTCGATGTAATTTTGAGCTCGTCAAATTTCAATCGACTATCGAGACTCGCGCTTGTAGATTCAGTTTGGAAGATTTTTTTTTCGTTTTCTGGTACTGTTATTTATTTTATTTTTTCCTTTCCCACACTCGAACACTACTTTATTTTTTTCCCCCCTATCTCGACTATCGTACATATTGTACCACTGCAGTGATTCGTTTACGTGAGTGAGTTTAAATATCTAGACGTACAGCATGTGTGTATCACTTTTTAAGTTATATATAAATATATTTATACGTACGTATATGTATATGTGTATGTACGCATACGCAAAAGTATATACATTATGTATGGATATAAATATTGTACACGCGGAGACAACTGGACGATAAATTATCTATCTCCTCTCATGTATTTCTTCCTCCGCTCCAGTAGCGTTTCATTTATTTTTTTTTCACACGATCCGCCACTCGCAAGAAACAATAATGTAATCAAAGAACAAGAGGACGAGCGTCTCTTGACGTGGCCGCAAAATAATGGACTTGAATGGGACGAAATTTTCATGTAAATTTTACACGTTGCGAGAAATTGTCTGATCCTTAACGTTGTATCTTATGGGAAAGAAAAAAAGAGACGAAAATGCGAGTGAATGTTCACACGCTGAGCCTGATTTTGCATCTCCCGCCCGATTGCGTGATCGGTAACGACTCCCGTTAGGTAAGTAAGACACATTATTATTTCGTGCGTACACGTATGTCCACGCTCCTTTTATTGTTTCTCGTACAGCGAGTTCACGGCTGGTTTAAAGCGAAAATAAATCGTCTGTCGACACGGGGACTCGTTGGTGGAGTTTTGTGCTGTATTTGTGTTGTGCACGGTTCGTTTATCTTTATCGTTTTATCGGCATGTTTTTGCATTCCCTTGTATTATTGCAGATCACAATTAGCCGCTGAGATTGTGTAGTAGCTGAGTGTACCCGAACGATCCTTGACGGACGATTAAACCGAAAGTGTGATTTTTTTATCCCAATATCGCATTGTTCGCTAATCGTATTTATTGCAGACGTAATCTTCCCTCGATTCGTAACGGGAATATTCATGTGGGGATAGTTGAAAATCGAAGATTCGAATAAATTAACAACAGCAGCAATTCAAATAATCGACAAAGCCTGCAGGATAATATGAAATGAAATAAGATGTCAAAAGTATAAAAAAATCATAAAGTAAATGCATCTCAAAAGTATCTTACAACAATGAAATATATCACGAGGAACAATAAATTAATAGTCATTGAATAATCAATAACTAAAGAGAGTTTTATCATGAATCAAATTTAATTTATAAGATTTAATGATAATTAAATCAGATTACATATAAAAAATTAATCAAAATATACACGTGAAACGAGTTTTATTAATAATTTGATTAATAATCATTTCATCTGTAATATAACACTCTTTAAGTATGAGTGTTATATTATTTTTTTAAATCAAATCTTATTTGATCAATTTCTTCTAAATGTTTTGGGATCGAATGACTATTGATTTATTCCTCTGAAAATCACTACGATATTTTTACGTATTCTCACTAGAGATTTACGACCACACTTTGCAAAGAAAGGTTTTCGCTAATAATAAAAATAAAGAAATAACAAATGGAGTAAAAAATCGTTGCATTCCGACGATGCAAATTTCATCGTCATTGAAATATTCGATTAATTCATTGGGAGTTCGATGAAACTTCGATTAATTCATTGGGCGTTCGATGAAAAAAGTTTTATTATTAATTTTATTAATAATAATTTTAGATAAAACTCTTTTTTAGCAAAAGTCAAGTAGAATAAATCAAAGTCAATATTTCACTGTCCCGAAATGCAACGTTTTATTCGCTGTTTTTTATTTCTTTATTTTTAATGTTATCCAAAACTTTTTTTGCAAAATGTGGTCGCAAATCTCTAGTCGGGATACGTAAAAATATTTCAGTGATTTCTATTCTAACTGGGGTCAAAAAATGTTATCGATTGAAAATAATTAAATTCCGTTGCGTTTCAACGATGCAAGCTTCAAGATGATATATTCTACCACAGAGATTCCGACAAATAAGAATAAAATTTGATTGTTTATTCTTTGCGCGACTAACAAAATGAATAATTCCCGGTTGAAGGTGACGGCAGTGCCGACAGAGACTAACTCGACTAACACGATTTATTTCAGCGCTAGAAAGAGACCGATACCGTATCACCGGCCAACACCCTCGCCGCCGTCGTCGCCGAGCAGCTCGGCGAGCAGCAGACACTCCGATTGGTCAAGTCCTAGTCGACAATCGAGTCGTTCGCCGACTCGAAGTCCTTCCTACACTCGCTAATCGCAAGTTCTCGCGTTACGACTAATATAACGAACGCTAAACTAACGGGGAAATTCGTTGTCCACCGTTTTTTGTCTTTCGATACAATAGAAAACGAGAAAAAATAGCAAACAATCCCTCGGACAAGGTAACACGCATTTTTCTAGCGTCTCTACGGATCGTGACACAAAAGGGTTTCATCCTTGATTCTGAGATTTTTTTCACCCGTTTGCGCGCGATTTGCGCTAAGTGGAAAATTGCGAAAAGTAAATTTAGTTGAATATTTTGATATTTTCTCGTCGCATCTCCAGAATTATTACCAAAGTCGACGAAGGAAAGAATTCTAGTCAGCAAAAGACTCTCCTTTTACAAATTAATTTATTATTCTGCGATTAGAGAGAAATGAGTCACGGAGATGCGACCTCGGTAAAGAATTCCATGCAATCTATTGCATTTATTTTATATTTCCCTGTTCAGAGGAGAACCATAGATTATAATTTTTTTTTATAGTAAGAATTTTTTATTTCGTGTCGCGCAACTGCGTGTTCAAACGCTAGTCAAATTTAATCCGAATTCTTTAACGTATCTTTTCAATAACGCATTTTGAAGAGAAAAAAACGCGAATTCAGCTTGACCGTTTGATTTGCCCACTGATTGGAAAGAATGATTTCTAGTGCAATGTTACGAATCACCGATCCTATGTGTAAATATATATAGGTATTTATTATAGACGTGAGGTGACGATTGGTATGTTCCTCGTCGTCGATTATTAGGTATTGTTTTTACTTTTCAGTTCAATCAAAGAAACGGGGACCTAGTCCTTGCATTTTCTTTTCGATAATTTCAGTCGCGCGTGTTAAACCCGCGGCGAAGTTCTGTCCGTGCCAGCCAACGGACAAAAATATCGTCACAAAGATCGGCGTTTAATTTCCCTTATTTTTCAATTTTCATCTCGCAATACTCATGCTCCATACGCTTGAAGGAGGAAGCGCTAGTCCCTATTGATATTAATATCGATCCGATCTCATTGATATTACGTAGCTCGTATTTAATTTATATTATTTATCGAAGTATTGAAAACGAGCGAGTCTGGAACAATCTTCGTGAATGCAGAAGAACAGGAGATGCATACATCTCGCTGTTTATCTTCCAGAGCTCGGTGGAGATATCGTACGAGGCTTGGAATGCTTCGGGAGGAAAGAAAAGCAAGACAAACATTCCAGAGGATCTGAAATTACCTTCCTCGATGTGAACCCCGGAAATTAATTACATGAAAATCATGTTGATGATGATGTTACTTGTCGTCAAAATAAAAGATCTGGATTATATCTGTAATATAAAAAAAAAGAAAACATTCTGTATTGTTGTTGTGTGATTAAAACGAAATGCTTACGAAGAGTACGCGATAGCGGCGAGTCTGGTCCAACCCCAACCCAAACGAGTTTTTTTAATAGTTAAACGTTTCCCGTTATTTTAATTCGTTGCCATGGGCTCCGAAGCAAAGTTGGAATGTACATTTGGCGAAAAAACAAATATATAGTACACGCAATGTATATAAAATTGGTCTGAAAATCACAGCATGCGTGTAATAATGGAATACGAATGGATTATTCACTGGGAGGAAGACAAGCTGTATCACAGAAGTGCAAGGGATAGTTTAGTTCAAGGCTTAATGCGTTTGGAGGCGGCGAGTCTTGCTCGTTTCTTCGCCAGGTAGATCGACCACAGCAAGCCGATGAAGTTGACCACCAAAACACGTAGCTGCAACAAAAAATTCCCTTTGTAAATTTGACAATCTGACAATGAAGAATGTATCGAGTGTCCGTTACCATTGGGGGCACGTAGCGGATGTTGATGAACTGCAGCAGCGTCAGGTACTTCAAATTCGCCTCCAGGACTGGCCAATACAGTTCTTGGAGGTTCCTCTTTGAAGCCTCATGCGATTTTCCCTGTGGGTTGAGAAAGTACCTTGGTGAAAAACTCCAGCTGTTCCAAATAATTTTTCCAGCAGCTTTACCTCCAGCCGGGCGAGCATGTATAGAGCCAGAGCCTGAAAAGACGGTGTGTAGATCATTCTTTCGATGAGCAAGATACCCAGTGGGTTTTTCGTCACTCGGGGGATCCATTTGTAGAAAAAGTGGGGCACAGTTCCGCCAAAGAGGAGGCCGAAGAGCGCAAACGCCACCAGGCTGTCCTGATTGATGTGCTTGACTCCGGTCAGCCTTTGCGACAGGTAATTTCCCAAGGCTGCTGTGACGCAACTGCAAAAGGAAAGTCCTCAAAACTTTTTTCACTCGGCGAGCATTGAAAATGGATCTTTGGTTCATGACGATTACCTCGTTATGGCTTTTGTTCTTATAGGGCTTGTGTACAAACTATCGAGATACATTCCCAAGAAATTGAAGAGCACTTCTTTTGGCTTTGACAGCGACATGTTGTGAGTTGCTTACGTTTTTTAACCTGAAAATGCGTTGGCTGATCTGCAGAGTAATTGCGAATTTTACTCACGATCACTGCAATGTATATATCTATGTATTGTTCGAGCGACTTATCAGCGCTATCGTCACAGTGAAGCAATCTAAGGATGAGTGCCCGGAGATAGGGCAAAGTATACCGCGGTTATACAATCGCGAGTCATTAAAAATAATAATAACCAGACGCGATGAATGACAAACAAAATACTTGAAGCGTAATTATTGTGAGGATTTTGGCTGTACTTCCGAATAGGTGTTAACTCCGATACAGCGGAAATGTTGTACAGATCTTTTTGATAATATAAGTCAGTGCCTAAATGGATTTGTGGCGCATCGCGATAATTTTCGAAATATCGAATTTTGAAAATTAATAAATTAACGCCCTTTTATATCTATATCTATCGTAGCGCGCTACTGTTATCCCTATTTTATCGACATGATCGGATACCAAGCAAACTCACACAAAACGACACAAATCTCGAGCAAATTCAAGGCAAGCTTGTTTTGGTTTTCTCGGGTTTCGTCGAGTTTAGTTGTTTGTTAGGATGGGCTGTGTTCGTTTGAATTTTGTAGAGTTTGTTTGGGGCCCCTTTGGATTTTTCGGATTGTTTAGGCTTGGTTGTGTTCGTTCAAATTTTGTGGGTTTTTGTCAAAAGGTTACTAGGATTTCCAGTAGGAAACATTGTAACGTAAAATTTATTAAAAATAGTATTACAAATTTACATCATATGTACATGGTATGGAGTTCCCCTAAAAACATATTAACTGTTAATTTGCATACACTTTTAATGCTTTACATTACGTTTATCCGTCCTTATATTACATACTTTCAAGTAATATCAAGAACAAATGTCATGTTCCAGTCAACATAACACGCATCATATGTAGAACATATATGGCGCGATGGACACCAGCGCCTCTCGAGTGGAACACTTATTTCTTGCAATTTTGCGAACTCAAAGTAGGGAGCTACGACTCCTGTACTGTTTACCTTTTATATTCTGTGGCCCTCATTCGCATGGAAATGGTCAACATATGTATATATTTCTTCCATCACACGTGATTGTCAACTGTTTACCTCGACCTCTATTATCGGCGTACAGTTTCGTTGCCTCCATACGCAATATATTCGTCCTTTGCAGTATATTAGTGCAAAAACGTTAAGAATGGCGCAGGGAAAGATGAAAGTCAAAGCGAAGGTACCAGCGTCGGCAAAGTCGAAGCAGGGAAAGTCCAAAAAGGGACCGCCAATTCAGCGTCGAGGCAGTTAGTGCACCTAACCTCAATCTTATTACATCGCACGTTGCAATAAAAAAAACTCGCAAATTACGTCCGTAATTGTAATATTAGTTTTAATTTCTCTGACGCGTTTATTTGTAAATAAAAACTCTTATGTAATTTTTCTGAATTTTTTAAGAATTTATATCAAATATTCATGAAATATGTATAAATAAAAAATTCATAAGTAAAATATTCGTAAACAAAATATTCATAAATGTAAAAATTAGTGGAATTTTTCTGCAATATTTGTTACAATATAACTAAAATATTCATAAATCAAACACTTGGATTTTTTTTCCGATTTTTAATTTTTTTTGTATCGCCAAGATGCTCCGGTCAGACCAAAGAAGGCCAAGCTCGCAGAGGCGCACAAGCTCAAGAAAATCGTCACAAAGACAGTGAACAGAGCGATGGAGGACGAGCTCAGGGAGAAGGCTTTGGAGGGGAAAAAATCGCTGACCAAGAAAAACACGGCAGCTGGGACCCAACGACAAAACCCGCAGGGAAACTGAAATCGTCAATTTTATCACTAAGCTAGAGCCGCTGCGTCGATCCAATTATTGAGAAGAATAACCGTGAGAATTCTTCTTCTCGTAACAATCTTTTATTGCAGTTCTATCTTTATATACACGCAAACGTGTGACAGAACGATGTCGTTGGATTCAAGCTTCGTCGAATCGTAAATGTTGCGTCACTGATTGGTTGGAAAATAATGGCACCGCGACCTCAGGGACGAAGGAGACCATCTCTTATTTTTGTTCAGCTTCTTTCGAATATATCAAATATACGTCCCCAATTATTGTGCGTTGTCACGTAACAAAGTTTCATCAATAATAAATAAGTATCGTTTTTTCCGCTCTTTGTTTTTTTGGGTACTCGTAAGGGAAATATTTTAACAGTTTTCATGTTCATATATATGTGAGCCTATGCATATATATATATATGTGTGTGTGTGTGTGGATGTGTGTGTGTGTATGTTATATTATATCTTTGTTTAATTGATTGGCGATCCTCTTGCTTCGCATCGATTAGATCGAGTTGCACTCCTCGGCGAACTGGCGAGGAAACGTCACTTCCTGTACCTTCGGTTCTGATAGTATGTTATACTCGACGTCCAATTTTTATTTACAGTTTTTTATCGTACACTGTGTCTTACGGAGACGCGACCTGAAAGCAATGGAGAGGAAAACGAAAATTAGTTATTAATTTATTCCCTTATTGATTGGTTGATTCTTTGATTGGTTGACCGAATGATTAATTAATTCATCGTCCGATTTAAATGTTGTTAAAACTTGCCACTAGGAGGTGACCGCTCTGCCGGTCTTTGCTGATGGCCGGCGTCGCCCCGGTTGTGAACTCAATCGTGCCCTCTTTTCCACTGACTAGTTTGTGCGACAAACTGAAAAAAATGTACACGTTAACAAATCGCGCGAGCAGCGAACACGCTGTTGGTTCATGGCTGCGATGATCTCCGTATTAAAAGTTACAAGGAACACCGCTTCGAGAACTTACGTACGTTTTTTTTATCGACGAAAAAACGATCAGGGGCTGCAACCACCCCTTAGAGTGAAACATGTAAAAGGGCTGATTTTGCAGCGTCACCCGCAATCAATCCACCGATTTAAGTAGAAGATAAACGAAAATTCTTCTAATGCAAAACGATCAGAAAACCACTATGGGTATATTGAAAAAAAAATCAGATCATGAACCCCCCTTTATTTTTTATTCTCTCACCCCACATTTAAAAGGGGTGCATTAAATTGAATGGAACGGGTAAAAGTTTGAAGGAGCGATTAAATTAAAATTTACGTATTATTGGAATTTTTGTCGAATAAAACGCTTAAGGGGGTGAGCTACATTCCATATAATTTCGACGATTTTCAAGGAAAACCGAGGTCTTTGAAGGACTCTAATAGTTAATGTGTATTGGGGGGGGGGGGGGGTAAAATACATCGATATGCGCTTACGAAAAAAGTATTAAACAATTTTTTTTGCTTGGCGGAAAACGTTTCATTGAATTGCCGGTAATTTTTTTCCATTTTCGATTTGAAATTTCGCTCTGCGCTCGATCTTTTCGAAATCGTATCCTTTTTAAAAAGCCGTTTGGTTTATCGAGCTCAGATTATTTTTCAATTTTTTTACAGAGTCTCAAAGTTAGACCATCGATTTTCGCGCATTTTTCCATACATACTAGCCCTTTCTTTGGCCATTTTTTCAAGTGACGTTTCCAGGAAAACTAATTCAGATATCGGGATGAATCAAACAGCATTCTTTGAGTCTATCAAAATCTTTTTCCAAAACGCTCCATTAAGTTTACATCATTCATCTAGAAAGAACAGTTTTTCCGCCGATAAAAAAGTGTAGCTAATCGTTTTTAATGCTCTACTATATACACGAGTTTCAACAAAACCGAAGGCGGATACCAAAGTGATGTTCCTTGTCAGAGAAATTCGGTGAAAATATTTAAGGTATTAAAACTTTTTTTTAACGAACAAAAGCATCAGTTAACTTTTGAGACTTACGATTCGCTGTGAACAATTTTAAGTATTTTTGGGTTGTTCGTGATGTCGATAGCTTTGGTGAGGGCCTCGATAATGTGTGGCACTTCGAGGATGAGGTCGCCCTGTCAATCACGCAACGTTATATCTCTCGATCCTCGAATGACGATTCGTTTGAGGATACGAACAAAGAAAGTTTTTTAAAAACGTGGCATGTCAATCGCGGTACCTTGTCTTTTTTCAGTTCCGGAGGTATCCTGACGATCAAGAGGTTGTCGGATTCCGCGGTAACAACCAGTTCCTCGATTGTTTCATATGGCAAACGATGCTTCAGCTTGGAAGTTTTGATCGTGTCGAGGATGTAGACCGCCTTTTCCGTCAGTATGAGAACCCTCTCGCGGGGCTTGTAACCGTGGCGATCGTATTTGACGACCGGTGTACCATACTGGCCAAAAGAGATTTAAAAAACCCTGTTCCGTCAACGGCGACAACATTTCTTAAACTGGAGGGATAAACAGAGGGTCAGCGTGAGAGCTTACCTTAACGTTTTCGCCGCTCGGGAGCATATTCGCGATGAAAGTTTGCCGTAGAGCGGCGTGCTCGTCGCCCAATCTGTCCTCCCGAAATCTCGGTCCGACACTCTTGGCGTACGACTTCTTTTTATCGCTGAACAACCCCTCGGCAAGGATCTTCAATTCGAACTGTTGCTTGTCGGCCCTTGACAACGCGAGGCGGTACTTCCGGGCCCTCCAGCGCTTGTGCATTCTTCGCAAGTGTTCCGAAGCCTGAAAATTTTTTTAATGAATACGCTTCTCTCTTATCTTCTCATTTCTCCTTCACTTTTACGACTCCGCGAAGATGTATCACTTGTACATTTGCGGCCAAAAATTTGATTTGTACGGAATTTTGGTTCTTCGCGATTCGACAAAAAATCGAACATTTTCAGACGCGTTCAGGGTGTGGTGAATACCGATCTTGAATAATAATTTGAATAATAATAATGATAATATTAACTCAAACTGAGGAAGCGTGTTGCCCGGCGAATTAAAATCCAATAATAATAATAAGTTGTAATATAACAATTGTAGGAAATTTAGAGCAAACAAATTTTAACCAATAATTTCTCCTTTATATGAAATAAAATAGTCGATATTTAGAAGAAACAACTTTTTTTATTTCATACGAACTTTGTTCTTTATTTATACAAACTAATTTCGTACAACCTTTTAAAAAGTGCGGCAAGGAAAATGAATTTAAAAAACAAGAAAATACAAAAAACATCAGTTTTGTTTGGGTTTGTTTGAAATGAAATAGTTGATTTTGTCAATTAGAAAAATCGTCAATTTTCTTTCATACGAAACCAAACAAAACTGAAATGGAATCGTTGATCTCCATGAAAGAAAATAGTTGACTTTTTTAAATATAAAAATGGACAATTTGTCCATTTGACAAATAATGCACAATTTTTCACAAAATTTTCTTGTTTTTTTCTCATAGTTCACGAATTTTTTAAAAGTTTTTTGAAACTTAACAATGTGTAAGCTTCCTACAAAAAATGTTGAATTACATGTTTGTTGATCAATTTGTTTAGTATGTAAAAAGATGAACGAAAATAACATTTGGAAAAATTCATAATTATTCGCAAATATGAACACACTCGGTAAATAGGAAAAAAAAGTTCTTGACTTATTATTCTTAAACTATTATCTGTTGAAACAATGTGTTAATAACTTTATGGTCTTGGTGTTCGAAATGTTCATAAAAATTTCAATAGGCCTAGATAGTTGAATATTCTTGTCGAATAGCGATGTACGAGATAGAATAAAAATGTCTCCGGCGTACATTCTCAAAATGTATTTTTTTCCCACCTCTTTACAGGAGTAGGGACACGAGGGCCAACTGTTGTTGAGAACTCCGACGGGCAGAGTCTTGGACAGTCGCACGAGCCATTGGGCCTTGGCAAGCTCGATGAACGCGACGTTTTCGTCGCACGGTGGTCCGTTTCGCGTGATGAATCCTTTGATGAACCTGCGTATCGCAGAACGAACGTTTGCAACAGTGACACCAAGAGGGAGACCTCGCGTGATCTTACCTTCGAACCGTTTCGGCGGCTTTTCTTCGTCTGGCCGCCTCGCGTTTCGCTCTCCATCTGCGCACGTGTTTCTGCATCACGATAGCGGCTCGCCTCATTCTTAGATATTTCCTCCGCTGGATTATCCCCTTCCAACGGGACTGTATTATCGACGCGATCTCGTTTTTCTTGCGCTGAAAAGCGTCCTCGATGTCGAACAAAGTTTTGGCAAATCTTATGAAGAGCTTCGTGCTGAGAAAAGTGGAAAAAAATTTCATTGCGCAACTGGGCCAGGCAGGGGGCCGAGGAGAACGACCAAGTTTCCTACTTTCCCATCTGATAGTCGTCATCGTCGAATCCCAAGTGCGATACGAGGACTTTGACTCCTTGCTTGGCTGGTCCCTTGTAGTGGGGCCAAGTTTTCGGACAGAGGGACTTGTAACGTTGAAGAAATTGCTCGTACGGTCGCCTGTAAGCGAAGCCGGCTCTGCGGACCCTCAGGTTCTCCATTAGGCCGAGATACTTGACCTGATGTAGTACTATCTTCTCGTTGAATTGATCTGAAAATACGCGACGCGGTTGAATCGCTCGTGATCCTTTCGATCGTAAGACTAGAACAACGTGCCCGACTAGCACTCACTTGATATCTTAAAGTCGTTCGGCTTTATGCAACGAATGTACGAGGGCTCTTTGCCCATCAGGATCTCCATGAGGTTGTTCAGGCTGTTCTTGAACTGTGTCACCGCCGTCTCGGGCCGCTTCTTGCTCATCAGATCTTTCACGTCGAAAACGGTCTATGAAAATTTTACGAAATTCTTATACCCGAGATGGAGGGCGATTTTTTTTTAAGTCAGAGAGACAGATAGATGATAATGGCCAGACCTTTGTGATCGAGTTCGTAGTTTGGGACATGACTTCCCGCAGATCGCGGAACAGCAGGTCGTTGTTCTTCTCGAGGAAGCCTCTCACATTGTAGGTAACGTCGCCCGCGTAATGCACCAATCTGAACTCCTGAAATGCATTCTATCGTTAAACAATGTTCGGGTATAAATTGCTCGCAGATGGAGACAAGGGAATGCTCACGTCTCGGCCCATGATTTTCTGAGTGCGTATGTCCGCCTTCATGTGACTTATGTAGTGGGGATGGCCGTGTAGATTGGAATTGAGCTTTTCGAGGAAGCTCAGATCCGTAGGCTCACCGGGACGAAGACACTCCTCGTCCATCAGTGATATGATACCTGTGTGAGTTTGCTTGAGTTAGGATCACAATTTGCTTGGTCATTTTATAGACTCTTGTACCTTTGTACTTTTCCTCGATCAAATCGCAGATGACTTTGTTATTGAAGTAGGGAATATTCTCCCAGGCTATACCCTCCTTCATGTATTCCTCCTGCTCCGACTTTAAGGTCAATTGGATGAACAGTTGTTGCAGCTTCTCGTTGCAAAAGTTAATGCAGAATTGCTCGAAGCTGCGACATTAAATTCGACTCGCATCAATTCGGGCTTCTTGAGGAACGTGTTTGGGTTCGTTTTGTTCGGACTGACCCGGACAAACCCAAACAATTTATGAGGGCGTTTACATCGAAAATTATTTTAAAAAATTCACATTAGTGCATTTGAACGAAATTCAGAAAGCCTGATTGATGATCTTTATCGTTTCGCAGCAATGTCACAGATGTCGTACCTGTTCCTCTGGAAAATCTCGAAGCCGTAGATGTCGAGGATTCCCATGATGCTCGTGCGACGGCGATCGTTCTCAGGCTGAAGCGATTTATTGAGCCTGGTGACAAGCCAAGTGAACAACCTGTCGTAAACAGCCTTCGCAAGGGCGTCCCTCGCGTATATTGCGAGCTCACGATTCAGAGGCGACACGACAACGTCACCATGGGCGTCTATCGTACGATGGGTGAAAGCGTCCGCCAAGTTTCCAACGTCGCAACCCAGCAACTGCCGCCACACGAACGATCGGTATATTTCGAATTACCAATTTGGAAGAAAACACTGTCTTGGGGCAATACCGTTTTTTAACTTACGGATGAGACCGTAGGTTTTTTTTTAAATTACGGCCGAGACCGTACGTAAATCCAAACGAATAAACTTTATCTTGGGGAAGATTTTTTTACTTCCGGAAAAGACCGCAAGTAAATTCAAACAAGCCCGAGCTAACCCAAACAGAGACACATTTTCTTGGACCAAAATTTTTTTATTTACAGACTAATCCGTACATAAACCCAAACGAATCCAAACGACAAGACTTTTTTTTGGACTAAGACTTTTTTTACTTACGGATGAGACCGCCTCGACGGAGGCGGGTTTCAGTATCTTCGCGACACCCTCTTCCTCGGTGAATCCAACGTTTCCGAGGTGCAACACGGACGCGACTATGGCAAACAAATCGTCCTGCTCCTGTTGCGTCATTTCCACTGTTTTCATCGCCTCGATCACTTGCTTGTACTGGCCGCTGTCGTCGATCGTGTCGACCGTTCCTTTTTTCTGAAATAATTCGTGCTCTTTTCTTCACGACGATAGTTTTCCATGGAAATGTGAGAATTTGCTCGTTCATCCCCGGGGGGAGTGTTCATCCCTATGGTGAGTTTCCAATGAATCGGAACTTTTTGGGGTTTATCGTGAGAGAACTACTTTCGAGCTTAAGGTAGTACCTCCACAGAAGAGTTGAATTAAGAAATGGTTGAAATTTGACATATATGTTATTCAATACATTATCCAAACATCTGTGCAATTTGAATAAGTTTGACCACCCCAAACCTGAGATATTTACACTTAAAGTTGGCTTGGTTTACACGCAACAAATGCGTTATGATTGGCAAACAGAGCATCATTAATTTTACCGTCAAAACTAAAATTAAGAAATTGATAAAAAATGAGGATAAGCTAGAGTAAGATATCACGAATAATGTGAAGAAAAATGAGAATGATTCACCATCTACTTTCCAAGATATAACCATGAAAAGCCCTCACAATTTTGGTGCAAAGCCTGGCAAAGCCTGGAAAAAAAAACAATTGGGGCAAAGCCTGGACAGTCCCGGCAAAAAGTTTACTGACAATGGTAGATCAAAATCACAATATAAAATATATTTTACGGCAATAAATGATATCCATCGTATTATCTATTAGTACCGAGTCAATATTGCGTAGTTTTTAATTTTATTTATTACTAATTAAACCAATTATCAATCTTTTAAACATGAACATGGTATGTAAACTTTTGGTTGAGATTTTCGCAGAGGAACTACCTTAAGTTTAATTTTGGTATAGAATACATGATATTCGCAAGAATATTCACGACAATATAATCAAATATTGTGCAATTTCAAATCATTTCTATTATCATTTATAGCGTGTCTTTAAATGTTACAGATATTTTTGTCAATACGTAGGAGAATGGTATACCGAAAATAATGTAAATATCGTCCAGAACTTTTCTCACAATAAATTCCAAATATTTCAGATGTTGAAGCTTGCATTGTTGGAATGCAATGAATCTTTGTCGAATAGCCCAAATCTTTTTGCCAAACTTACAGAGCGCAACACACTCGAACATTTTACAGTATTCTTATCACAAATCTGCAATCTAAATTTGCAAAAAGCAATAAAAATGAAGACATTAAAGTATTGCTTTTGCGAAGGGCCGTATTTTGTAGGCGCAGCGGGGCCCTTCTGAATCATTGGTAAATTACAATGGCGACTAGAAGAAATAAGTTACAAACAATTATTATAGCCAACGAGACAATGGAATAGAAAACTACATAAATTTTGTTGATTTAGACATTTTTATATTTTTCCTGAAATGGAGTTACTAACGGCGTTACGACTATTTTTCTTGTTGTCACTTTTGACTATGTTACATCATTGATATTTCGTTTAAAGATTCGGTGAGTCCCTGTTTTTATTGCCATTGCGGAATCTTTAAAAATGTTCACATGCGTAGAGCATTTTATATCAGACATATAGAGTTATTTAGTAGATAGATTATCAGATAGAAATTTGGCCAGCGGGTCATCTCCATAAAGTGCCGTATAAATTATACGATTTTTAAGATCGTCAGATTTTGTTAAAAGTTCAGTAAGTCGGCTTGTAATTTTCCTAGTACACGGGGATGTATTTTCATTAATTGAGACGAAAATCAAATCATTGCTAAATATTTGTGTTCGTGAAAAAAATATCCTAATGAATAAAAAACAATGTTTCGTTGCCTTTCAACGATGTGAACTTCGTCATCAAAATTTGCGTCTGTTTTTGGATCATCAGCGTAGTCGAAGGGTTCGATAATCGAGGTGGAAATTTTTCGTCCGCTCAATTCTCGAGTCCGATCGATTTAACTTTAACCCTTTCAATACGGCGAAAAAATCAGTTTAGTGCGCCTCATTACCGGGAACACTTATTTCTCCTCCAAGTGATTATTGCGATGAAATAACTTTTCTATCTGAAACTTGCTCAACAAGGGTGGGAATTCCTCACCACTGAAATGCGCCTATGTTTTTCAGTAACTGGGACATGCTGTCCCAGCCGTAATTTCAATTTTTTTCCAGACTGGGACAGCATATGTCCCATCAGGTGTGAAAGGGTTAAAGCTCTGCATTTCCGATTCTTTTTTTTCTCGATTTCTCACCCCGTTGCTCAAATAGAAGTACGTGTCGAGATTTCTCTTGAGGAACAATTTTCTCAAGGTTTCCTCGTCGGCTCCGGCTAACAATTGATAGAAAATGTGAAAGTTTCGTTCGCCGCCCGATTGATGCACGACTCGCGACTTCTCCAGAAGATAATTCAGAATATTACCACCGACCGGGTCGCCCTGAAATTTCAGAAAATGGTCCCGTTCGTTATCTTCTTCTTCTCTGTTCCTCTTTCCCTCCCCTCTCTCTCTCTCTCTCTCTCTCTCTCTCTCTCTCTCTTGTTTGTATTTCTCGTCCTGCTCACGTGAAAATTGAATTGAATGTCCATGTATTTTCCGAATCTCGAGGAATTGTCGTTCCTGTTGGTTTTGGCATTGCCGAAGGCCTCGAGGACCGGGTTACTGCCGATGAGTTTGTCGTTAACTGCCTCCACCTGCTTTTTGTGGCCTGTTGCCGCGGCTATGAATTCCAAGACCTTCTTCGAGGCCTCGGTCTTGCCCGAGCCCGATTCACCTGGAGCGCCGAAAATCGCGAAGGTCACGTAAAGGTCGTGAGGGAAATGATATACATGACATTTGGGACAAGGGCGTTGTTTCGGAGGCCAAAATAAATAAATCGAATAAATTACCTGAGATGAGGATACATTGGTCGCGATCTTCCTTCGAGAGAGATCGATACGCGGTGTCAGCAAGAGCAAAGCTGCAAATAAAGAAAACACGTAAACCTTTCCGGGCAATCGCATACTCGATGCGATAATAAACTGGAAGCTGTTGATAATAAACCGGAAGTTTGGACAATATTTCCTCGACCCTGAAATCTAAAAATAACAATTGTATCGTGAATGAAAAAAACAAACTCACATATGTGGCGGCGCCTCGAAGAAATTTCTTCGTTGATAGTACTGTATCGTTTCATTGCCGTAAATGGGCAATCTTTTGTACGGGTTGACGGACACGAGCACCTGCCCTATGTAAGTCTGCGAAAAAAAAGATCCTTTCAATTCGTATAATTTATTTACAATTCAATGGTAACAAAAAAATAGTTTGCATTATCTTACAAGAAAATGAAATTGCCATTTAATCGTTGCAAGAAAATTCAATTGCCACATAACTGTTACGAGATAATTTAATTATCATTCAATTGTTACAATGAAATTGATTTGCCAATTAATTGTTATACGAAAACTCAATTGCCATTTATTTGCTACAAGAATATTCATTTGTCATTCAATTGTTCCAATAAAATTAATTTGCCATTTATTTGCTACAAAAAAAATTATTTGTCATTTAATTGTTACAACAAAATTGATTTGCCATTTAATTGCTGTAAGGAAAAAATCCAAATCAATTGAATTATTTTAATAACTTTATTGGTGAATTTTCAGTATTTACAGTGAATAATCAACAATAATTTAGTGGACCAAACGCATTACCGGATTGATTTGTTTATCAATGTTCCAGAAGAGCAGCAGCCAGAACAGACGAGACATAGACTCACGTATATAAGATCCTCCTGGAAGCGCTTTCGAAGATTATTCACGAAGGCACTCTCGCTCTCGAAGTCCTCGAGAAGCACGAAATCTTGTACTCCAACGCGATCACGCTCGTGAAGACTTCGCTCCATGGCTCCGTAGCACGTCGGCGGATACGGTTTCTGCGCGATCGAATTAACCGTCGAGGCTCCGCTTTCGTCGTCGACGTAATCCTTGCTATGGAAAAAAAACAAGTACGAGCTGTACAAATTAAAACAACAACATCGAATCTCTTTAGCTTCCTCGGAGGGCAAGCTTCTTCTCGCTGGAACATTTATAGATTTCAGTGGAAATACTGCATTCGCGATATAGCGTGAACTTCGTTCGCCCTATCGTAAATTGAATGTACGATCGGGGAGAACGACAACCGAGCGAGCGGCTCTATTGTACGACCGTGTTATTCGTCGATAGAAATAAAATTTGAAAAGTCAGCAGTCGTATGGTTTTTTCTTCGACCTTGTCGGCTGGACGTCGATAAGCTTCAGATTAGATATCGTGAAACGTTTCGTTCCATTTCTATTACACACGCCTCGTCGTTGTTTCTCACAACTATACAGGTGCACGCTATTCTCTCATTTACAAAATATATACATACATATATACACCTGTTGCAGAGACTTTATTGAAGAAATTAAGTCTCTGCAACTTTACTGAAGAAATGAATTCTCTGCACCTTTGTTGAAAAATTAAGGGGTTACGTGGGTTTCGAAGCCAAAAAAGCACATTTTCTCTATTTAAAAAAAATATAATATATAAATTATTTTATTCAAAATGTTAAGCACATAAAAGAGCGACATCTCAACAATATTTTTAAAAAAATTTATCAAAAAATTTGGGAAATTCAGCCAGTGGGACCTGGTTTTCTAGAGACCCCTCAAAAAGTCGGTAAACACGATTTCTCAAAAACTAATACACCGATCTTATTGAAATTTTGCACACTTCTTCAAAATAGCATTGACTAGTGATTGAAGGAAGGTTTTTTTTCGATTACAACTAATTTTACAAGGCTATACGTAGTGTAAATTGTACCAAAAATTGAACTATTTTGCATACAACTCTGCCGAAAATTGAAAATATCAAATTTTTAAGAAATCCTTCGTTCAATCATGATCGTTCATTATCTACTAACAGAAAAATATTGGTTTTTTTAATTTCAGATAAAACTATCATGAGTTATCCTGACCACCACGAGGACACTTTTTTTAGGGGTCTCCGGAAACCGGGTCCCACCGGCTGAATTTCCCAAATTTTTGGATGATTTTTTTTTAATATTGTTGAAGTTTTGCTCTTTTATGTGCTTAACGTTTTGAATAAAATAATATATATATATATATTTTTTTTAAGTAGAGAAAATATGCTTTTTTTGGCTTCGAAACCCACGTAACCCCTTAAGGTCTCTGCAACTTTATTGAAAAATTTAAGTCCCTGACCTAATCGAAAAATGATAACCTCATGTATATATTACTGAAAAACATTGTCGAATGAACTGATTCAAATTTCGAGCAAACTGCAAAAGTGTCGAATGAAATTTGGAAAAGAAAATCAAACATTAAGGTCTCGTCGTGATGAACATTGCACCAGTGGATCGTAACGAAATCTATATGTGTACAGGGTGGCAATTATAATGTGGTCATGAGTTAATTCAGAGCCTTGCGCGGAGATGTTGGGTCTAAGAAAAGTGTGGGTTTTCAAGTCCTCGCCGAAAAAAAATATAGCGTATTTCTTTGATAAGTAGTAGTTGCCGAAAAATGAGTATTCGGGAATTAAAAATCAAAATTTCTTTTCGAATGCAGCAGAATGAGGGTAATTAAATTCCGAATACGAAACACTTCTGAAAAACTTCTTTTGTGTATCCCGTCATCGAGGAAAAAATGATCAAAGATGGATTTCAAAGTGGATAAATAAAATTTAATTCCATTAAAGAACAAAGACTTGTTCGGAGTTTTTCGTATTCGGAAGTTAATTATCTTCATTTTGCTGTACTCAAAATGGAATTGAGATTTTTTTCACGTTGCTCAATTTTTTTCTGGCAAATACTGCTTATCACAAAAATACGCTATATTTTTTATTCGAAGAGGATTTGAAAAACTATTAAATATCATATTTCTCTCGGTTGCAAAAACTCCGCGCCAGAGCCTTGAAAAACACGCCGACATAATAATTGTCATCCTCCATGTACAATAAGATTTTATATTTACGGATAATTATTATAAAGTATTAAATAACATATAATAATAAAAATGTATATTTTTCACATATAAGTTTTATATTTCGTTTTTATTTATTGATTCCAATGTCCGGTATCTTCTGCCTTTACCACCTCCCTCACATTCATCGTATTCGTTTCCTCAAGGCCTTGCACACATGTCCCGGCTCCACATTAGGTAGCGATTTTTCCCCACTTTTACTACGTTCCCGCACCTCAATCTAGCTCATTTTTCATTTTGAGTCTTTCTTCCTCCGTCTTCGTCCCACCATTTTCCTCTCTACCTCTGCTTTTATACCCTGAATATAATTTTTCTTATGACGCGTGCATTTGCAACTAGCAATGTCACTGATAAACTTAGCATCTGAAAAAGTAACTAGGAAATAACTTCTGGGGATCATGCTGTACGTCACTGTGGAAACTTCCCAACAAGGTCCTCGATCGTGAAATTTTGCCAAATTTTAATTCTACTTTTTTCGTATCGACTCACCCCATATTGATGGCTCGGAATTATATTCCGGACAGTGGCAAACAGGACTTTGGTCGTATTGTACTTTTATTTTATTTTATTTTCCACAGAGGCTCTTCACATCTGGGCGAGTAAGAAAATTATAAGCTCCGAGTGTTCGCTGCTCGCGTCTTCCCCGTAACGATCTTTCTCACTGTTGCAGAGGGAAAACTGAATAAAAGCGACGACTGCTGGCATTTTGCTTGTAAACTTTTTTGTAGCACCGATACGTGAGATAAGATAAAGACACAATGTGTCCCATACGTGGATAAAGCGTGAAGATTATCTCGATCGCGATGAGATATATTTCGCGGAATATTTTTTAGGGTCGGGCGCACGCCGCGATTTTACGTATATATACTTCGACACACGATTAGTATATATTTCACGCAAGTATCTCGAAAGCGGCACTTCGACGTAAGCGCGAAGACTCGTCGATAATGATTTTGTTTTTATTTTTACAGTCGCAAAGACATTGCCTGGAGGGTGCAGCAGTTTCGTCGAATGGAGAGAGGAATTTGATTGCAATTGTTGCGTGCAATTATTCGGACGATGAAATTTAAATCTACATAGGTATTGAAATCTACATAGTTTGAGTGCGACGATTATTTTTCACGATTTTCAATCAAATCGATCTTTTAATCAAATTTATATTCAATAAAAAATGTAATCAAATGAAATTTACATTTAAAGTCAATTATATTTTAATCGAGAATTATTTTTATTGAAAAGATGATGAAGCGAAAAAAAAATTTTGGCACTCTAACCATGTAGATTAAAATTTATCATTTAAAATTTTAATGAATTTTAAATTTATTTTCATTTAAAATGAATTAAACTAAGTTCAAATTAATTTCTTTTTTCAATAATTTAAATGAAATGAAATTTTAATTAAAATTAAAATTTCAACTTTTATTTAATTAATCATTTATTTTTATTTACTTTAATTATTATTTGATGTTTTGAATTTTAATTTCAGTTTTAATATTTTATTCAAATAAAAATTTAATATTCCGACCTTTTTATTAATTCATGATTTATCTGATAGCTCCAGTAAGAGGAACAATATTGAGGAATATTGAAGAAAATAAATTTCGCCGCCTCGTTTATTTTCGGGTTGCAGTTTGTCCTCTCGCGAGTTGGAAATAACAAATTACTATTTATTAATATGAGAAACTGCGCGACATTTACAATTAGACTCGTTGTGCGATCGCTGTCGAAAAAGAACTGATCGGTTTCCCTCTCACTCTCTCTTGGCTCTCCTTCGAGCGCAGGGTCGATGATTAATAAACGATAACGAAATATCGCAAGTTCGCGTGGGAAGGAACTCGCGCGCGCTAAGTTCGACGCCGACTGGGGCAAGAGCGAAAGAAAAAAAAACAAACTAATCGACGCTGAAAATGATTTTTTTTCCACTTACAATGATAAGTTTGTTTTTTCCAGTAAATTCTTAGTCTTTGCAGGTTTAGGCTATGAAAGGTTAAACAAATTCGAAGAAAAATAGAGAGATAAAAATGTAAAAGAAGATTTTTCGTTGCATTTTAACGTGCAGTCAATTGAGGTCTCCCGGGAATTTGACGTTAAGAATAAAAATGTATACGTTGTGTCGCTCTTGTTAATTTTGTCATATAGGAAGGCGCTAGTCGAGAAGGGAAGACGCGCGCATTAATCTCGACGAGCTCGATGAAGTTTGCCACTCGTACGATTATCGTTGACCGCGATCAATTAGACTCGCTAAAAACATCATAAATATTTATACATGTATCTATAGAAATAGAAATACGTACGAAGGTATGCGCGTACACGCAATCGCATGAATTATGATTCGTGTCAAGTGGTTATTTATAGAACCCTCGGGACAATTAAATATCGCAATATTCACGGGCTCTTTTGAGCTCCACTGTACGGGTACTCAGACCTTAAGGTATTCCTTTTGCGGAGGCCCGTATTTCTTGGGCGCATAAGCAGGACCCCTTTCAATCATTAGTAAATTACAGTGGCGCTCAATAACAATAAGTTACAATCAATTATTATATCCAACGATAAACAAGAATTGAAAACTTCCTATACATCTTTTTATTTCTTGGCAAAGTCGAGGTTACGACAATGCTTCTGCTAGCCATATTTTTCTAAGTTTTATTATTATTATTTTCTTTGAACATTCAGCGATTTTTTACGAAATGTAGGAATTTGAAAATTTTACTCAAAGTCATTCTCGTAGCAGTAAATTATGGCGGGTCGTAATAGCCATGGAAGTGTCAGTGAAAAAATCCTGCTCCAAAATATTCCGGGCGCAAGACGCACCAAATAATAATCGCAACGTGGAGTTTGCGGGCACTCGAGATCTCTCCTTTTTTTCCTCGTTCAAGGCCAAAATCGTCAGCCCAAAAATACATTTCGCGCCGGACGAGAGCTTCCCGTTTTGTCCCCCGGGACCTTGCTATCTCGTCGATAGTGAATAAAGTCGCGTCTTATGTACTCGCACACACATGTGTGTTTGTGTGTGTGTGTGTAAGAATAATAATAATAATAACAACATTCATGAATGATATAATGAAATATAAAAAGTATCAAATTTTAAGACTTTATTTGAAAAAAAAAAACATTTTCATAGATTGTTTTTTTAACTTTTCTAAAATCTTTTTTTTATTATAAAACAATAAAGTCTCAGATTTTATTCACGATCAAAAGATTTCAGAAAAGTACAAAAAAATATATCGTAAATACGATTTGAAAACATATATATTTCAAATTCTTTTTTAATTAATTTTTTTTTCAGAATCTCAGATGTTAATATTTTATTCAGGTTAAAACAAAATTGAAACTCCAATAGAATCTTAAGTTTTGGTATTTTTTATATTTTTATATATGCATTATATATTATTACTATTATGTATATTCATATTAATACACACACATATATTTTCTCGAATACGAATCATTGTTTTCACAGAGCCCGACGGAAAAGAGTGATACGATAATAATATTTTCTTCGTTTTTCCGCACAGGGCCCCGTCGTTTTACGCGTTCGTTGTCCTCCGGAGTCTCGAGAACCGATGGAGCGGACGTAGCAATATCAGGAGAGAAAAAATACACGCAACGCTGCGGGACGGGAATCGAAGCGGAGGAGCGGATCAGAAGTATGATTTTTACCGGTGACTGCAATTGTTTCTTTTTTCTTGTTCTTTCGGACGAAGTGCGCGAGAATCCGGTTTCCCTGCTGACTCACACCGAATCGTCTGGGAGTCACAACGAGGGGAAAGGATTCCGATGACTAACGGCGATCCACGCTGGGCATTGTGAGAATTCGCGTGTGTCGCTTCTTTTTTTTCTTCGATACTTTAAAATCTCAGGCCTTAATTTTATAACGGGCGTATGGAAGCCGTTATTAGCGTATGGTGGGGAAAAACCCGGGCTCTCAACAATATAAAGAGGGTAAGTGATATTCCAGAGGTGTCTTTGAAATTGTGAGAAAATTGCTTGAGGGATTTGGTTCGTCGTTGGCGTACCAATGATGCGTGAAAAGTAAAAAGCAAATAGCCGAAGTAGTTTTCTCCCCATTAAGGGTAAACACCACCGTGACGGGCCGAAAAAGGTAGTTCTTTCATATTTTTTGTCTACAAGATTATTTATTTAGTATTTGGAAAAAAGGTATGTTATTAAGCATATATTGCACTTATTTGGTGTCATTTTTTTTTCGTCAAAAACGTTATTGAGGTATAATAGAACCTCTGGATAAAAATGTGGTTCAACGGCCGGATCGATAACTCGACAAGGTTGGTCTGTAAAATAACAATTAAGAAGTTTTGTAATCTATATTAATGTAGTCCTCGTTGTAAATAGCCATTTTTTTCGAAAAATTTAATAATAAATCACAAAATGAGTTCTCAAAATAAAGTGTGATTCTGGCGAAATTTTTACATATATTCGGGGGCTTAACTACTGCAATTATGGAAATACTGATTTTTAAAGAATTGAGAATCGGACAATTATAACTAGAGTTATGATTTTAGCCAGATCGACGAAAGTCGTTTCGACAAAAAACGCGATTGAAAGTTTGAGTATAATTCAATCGTTGCGCCACCTGATCTCACTAAATCGTCTGTAGCTTCGTCGGTTTTCAATATTCTAACTTGACCATTTTTTTCACGAACTTTTGAACGTGTATACTTTGAGAAAATGCCAAAAGAAAAACGATTCTTTTGACCCGTCGCAGTGGTGTCCCGCCTTAAAGATCGCCGGTTGGCGATATATTTGCGAATATATGCGCGATATTTTTGAAATGTTATTTATTGAAAAACCGTCGAAAACCACATATCGATGTGTTTAAAAATGTCTACTAACGTGTAAGCCCTTATGTGTGAATGTTTCTACTGATCTGATTGACACGGCTTTGTCGCCTTGAGCTCTCACAAAGTCTCAATTATCTCGGCCCATTTCCCTCTTTCTCGTATATCTCATCGTCAACAAGCAGGCGCTCAATAGACAAACGAAATATTTGTTTACAGGACGGCGCGGCGTTAATTTTTATTACGATGCTCAGAACAAAGCTGTCGTAAATGTCCCGGTACGGAGTCAGGTGCAGCGGAGACGAGGTGAACAGCACAAAAAAAAACCCGGCGCAAAAGTGAAAGCCCTCATCGCGGTGCCCGCATGATCTTCGCGCACTTCTCTCGACATAATCGAACCCCGCGGTTTTACCGTTCGCGGAGAGATAAGCGAAAACTTTATGCTCGAAAAAAGTGTCGAACCGCAGGGAGAAAGATACATAAGTCTCAATAATTTCAAAACGAATCCTCGAAGACTCGTAACGAGGAAAGTGACGAAAAAAGTAATTTGGAATTTTTTTTACTGGCTCCGGGGCTGGTTCGTCGCCCACTTTTCCAACTTTCGGTTGGCACGGGGGCACAAGGAAACTGTGGAAAAGCCACAGTTGGCTGTGGAAAAACCACAGTGGACATTCCACTTCTCTCCGTCTTTTTTCAAAATATTTTTATTACGCTCACTTTGAGATTTGTTTTTTTTTTTCATCTTGACATCGAAGTACTCAATAACGAGTACGAGAAGTTTCGTTATAATTATCGCGATGAGTCACGAAAGCACGGTCTCGAGGTCAAGGAACCCCGCGGCGTCAGATTCTCTCTCTCTCTCTCTCTCTCTCTCTCTCTCTCTCTCTCTCTCTCTCTCTCTCTCTCTCTTCTATTTTTTCCTTGCTCTTTACGGCCACTTTTCTCCTAATGGATTTTCTCGACTTTGATTTGTTCCTCTTTGTTCCTTGCTCGTCTAGCTGACGTGTGTGCCTTTACGATTCAATGGCCAACCGCTTGCCACGCGTATTTTGACTGAGAGTTTTATTTTTCCGTTTTTTTTTAATTCTTTTTTCCACTTGCCTCGACATGTTTCTTATCTTCGGTTGTAAACCGGGCGATGGTGACATTCGACGATGAAGGGGGAATAGACGTATAGCAATGTTAGAGAGAGAGAGAGAGAGAGAGAGAGAGAGAGAGAGAGAGAGAGAGAGAGAGAGAGAGAGTTTCGGTGCTAAACTTCGTTGCTTTTTCTCTCTCACTCTCTCCCCCCTCTCTCTCTCTCTCCCTCTTACCGGTAACCGCAGACAACGTCCCGTCAAAGGCCAACCAGTTACCGGAAATGGCACTGTCTTGTCACGCATTAACAGCCAAGAATCGCTCAGAAAAGCATAGGCATAGAAAAAGTATTTTTTTTTGCCGCGCAATTTGTGCAACGAGTCGCGCACACATACGCGAACACTCATCGTCAAAGTAGCAAAATGAACGAGGCGCAATGGGCCAAACGAGGAAAAGCCAATTTAACGTGTCCACTATCTTAAGTACGTGGCGTATAATCGCGTATTGAACAAGTTTTACCGGTACGCATTGCACCGTATAAAGAATCCTTTTTTCCCGTAATTACTATCGTAAATTGAGCAAGTCACTTGGTCACTTGGACGCGAGGATTTTTTCCCCATATCTGGAATGTGAATTCATTGAGCGGCTGGACTGCCGTCGTGTCCCAAAAATGGGTGGCCGCTTTGGGAATTGATATTGGGTAAACATTTCGTGCCGGTTCATTTTTTTAATGTGTCTGCGCAAAACACGTGTTGATAATGCTTCAAAAATGCTCGTAATATTTGAGAGAAAAATACGAATACTTGGCGTAATTAATTAGCACCTGACCGGTCCGAAAAAAAGGATATTTATTCGCGCACGATCGGCTGTCGTCGTACAGAGACTTTCACTTTTATCGCGTTCAACAGATGGTGGCAAAATTCTCGAATTTTACGATTTTTCATAAATGATATAGTTTATAAATTATTTCGATGACGAATAATGTTATTGAGAAAATGCGCCGTCCGACGATATAGTCCGCGGATAAATGTCGTTTTTTTTAAATTATGGATGAACCAAGTGGACGGATTGGGCAAACCATCCAAACATTTCAATCGTTTATCATTTTTCTTAAAAATTTTACACTCGACAAATTATACATTCGACCATTTTCAATTTTCTATCATGTTTGTTTAAAATTGTACACTCGGAAAATGATACATTCGACCCTTTGTAATTGTTTATAATATCTTTGCTTTAAAATTTACACAGGATATTTCACATCCGACCATTTCTAATTGCTAATAATTTTGCACCCAGAACATTTTACTTCCGACCAGTTCTAATTTTTAAAATTTTTCTTTTAAGTTCTATGCACAGAAAGTTGACCTTTTTTTACTTTTCATCATTTTTCTTTAAAATGTTACACTGGGGAAATCTTCGATTCGGCCGATTCCAATTTTTTATGATTTTTCTTTAAAATTTTCTACACGGCCGAAACTTATTTCCGTTAATCGGGCAATCTTGCCTCCTGCTCAAAGTCTCTTCGGAAATCATTCCCGTCTCGCCATATATATATATCGCGTGCTGCATCTCGTTTGTCCCCGGTAGTTTATTATTACACTCTAGGGAGTAACCGACCAACCTTCGCTCGTTCCTCGCGTCCTCTCCGAAGAGCCCGCCTCTCTTCTCGTCTCCTTTTTTCTTTTCTTTTTATTCCCTTTCGCCTCGTCTCTCAATTAGGTTCGAGGTTCTTCGTCGGCGCAAAATCCCCGAAATCGGGCGTCTCTTTTATCCTTAGGAAACTCAAGGTTAAGACACGTAGAGAGGGAGTGGGGGCGAGAGCAAGATATATATATATATATATATATATATATATATATATATATATATATATATATATATATATAGAGAGAGAGAGAGAGAGAGAGAGAGAGAGAGAGAGAGAGAGAGTTTCATCCTTGTAACGTTTAAGTGTTGAGGTAGAGAATAGAGAAGCAGAATAGAAAGAAAAAAACGTACGCAGAAGAATGAGCCACGGTTTAGACATGTCGTGCGGCCAACCGGTTTTTTTTTCCCCAGCCCATAGAAACTTCGTACAAGTATTTGAGCTAAAGTTCTTCGAATTTCACATGCTTGCGAACGACCAGGTGTACTTAATATCCGTACTTGCGAATCAGAAGTTACGGGTTAAAAAAATGAATCTACATTCCTTATCCTTTTGACACACGTAACGGCTTTTTATTTGTAAGTTTTTTATTATTCTTTGCTCTTGATTCGCTGTAATCAGAGAGAACAATTGTAAGATGGGAAATCCTTGGATTTCTTTTAGATATATAAAAATATACTATATATTTAATATAGTCTGATATATTCTGAAATGTCATAATTCGAAAAATTGCTTCAGAATATACATACGTCTAATTTCAAATCCGTCTCTCTAAATGATTATTAATTGGTCCTTTCAAATTTGTTTATATTATGAGAGAATACGAAATAGTATAAGAAAAAATTCGACGATGCCTGCTCGAATATCGAGAAGTTAATCTCCATATAATTTCCTTACGTTTGCATCCATACTGTCGGAGTTTACTTCGCTGTCGTTTTCCCTGGAGCACGTCCGGGAAGCTTTACGTTCCACTTACTGGTAATTTCTGTTTGCAGCGTTGCGCGGGTACTGGAAACGCTCCTGTAGCGCGCGAGCAAGAACGAGGGAAAAGGAATGATCCGAGATTGACCGGTGCACACGTAAGAGGGTTCGATGCGCCTCTCACGTTTTCTTCCTAGCGGATCATCGCGTGGTTTCAAGACAGGAAGAAGAAGATGTTCGTGATTTGCACTGAGGGCGCGATGAGAAGGAAGCCAAGAGGAAAGAGAAGAGAAGAGGAAAAGTTCACGATAAGCAGGAATGCTTATCGTTTCATCCTTGACATGTTATTTCGCTCGCAAGCTTTACGAGGAAGACACAATTGGGAAAAGAACTTGTTCATAGGAGCATCTGCGATCAAAGTTAAAAGATCGGCACGCGTCATTGACGAATCAAAGTGGCACAGTTGAGTCGTCGAGACACGTTGGACGGTCCTTTCTCGTTATCAAGACATTCGTATTCCGTAAGTGTCGCGCGGGACGGTTTTATTGTTTTATGTTTTTTTTTTTTCGTATTCAATTGGCATGTATTAATCGTACGAGGTCTCGCTGCTAGGACCTCGAGACGTGTGTGAACGACGTCCTCGTGGCGAACACGAGATAGAGGAGAATAAGGAGTCACGCGGGTGTGCTACTCGGTGCTGCTGTACAGCCGGACGATGATGACTCCGCGCGCGAATCACTCATCGACACGCGATACACATCATTTGGAATTCACAGTTCAAATCCCCGCGTACCTTGTCGTCGCTACACGCACGTGTGCGGACATTCTTTATTGTTTCTTCTTCTCTTGTTTCCGGAGCTGCAGAGATTGAGGACTGTGATGACAAAACGGCGTGACTAACCGCGATCATTGGCCGTGGTAAATTTTCGTGACGGGAAAAGACAAACGGTTGAAATGTATAGAGGCGGTCAGCATTTATGGCGTTTATTTCTGGCCGGTTTGTCCACGATCCTAGAACTTGCTTCGAGTTCTAGTTGCTGACGGGAAGTTACCACGAATATCGGCGAGTTTGTAATAACTGCTGCTAGTTCCAATTGCCAACTGGACTCAGATCTCGACTAGAAGTTATTAGAAATTTGATGGAATTTTTCGGCACTTCGGGTTGGGCAACGGAAGTGGGACCAAGTTCCATTTCCCAATTGGATGGTGCCGGAAGTACGACGTCATCGTGGCCAACTTCCGGTTGAGAGATGAACGTCGGACCAAGTTCCAGTTTTCAACTAGATGTCACCCGAAATTTAATGGAATTTCTGGCAACTTGTAGTTAGAAACTGGAACTCTGACCGAGATTTGCCCAACTGTAAGTTACCAAAAATATTACGGAATTTCTACCAACTTTCCGTTGGGAACTACAACTCGGACCAAGTTCCTGTCCCTAGGTAGAAATTCCTAGAAACACAGTGAAATTTCTTCAAAACTCTGATTCGCAAGAAGAACTTTGTCCGAGTCCAAGTTCTAGTGGACACCTTTACCAACTTTTAGTTGGGAACCGGAAGTTACCGAATAAATAATGAAATTTCAACCAACTGCTAGTTGGAAGCTAGAACTTGGATTGAGTTCCAGTTCCCAATTAGAAGTTGGTCGAATTTCCGTAATATTTTTGGTAACTTTCAGTTGGGAATTGGAAACCGTGTTCCGAGTTCTAGTTCCTAACTAGCAGTCGGTAGAAACTCTCCAATATTTCCGGCAACTTCTAGTTGGGAGTTAGAAGTCAAACCAAGTTGCAGCCCGCAGCTAGAAGTTACCAGAAATACAATGGAGTTTCTCAGAACTTCTGATTCGCAAGAAGAACTTTGTCCGAGTCAAACTTCCAGTTGATATCGCTAAGAATTTTTTGTTTGGAACCGGAAGTTACTGGGAAATAATGGAATTTGCACCAACTTCTAATGGGGAACTAATATGTGGTTTTTGTGGTAGACAATTCAATTACACGGTACAGACCGATGGAAGAATTTGCGGGAGATCTTCTTGCCGGTAGCATCTTCTCTTTGTCTTCATTCAATTCTTGACCTCTCGCTCGCTCTTTTTCTGTCTCTCTCTCTCCCTCTTTTTCGCTTTCTCTCCTTTTCTCTTTCTTCGCGTTTCTTTTTCTCTTTCTCTCTCGTTCTCTCTGTCCTTTCGGTCGTCCGTACCCCACACACGCGAGAATGAATACGCGCGCGTGACTCACATTCCAGATGCCGATGCACCATTAAAATCCTATTTGTCCACGTGCGTTAGCGCTCAGCGAACAATCGATACGACTTTGTGTCCAACTGATCGGCACATCAGTTCGCGGTTGTTCTCCACGAATTTGTAAATCCTCTTTGCGCTTAATTCAACGACGCCTCTGTATAGTAAACGGAAACAGAGCGAAACAAAAACAGTTGTAAAAACTTTAAAAAGCGACGATCCAATGCGTCAAGTTTTTTCGGAAATTGTAAAGGTCTACAATTTGTACGAAATGAGTACGTTCGAGAGGCAATAAAATAAATCTCCCTTAATTTACAGGCGAATTTATAGATTTTATTTATTGTCTCTCGCTCGATTGAACACGGGACTATTAAACGGTGGCCTATAAACTCCAAAGCGGAAAAAAAATGTGTATCGGTGGATTCGTTTTACTCTTGTGAGGAAGTTTTCGAAAAATTCCGACAAATTCCAGTAGATTCGTTCTCCCTTTTTGACGAATTTTTCGAAAAATACGAATTTTAAATTTTCCGAATTTTTATTCTAAATTCCACCCGGGCACAGTGCTCGGTCATATCTTTAGGTTTTTTTGGTGAAAAATATCATCCTGAAATCTCAAAAGTCGAAGTTGTAAAGCGACTAAAAAAATCTAAACACACAGGCATCCGTGTTGCCGCGAAATGTTTACTTACATATACAGTAAGTGGCAGAAGATAAAATCCCAACTGTTTCCGAGCACGGTAATGTCAACAAGAGCACTAAAAAAAGGTCGACGCTACCCGTGAAATTGAGTAACCGTGACGTAAATTCTTTGCTCGTGTACGTCGCGCACTTTCCCCGATGCGCCGAGAATTTTAAAGCTTATACTCGCGCGACAATGTTCGGTCATCGGTGAAGCATTTCGTTAAATTATTCGTGCCCGAATTTCAAACCCCAAACGAAAGCATGAAAATTCCACTGGGTTCACAAAAGGCCCGTAAACATTTTGCCGACGGGAATTCAAATCGATAAATCGGAAGTGAACATAATTTTCAATCGTAAATCGAAAGTGGCGCGTTTATCGCCGATCAGCTTCGCCGTTTTCAACACATCACTTTTTTGCTCGCTCCACCGTCATCTTTCGAGTTTCATCATTTTGCTTGGTTCTCAAAATGCCAACAAATATGATCTTTATTTTCCGCAGGAGTTGACGGAGAAAAAGGTGCGTGAACGCGTGCGGCTGCGCAAAGTCCCCGGGGCCCTGGTGCGCGCACGCTGTCCGTGTGCCACGACGTGACTAACAGCGGCTGCTCACGGTGAGATCGGCAGTCAGCGGAGGCAGGCAACCGAGGGGCCACGAGAATCGAGCGCCAATAGAGGCGAGCGAGCAATAGCGGCGAACACCGCCACACGCGCGCACACACACACACACACACCGTCGCCTCGTGCTCAAAACAAGAAGAATAAACCAAAGGGAAACAGGAGGAGCAGGAGGAAGAAGAAGAATATGTAAAAGAAGAACCAGAAGAAGCCGACGAGTGGGGGTAACCTCTCGAATGGTTCACCGAGATCGAAGACGAAAAACGAGAACAGAGCCCTGATCTGCCTGTGAGTTCGTTTGCATTCGGGTTTTTTTGTTCTTTTTTTTCGTCGTACCGGGACCGAGAATATATGCGTGTATGTGAATACACGTAAATACATACAGATGTATGTATATGAGGTCAAATTTTGCATAATTGGAACGCACTGTAGATGAATTTTTCTGAAATCGGTCACATTTTTTTGTCGTATTTTAGCTGTGAAAGTTGGTTAACTATTTTTTTTTAGATTTCTTTTCACAGATATACGATCGAAATCCGCGTAAAAATATTTAGTATGCTAATAAAAACAAACAAGAAGATAAAAAATAGATGCATTTGAACAACGTAACCTTTAACACCATGATATATATATATTTTTTTTAACCGATACCACAAAAAAAATTTTAGTGCATTTCAATATATATATATAAGTGCATTTCAAAATGTATTATTTTTTTGAAATGCACTAAAATTTTTTTTGTGGAATTATTTTATCATATTTTAGCTACGAAAATCCCGGAACCATTTTTTAATATTATGTTTGCAAATCTATGTTCGACATTGGCGAAATAATAATTGGCATAATAATATAATATTATATATATAATAATAAAAAATAAGACATTTTCTTAAATGGCTGCATTCCAGCTATGTAAATTTCATCACCATTATATACATATATTATACCGTATATAATAAAATAAAAATATTAGTACTTTAAAAAAAAATAATACGTTTTATTGATAAATTAAAATGTCAGGTCATTTTGAGACACCCTGTATATATTTAGAGAGAAAGGTAATTTGGAGACATTGGATTCGAACGCATTCATGGTTTCTCTTCGAAGTTTCCCATTGTCCCCCTATCCAACATTATGTAATCTCTAATGTCTTCAAAGTGACCTTTGGACAAACGCAAGCATATTTGTAGAAAGCAATTTCGAGGGCAGCCCTAAAAAAGGCAGGTCCGCTGATAGCCAACATTGCATAGATGGAATAGGTCGCATATATATATATATATATATATATATATATACGCCCATACACACGCGCACTATTTTAAAAAATTAAAGGAACTGAAAATTTCTTCAAATTTTCTAGTGTTTTTTGAAGTGTGTATCTATGTGAAAAATGGTCGTATCGAGATGAAAAAAAAGCATTTTGTAGCTTTAAGTTTCTAGTTTCGAGATCTTCTGGCTTTCGTTGATTTTCAGAAAAAAAACAATTTTGACGTATAACATTCATTGGAAAAAATTACAAAAAAATGACTATTTTTAGCCCTGTAAATTTTCAAATTGATCCATGGAACCGTTTTTCCGGACCGATTGAACAAAGTTTTACAAAACAATTAAAGGAACAAATATTTCACAAAAAACATTTCTTTTCAAAAGTGACATTTTTTTGGAAGAAAAACTAATTAATAGTTTTTCATCAAAACTAATTTTTCTTTTGTAATCTTTTTAAAAGTATTAGTAAAAAAAATAATCGTCAGTATTTGTACACTTCAACTTTTTTCAATTTTGGTCATGCCTAATTATGAAAAAAACTTTTTTGTAACCCTAATAACCTTTGTAGAAAATATCGAGAATTAACCGCATACATGTTCTCAGATCGACTAGTGAATTCAGCTTGGGGGTATCAACTTTTAATTCGACCAATTAAAGATGAGTAAATTATGGTGCGCAAAGGCCGAATGGTTAAAAAATGAGTCAGTATGGGTTCCAGAAATGTTGTACAAATAAAAAAAATTAAGTATTTTTTATTTGTCGAATTTTTTTCTTAAATTTAACAAGCAACTAGTGCAAAGTTGTGAAAAAAGTCGAAGAGAATTGGTCTTTTCATTTTGATGACGATTACACGGTGTTCAGGAACATTACACTAGTTCCTTCAATTGTTTCGTAAAACTTTGATCAATCGGTTCGGAAAAACGGTTCAATGGATCAATTTTAAAATTTACAGGGCTGTTGGTGGTACATTAAGCTGAAAAAAAACAGATATCATTGGTCTTTCCATCAATATTTGTACAGTAGTGGTAAATTTACTGAAAAGCAATGAAAATTCATTTTTTTGTACTTTTTTCAAATTAATGTTAAGGGTGAATAAAAAAAATCTCAAAAAGCAACGAAAGGGTATTGTAGGAAATTTATTCAAGTTTTCAAAGCTGCCCTTTAATTCCCTGTGCGATCATTGGTTGCTGAGATATCGATCATCGAAGACAAAAGGATCTTTTTTCATTCAAAGTTGAATAGCTCAGCAAAAAAATTACGAAGAGAGACCCAAAAAAACGAAGTTGAAGCTGAATAAAAAAGCTAACTGACCTATACATTGATTAAACTAAAGAAAAAATTTGAAAAAAATATTTCTCCCGCTATTTCTTATGATTGCGCGATAACCATAGCTCACAAGAAATGTTTGCCAAAATATCTCGAAACTAGAAACTTGAAGTTTCAAAACGCTTTTTTTTCATCTCGAAACGATCATTTTTTACATAGATAAAGCGCCTAAAAAACACTTAAAAAATTGTTCTGTTTTTTTTAATTTTTGGGAGTAGTGTTTATATTTTTTTACTAGATCGAGAATCCTCTGGTAAGATGCGAGGAGTTCGTAGGACGCAGAAAGAGCAAGAGTACAGGAGTAGTGTCCCCTGCTCCGACCGCGAGCCAAATATACCTGAACAAAGTTCCAGAAGGCGCGCGGGGCCTGCGTAGTTCTTCAATTTTTTTTACTCCTCTCGGTCCTGTGTTCCGGCTGAGCCATAGTACTCAACGTAGAGTGCTCTCAATGAAGAAATCATTATTCACGATGCTCCATGACGATTATTGGCCGGCAAGGGTTGTCGTCGCTCACTGCGATTGGCGTCTCAACTGTTCGTGCTTAATCTTAGTACTTAATTTGCCTGCGATGTTAGGGTAGAGGTATTTTTTTTTTGGGTCGATGGAGGTGTACGGAGCCGAAGTCGTGTACGCGGTCAATGACTGAGCGGGGCGGTGTACACGGTAATTGGCGCGAGTGCCATTATTGGCTCGCGTGTGGCACCTGGTTCGGAGAGACAGAGAGAGAGAGAGAGAGAGAGAGAGAGAGAGAGAGAGAGAGAGAGAGAGAGAGAGAGAGAAATAAATAAAGGGAGAGAGAGAAAGAGAGGCAGAGGCACAGAGAAAAGACTTTGGAGCGAAGTCGCGACCTCGTACAAGCGAAAGGGTCAAGCAGCCCGCGCCCTCGCGGTAGAGTCACGCCACACGTGAACGCTATCGTTTTTTTTTTCGATCTCTCTCATTCTCTCTCTCACTTATGCTTCATGCACTCTCTCATTCGTGACTCTTGGGGAATGCAATTCCTCCACACTCTCTTTCCCTTCCTCTCTCTCTCCCTCTCACTCCCTCTCTCTCTCTCTCCATCCCTCTGTATATCAAATGACGACGCGGAAGATCAAGGTTTTGTTACTTTTCAAGGTTTCATTTCTCTTTCTTTTCATATCCGGTTGCGGAAGACGAGTATGCAGAGAGGCGCAACGAACAGGAATATGGCAGTTAACTGGTTATGCTACTCCTAACGGGACACCCAGGTCCCACATATCGCTCGGATCGGGTATACTGTTCCGTGTGTGCTATGCTTTCGTGCCTATGCGCTCCCCCCGTTGCGTTGAGGTCAATTCGTTCGTCGTATACGCAGCGGTCGTTACATCGTGCGGTGAAAGGTGAAAGTCTTTGCGAACGACTGGGTCAGGTGTTGATGAGCTATAGAAAGTATCAACGACGTTGTGCACGGCGGTGCATATATGTGTGCAAGCGTTTTATATACATATAGTATTTTTAAAATTATTTCCTGCCATTTATGTTATAGGAGTCAGTCCTTGGAGCTTGCCAAGGGCTGATTTTGCAGTTTCACTCGCAAGCAGTTCGTCGATTTCAGTCAAACAGCAACGAAAATTTTTCCAATGCAGAATGATCAGAAATCCACTATGGGTCGATGGAAAATAAATAAGAATTAAGGGATGAACAACCCCTTTATTTTTCTTACTCGCAGTATACTTTTAAAAGGGGTGCATTCTATAGAATGAAATGGGTACCTCTTCTAAGGAGGCACCAAATTAAGGTTTACGTATCGTCGCATTTTTGTCGGAAGGGAGCTTTAGAGGGTGAACGACCACATTCCATAAATTTTCAATGATTTTTATTGGAAATTGGGGGTCTCGACGGAAATTAATGGTAAATTCGTATTCAGGGGGTGAAAAGACATCAAAACGGATTTATAGAAAAAATTAAAAATCCAAATTTGTTTCGCATTTCGGCCTTAAATAAGTATCTTCACTCAATCGGTGCTTGTATCTTCCCCGGATTAATTTTAAACTCCGCTTTGCGCGCATTCTCTGCGCAACTGTTTGCCCTAAAAACTGCCACTTGATTCCTCGAGCCACGTTTATTGTTCGATTTTTTGCAGACTTCTTAGAAATTGTGCCAAAAATCGCACAATAATCGTAGTTCGAGAAATCAAGCGGCAGTTTCTAGAGTAAACGGTTGGACCATCGATAATCGCGAATTCTTCCAAACTCTAACCATCAATTTTGTAGAAATATTTTCAACCTGCATACACATTTGAAGTATAGAAAAAAATCAACTGCGATAAGGAACTCGAAGGGGTGGTTCCCTTAAGCTTGTGGTTTCCGGCAAAAATGCAAAAATCCGTAAACTTTAATTTTATCGCCCCTTCAAAGTGTTACCCGTTTCAATCAATTTAATGCACCCCTCGGAAATGTGGGATGAGAAGAAGAAAAACAAAGGGGCGGTTTAGCCTTTCATTTTCTAAAAATGTTAACTCAGTGCAGAGTATAGGGTGGGGCTAATAGAATCGAACGCAGCGCCCGCAGTGGACAAAAATTGCAATAAACTCTGCTATTTATCTGTTAAATCTGTGTGAGCGTAGAATAAGATTTTTGCAATAAAAGTTAAAATATTGTTTTATTGAAAATGGGCAACGACAGGTTACTGTGTAATAGAATGCAAAAATACCGGAAGGAATAGTAAATGCAAATTTTTTCCATACCCTGCGGGAAATTCGAAGTTAGAACAGCGCAACTAATGGGCTATCCATTAGTTTGAATTATTGATAATTCACAATTCCTCTAGGGGGTGATTTCACCCCTTAAAACCGTTTCTCCTCCCTTTAAAAATAGTCAAAAATAGTCAAAGTATGTAAGGAGAAAAAATTGCGCAAAATGGATCGTCCGACTTCAAATATTTCGCGTAAAAATCGAAAAACGTAGCTCGAATAATTGAGTAGCTAAGTAGCAGCGTAGTGCGTACTCCACTCCAGAAGGAAGAATGATCGATAAGTAAATTACAACGAGGTCGCGCACATCGTGGCTTCTCGAACGTCCGCTACGCGTGGGCCTCGCTGAGAGCCCGCGTAGCAGCCCTCGCGGATATCTCGCGCGTCCGGGAGCGAGGGAGGGGGAAGGATTACGACGGACACGTCGAGGAGAGGGCTCAACGGGGATTCTCGGGTTACTGGACTCGAGTCGTTTTGTTCGTCGGGCGCTCGAGGCGGTCAACCGCAAGACATTTTCTTTTACTCTTCTGTTTTTTGTTTTTTTGTTTCCAAATATTTATTTCTCTTTCACGCTGCGTGCCGGTATTCGTCTAAGATATAAGACGTACACGCGACAGGAATACACTTAATGGAATAGGTACATTGCGATCGTTGGGCGTATGAGGCACGAAATTATGAATAGGAGAGGAAGAATGGAAAGAGCGTCGTGTGATACACAAAAGGGACCGTTAACCCTTTACCGTTAATACGCTTTACTTCTTTCCCTCTTCACTCTCGCCCTCTCTCCCTCTTTATCGGGAATCTACTTTACGCTATATATAGGGTGATTCACAATTATTAGGGTTTCCTGGTGAGCATATGTGTCGAACAAAACGCTTCTTTTTTAAATGAGCTACACCTGGCTCGTGAAGGGAAAAAAGAGAATTTTCGTGAATTTTTTTCTGGGAGAACGTGTGCAGATTTTCAAATGCTTTTTTCACATTGAAGTATGGTTTGAAGTATGGTTTGAAATATCTTTTAAAATTTTTCCATCGAAAAATATTTATAAAAATGCCGGATGGAATTGTTTGTGCAGACGGTTGTTGGAAAAACATCTTGCGCGGTGACCCCTGCTGCTCGGAAATAAACCATCCGAAAAATCAATTTGCATTTCATGCAAATTTATTTTTTGCATGAATTTATCTAGTGCTTGGACAGAGGATTTAATAAAATACCGCTTTTTGAAAAAATGGTCGCAGTCTAAATTGAAAGTATCGATTTCCGGCGAGAAAAACGTTCTACTTACGTTGATAGAAAAAAGCTATGCCTCGAAAAAAATGCCTTCGTTCAAATACTGCTTTTTGATATGTAAAAGAAGCTTGTAAAATTTAAAGCTGATCGGTGCCGTGATTTTTGACATATCGTGGTCATCCATCTTAAAAAAGTCAATTGAGAAAAGATCAATTCATATTGATCACTTTCATCATTATCTAAAGTCATTTGCCCGATTTTCGTAGCTGAAATTTGCCAAAGGAAATTTGGGAAATAAAAAAAATCCTTTTCGTTTCATTCCAACGATGCAACTTCAACGTCATATATTTTCAAAATGTTTAACACGTTCAATTTCGCTCTTTTCTATACTTTTTTTTAGCGAATATAACAAATTTCACGAAAACGAAAAATTCACTTGTCCGAGGGTGGACTCGAAGCCGCGCTCATGATCATATTTTACTACTAGGACTTTGAACGCGAATATCTTGGATAGTTTTTGTCACGTGACATTTTGAAGAAGGGCGTTTTGTTCGCAATGACCCACCCTGTATGCTCGAAAAGGAAATCCTGATAGTTGTGAATCACCCCGTACACGCCGTCCTTATTTATCGCTTTCGCGCCGCCTTCTTTGCCTCGGCCCTCGGGAATCTTCTTAAAGTCTTTTGCGGTTAATATTCTCGCGCGTGAAAATCTGTAGTATGAATGACGAAGAAGCAACACGCGACGAGTCGCACGCCTATCGAATTCCCAGCGTCTATAGTGGAGGGCAATGCGATAGGAATTGAGAAAAAGGCGTGAAGAGAACGAGTATAGGTATTTTTACGGTCTGTCTATCGCGAGTTTATTTATCTGTGTATATTAGGTTTGCACGCTTCGCGGTCGAAAACGCCTCACTCGGTCCATGCAAGCCGGTGTTAGTTGCGTTTTATTTCTTATATAGTATATATATATCTATTTATAAATAATTCAGCTCTCCTTTCTCCTGCTTCGCGCTCTCCATGACTATTGCTTTCTCGCTCTCATGTACGTATAATGAAGCTTACGGGTGGCATATATTTCGTGTCTTATCAAAGCGAATTGCGAGACAGGGAGATCGCCACTACTGCACAACTTGGTCGGATTTACGGTGGTTGCACTTTTGCTTATTCTCGCCGCTATACAACACAGACAGATATATATATATATATATATATATATATATATATATATATATATATATATATATATATATATATATATATATATATTTATGTGTGTGTATATATCAGCGTATGTAGGGCAGCAAAAATGATCAATGGAAAAAAGTAAAAAACATGTTCTGCTTTTTTTTTACTTATGTAGAAAAAAAAAGAACCCAAACAAAATTGCTTCGTATTAAAAAAAAAGTATTAAAAATGTCAGAAAATAATGGCCAAATGGACAAATGTTTTGGACAAAAGTAACCGGTTTTTTTCACCTAAAAGAAGATACCTGAACAAACCCGGACAAAATGGCTTTATGTTTAAGAAAAAGTATTCAAAAAGTCCGAAAATAATGGCCAAATTGAAAAATGTTTCGGACAAAAGTAACCTGCTTTTTTAACGTAGAATAAGATGGTGCTATGAAAAATCTAGGTTCCCATTTTAGAAAAAAGATTGACTGTGAAATCACTTTAAAAACGTGCAGTAAAAAAACTGATTTTGTCATTTCACTCGCCGTTTAAACGAACTCGATACGTGTTTCGTGTTTTTCGATCCACTTCGCTCTTCTCGAGTTATTTCGATCTCTCAATATAAACGGGGCACCCTGTATATGTGAAGCTATCACAGTCTAAAAACCAGCTTTTCCTTATTTTGGCATCCACCTCCTGTATCGAACGATCGATGCAAAGAAACGGAGAAAAACCGGGGGGGGGGGGGGAGAAAATCGGAATAAGGCAAAAAGAAATCGGTGCGCGTGCAATGCTTTCACTGCTCGCATCCCGGCGGGATAACAACGAATTTCGCAGAGTAGCTGGTGGAACAACAATCGAACGAGTCTCACGATATAATGTGAGAAATAAAAAGGTGAGCGAGCGAGCTAGAATGCGCCAAGCGAGCCGAGTAATTCTCATGATACTCATTGTTGCGCATAATAGTTTCGTTGAGAACACACGCGGGCACTGTTCTGCGCCCCTAGTTCGTATGTAAGAAATAAAAATGGAAAAACTCACGGGAACCAATGTTTTATATTTCGGAAATATTTTTTGCGCAAAGAAAGTTAACTTTCGTCTGGAACTGTTTTTGGTTGACCCGAATTTTGCAATATTGTTTGATTTGACAGAATATTTTGTTTGGCTTTAAAATATTTTGTTTGGGTCTAATGTTACAAGATATTTAAAATCTTTGTTTTGGGTTTGTTTGGTTTTGGAAACGCTTTTTTTGCAGGACTCCGAATTGTTGATATTTCAAAAATATTTGATAGAATATTTTTGTTTGGGTTTGTTCGGGTCTGAAAAAGTATTTCGAATAATCAACGGAATATTTTATTCGGGTTTGGAAACGTTTTTGATTGCTTGACTCTAATTTTGCAATATATTTGGTATATGTGTCAGAATATTTTCTAAATATTTTAATTTATAATAATGAGAATGAAAATAAATTGAATTTCAATAAAATAAAATTTGACAAATTGATCGCAAACAAAAAAAGTGTCGGACGAAAATTACGTATTTTGTTACGCAGAAAATGATACTGCAAAAAAATGTATATTCAAAAAGTGGAGTTGATCATGAAATGACCCTGAAAATTGCCATTAAAAGAAACATAACCAACACCAGAATTTTCGTGTCTCAAAACGGTGTAACTTTTGTTTGAAACATTTTTTCCTGAAACGAATCACTCTCGGGATATTTCATTATGCCAACTTGAATGGTGTACCCTGTATATATATTTATAAATATATATATATATATATATATATATATATATACATCCCCCAACTTCTGTTGATATTTCTTCAACTTCTAGTTAGGACCCAGAAGTGGACGAAAAAACAAACGGAATTTCCACCAACTTTTGGTTGGGATCCTGAACGCAGGCCAATTTCCAGCCGTCGGCTAGAAGTTATCAGGAATACAACAAAAGTGGCCTTTGTGTTAGAAAAAAAATCGAAAAAGTGGAACGTGCCGCATTAACGAGCGTTTCTCTGCTTTCATTTTCAGCGATCCGCTCGTTCTCCGTGGAAGAATGAGCTGGTGCAACGGTATAGCTCACGGGTGGCCGAGTGTCAAGTTCGTCGGGTGGCCTACGTGCGAGTACGAGGGGAAACGTCCACGTGGTGCCCCGCGAGCGCGCTCGGTGGGGTTGCCGTGGATTCTCATCCAACTTCGCGAGAGCTCCACACTTGGTCAGGGAACAACGTATACGTACACGTGTGTAAAATTCCGCCGTAATTCCTTACCTGCGGCGAACAAAAAAAAATCACCGGAAGTCCCGAAATGTGGGAAAGGTACGGCGCTCATTGAAATTTCTCCGAATTAAAAAATGTTCAAAATGAGTAACAATAAAAGTGAATGACATTCTCGAAATTTGTCGAAATTACAAAGCGAAGGAAAATATCTGTCCGTACTTTTTCGTAATTATTATTACTATTGGTATTATTTATGATTATTATGCAAATTTACTGTCATTTTTGTTATATTATTTGTGATATTGTAAAAATGACCGCCGAAAATTGAGAAATTTTTTTCTTCGTCTAACGAAACAAAATTGTCAAAATTGTTATATATATTTTTTTAAATATTTGTTGGGGTTTGTTATTCTCATTTTCTATCACTTTTAATATTATTATATTGTCCATATTATTATGAACGTAACGGCAGATCATTGCAATTGTTTCATTTAAAAATATAAAACTGTCCTAATGATTATATATTATATTTTCTATTTTTGTTTGGGTTTGTTATTCACATATATTATCATTTTCAATATTCTGATGTTATTCATATTACTATGTACATTACGGCAAAAAAGGGAGAAATTCGTCCTTCATCTAACAATACAAAACTGTCCCAATTATTATTCCTATTGTTTATAACCCAAACAAAGCCAAACTGAAAAGAATCGTTCGTGAATTACTTCATATTATTTAAACACTATTTCTCAGCGAAATATTTATTATTACCATTACTGTTATCATTTTTCATTATTATTCCGATTTACTGTGGTTTTTAATAATATTATATTATTACGAATATGACCGCCAAAAATTGGAGAATTTTTTATTCATCTAACAATGTAAACTGTCTCAATTATTGTATGTCATATTTTTGATATTTTTTATATTCTTTCTTCGAATTTTGCAGATAGAACATTTTTCTTCGAAACGTCATGCGTGAAATTTCTGTAATTTCGACCAAATTTCATATCTCACCCGCACGAATGGTATTCCAATAACGGAATGAAGGACCCTTTCCGGACACGTACGTGAGTCATTTTGCGGCGTCCTGGATTGACCACGTGGCCGTTGATGTCCCGACCAAGAAGAGCCCTCAGATGGGAATTGCAAAAATGAGCACATACGTGTACGAACGAACACGAACGTGCTTCATCGATGTAGTCTTCCATCGAGCCCCAATCGTCACCCACGATTCGTAGATCGCCAGCGTGCCGCCGAGGGTTGCAAACGGTGGAGGGGTTGCGCGCTCTCGGACAACACACGCTACCCCTATCTCGTGCCGTCCAGCGAGTCAGACGCACACGCTCCAGAGAGGGTCAAGTCCGTATTTCGTCGCGACCGGACAGTCCGCTTCCCGCCAGCGTTCGCTTTGCAGACACACACACACACACCCGCGCGCACGACATGCAGCAGTACGACCGCGTCGAGCCAACTCGATAGTACTATTTTTCCCGCGAAGAGACGCATTGTTCTGCGATTTTTGCCGTTCGCGAAAGTTTTTCGCAACTAAGCGCGAAACTCATTCGCATGGAATTTTAATTATCAACGAGCGATTGTCGAGTGAGTAATTCTATCGGAGCGTTTATTAAGGCTTGTTCGGGTTCTTTTGGGTCCGTTTAGCTTGGCCACTGTCCCTTCCTAAATTTCCTTGAGAATGTTTCGAGTCTCCGAAAAGGGAAGTTTGTGTGGGCTTTGTTGGGGTTGGCCATTCTCCTTTTGTAAAATACTTTGCGGATTTCTAGAGTCACGAGAAAAGTAATTGCCGCTCAATTGAAGTATTCCTTTCACAATGGCGCTTAATGAAAATAAGTTACAATCAATTATTATACCCTACGATAAACTAGAATAAAAAATTGCGCATGAATTTTGTAGATTTTTTTACATTTTCTTTCACTTTTACATTTTCTCTGAAAATGTCTCGATTACCAAAATTCTTCTGCCAGTCACATTTTTCCAAGTTCTATCATTAAGGGGGGAGATACCTTTAGGTATCTACCTAAGAAAAAATGTCGGATTTTCATGATTTTTTTTAAGGAAAACATCATTAATCATTTTTGAGACTTGGGGTATGTATTATTACTACTTTTGGCTGTTACATGGTATTTTATTAATTTATTAATCTTTAAAAATGGCGAAGATATGTCTTCAAAAGGGTTGCGGCGGATGTTGTCAGACGGCGGACTCGTAGCGTCGGCGGGATTAATCCGAAAAAAACCAGCAAAGATTTTTCTTACATTAACACTCATGCGCAGAATATGAACCGCGAAAAAGTGAGAAATGTTGAAAATCGATGAAATCGTAGGCATTGAAACAGAAATATTGAATTTTCCGAAAAAATGGATACATGTTGCAATTAAAAAAATACTTTTTAAATTTTATTTTTAGAAACTTTTGGGATTATCTTTTAGACAATCAGGTTAGAAAGATTTATACCAAATTTCATCAGAATCGGTCGATTAGTTTTTTTATCCAAACGTCACGCCAGTTTTGAAAATGCAGTTTAGAATACCGTGCTACACCTCCGTCATTTTTTAATTAATAAAAAAAATACCATGCTACAGCCAAAAGTAGTGATAAATTATACCTCAAGTCGCAAAAATGGTGAAGAAATCTTTTGTCTTGAAAAAAAATCATGAAAACCAGTCAATGGTTTACTCGCCTGAAGGTATATTTAAAAAATAATTTTAAATTACTTTTGAATATAATTTAAAAGTAATATTTTTTTTAATATTCGGTGAGCCCCCGTTTTTATTGTCGTTACGGAATTTTTCGAATTTTCAACATGCGTAGCGCAGTTCGTATCGGGCATCTAGAGTTATTTAGTATATAGATTGTTAAATAGAAAAAGTGCCGTATAAAGTAGACGATTTTTCAGGTCGTTATTTTTTGTTAAAAGTTGCACAACTTGGTTTTACATTTATCCAGTATACTGGGATGTATTTTTACCTCAAATGGTACCTTCACCCTTTGAGGGTATTTTTACCTAAAGGGATATCTTAAACATTAAGTCGTTTATAAAAGTAATATTACATGAAAAATTAAAGATACCAAACCCGATAATCCAACCAAACCCAACAAATTCGTTTGCTTGCAATTCAAATTATTAACGAGTGATCGCCGAGTGAAAAATTTCGTCGGAGCGTTTGTTTCGGTTTGCCATTGCCCCTTTCTCAACTTTCTTGCGGGATTTCCAAATCTCATTCCTTCAATTTCACTTGACGAGCAAGACGGGGGTATTGAATTTGAAATTGATCGTAAAAAAGTAATTGCCTCTTAATTAAATATTACAATGTTTTGAAAACTAAAAAAAACCCAACAGTCCATATCAATGAGTGTTTAGCTTTGCGAGGGCTCGACGCAAAAACTGAGAGACGATATGGAAGGAAGAAAGAACGATCAGAGAAAGAAGAAAAAAAGTCGTAGCACGCATGGGCTCGGTCATTGGAACGACTCTAACGCGGCTTTCTCGTAACATGCCTCCGGATGGCAAGCAATCAAGGAAATTGTTCAATTTCCCGTCTTTGTGATGTCGCGACTTACCCTCGTGGACTTCTCGTACCACTTGTCGTCATAGACCCCTGTCTATCGCGATTTAATCTTTGATATCTTGAGCACGCCCAGGCCAGGACGAAATATTGTTGGCAATAATAATAATAATAATAATAATGCTGACAATCGAGTCTTCAAAATGTACGATAAAATCGGATCAAATTATAAATAATACAATAAATTATTATTTTTTATTGTACAATTCATAATAGAGCGATACAAAATTCGCTTCTTTTCTGCACGTTTTTGTTGAGGTTTGGGTTGAAATATAATTTTTCTTATTTATGAATATCATTTTTTTTCTATCCATAAAAGCAACTGTGGTACACTGTGGAAAATATCGTATTTTTAATTGTTCTTTAATAGACAGAAGCAGCGTACAGTGAAAAATGCTGGTACTCTTCTTCGTGGAGTTGACATACTTATTTCCGTTTCCAGACCCGACCTAACGAATGGTGCTGCTGAAAAATCCGTCGCCAAAACGTGGCGGAAGTCCCCAGAGGCACACGAATGGGCAGAGATCGACGAGTCAGGAACAACGCGAGGGGGTCAATCGACGATCGAGGGGGACCAGTCCGAGCGAGAGATCGAACGTTTCGAGGGGCAGCAGTCCGGCCAAAAGTAGCGCGGGCTCCAAAGGAAAATCGCCAAGTCTACGGACGTCACGTGGAAGCGAGTAAGCCAATATCCAATATCATTTTACACCATTGACCGGGTACGTTACTTTTGGTACACGTATTACCAAGGAAATCTGCAAAGTTTAAAGCAGAAATATGAATAATGTAAAAAATAATTTAGGATTGTGCAAATCGGAGGTGATCTCTCGACTTAAGTATCTGAACTCAACGGTTGGTCTGAAACGAAAAGAAAAATAATTCATTCTCCAATTACGTCATCCTATTTATCTATTATTTGTTAACGAAATATTTATTATTACTATTGTCATTTTTTATATTATATCATTGATATCATTATGAATATAACCGCTAAAAAATGGCAGATTTTTTTCTTCGTTTACGAATGTGAAACTCTCCGAATTATTATATTTCATATTTTAACATTTTTTATTATTTATTTTCAAATCTTACAGATAAAACATTTTTCTTTCGATGCCGTCCCGCGGCAAGTTTCTGCACTTTCGGGTAAATCTCGTATCACAGCCGTACGCATAATATTTTAATTACGGACCGAAGAAAGACTCTCGCTTTCGCGCGGTGTATATCGTTGATCTCAACCCAAGCCGCGCGCCAGGCAGTCTGGCGGAAAAACAGTTGCGAGAACGTCTCGAGTAAAAAATCATTCGGCTCCGTATCGCCGCGATATTGCACTCGGGATTCACGCAAGCGTGCGCATGGATTTTCACGCATATACATACATACACTCACACGCCTATATATGGGATATTCCATGCCATTTCAGCTAGCCCGCGACCCCGACCATTTTTGGTTTTCCTAATTTTTTTGTTGTTGTAAAATTGTACTCCATGGTATGAATATCCCACCAATTTTTAGATTTTTATCTCTTCTCTTCTAGGAGTTATGATTTTCCAAGAAATGTCGATTTCAGAAGTTTTGGAGACGCTTGAACGCTGATACCTCCTGAACTAATTGAGATATCGACAAATGCCACTATATAATTTTATTTTCATTTTAAAGCATACTTTCGTTAAAAAAATATGAAAAAAAAATGATGAATTATCAATGTCAAGGTTTTTTTGCTTCCAAAGTGAAAACTATTTTCTTTTAAGATGATTGCCTTTTTTATCAAAAAATTCTCTGAAATAGACTGACCCATTCTATGATTTTTAAGACCAGTCTCAATGTGGGCCCATTTTTGCTTCTATTTATTCGAATTTAACGTATTTTTTTAGTCGGTTTTTATAATTTTAATGTCCAATGAGGCCGTTTCTGTGCTGTCAAAGCCGAATTGGAAATCACAAATTCATTAATAGTATTATTGGACATTGAAATGATAGAAATCGTTTAAAAAAAATATGATTAATTCGAAAAAAATAGAAGGACAAATGGGCCTACGATGAAACTAGTCTTCAAAATCATAGAATGGGTCACTATATTTTAGAGCATTAAAAAAAAAGGCAATCATTTTTTTTTATAGTTTTCTCTTTAGAAGCAAAAAAAACGTTGACATTGATAATTGACGATGTTTTTCATATTTTTTAACGAAAGTATGCTTCAAAAGGGAAAGAAATATATATAGTGCCATTTGTCGATATCTCAATTAGCTCAGGAGTTATCAGCGTTTAAACGTTTCCAAAACTTTTGAAAGCGATTTTCTTTTTTACTTAATTATAACTCCGAATCGAGATGAGATAAAAATACAAAAATTCGCGTGGATATTCCTTTCATAGGGTACAATTTTACAAAAAAATCAGGAAAACCAAAAATTGTCGGGGTCACGGGCTAGCTGAAATGGCGTGGAATATCCCATATATATATATATAAAGTGACTACGTGTTTTTTTGGGTCTTGCGCGGAGATTTTGCGACCGAGAAAAATATAATTTACAATGGATTTCCAAGTCCTCTGCGAAAAAAATAGCGTACTTTTGTGACGAGTAGTAATTGCCAGAAAAAATGGAGCATTCTGGAATAAAATTCAACTGTACTGCAGAATAAAGATAATTAAATTCCAAATACGAAACACTCTTAAAAGTATTTTTTGTGCATCCCGTAATCGTGAATAAAATTATCAAAGATGCATTTCAAAGTGAAATAATGGAATTTAATTCAATTTAAAAAAAAACGTTTCTTTGGAGTGTTTCGTATTTGGAATTTCATTATCTTATTCTGCTGAACTCAAGATGAAATTTTCATTTTTTTCCATGACGCTCAATTTTTTTCTGCCGGATACTCTGTATTTTTTTCGGAGGATTTAAAATACTATTGATTGACTATTATTTTACTTGAAATACTATTGATTATAATGTTTTTCTTGGTCGCCGAATGTTCGCGCCAGAGCTTTAAAACCCCAGGCCACCTTATAATTGTCATCCTGTATATGCGACGATTGGTTTGCCCCAGCCTCGCTTTCTTTACAATCCACCACGAATACAAATATAATGCGGTAAAACCAGAAGAAACGAATCTATTAAAATCCCATCTAGAGTGAATACGTATTTACGTGTCTGAAAAAAGCCCGTCTCTGCATTTCGTGGACAGCAAAACCCATGAGCGCTTTAGTAACTAACTAGACTCGGTTTGGTGACTAACAGCTAGTGACAACTAGTGCGAAAATCTGCTGCTTTTTATTGTCTGTAAAATTTTTACTCCGAAACATTCAATTTTTGTATTACGCGAAAATTCTGAGTAAAGAAATGTTGCGGCATTGCGTTTTTCTTGATAGGTACGTGTGTGCGTTCGCGCGAGTGGAAAATGAATGACGTATACATTTGCAAACAGAATACGGGGAAAGAACGTTACGTCGGAGTACGTCCTAGATCTGGGACAAAGATGAGACTTCTGGACGGCTCGTAGGCTCTCTCTCTCTCTCTATCTCTCTCTCTCTCTCTCGGCCTCTCTCTGCCATTATCGAAGACACGAACGATTCCCGACACTTTTCGCGTTCACTCAATCATTCGCGACATTTCAATTTTTTTCATGCTCTCCTCATTCGTGACAGAGCTCGATCTGACTGCGAGAAAAAAAAATAGTTTGCGTCGGGTATAAAGCAAACCCTCGTTTCTATCTTCGTTGGACGGACGATCGAAAGATGCGTGGGCGAAATCTCAATAATTCGTTATAATATGAATTTTATATTTTTAACTTATTTTTCGTTGTATATAATATGAATAATGAAACGTTGACAATAATATATATTTTACTATCGTATAAAAACTAATTTTCGGGCGCTCGAATATAATTTTACAAAAAGTATTCGATATTAGGTACTTCGATATTCCCATAAAACAATAATATTAAATATAATGATACAAATATCAGAATGATATACTTATAATAACGACCGACACTGGTGGATCGGCGGTCGAAGTTCGGCTCAGGCGGTACTTCAATTTAAGCAGCGTTACGCATGGGCGATATTCGGAGCGGTGACCGCTTAGCCGTGCATTGGCTCGCGCTTCAACCAGTGAGCGGAAGGCCGATACTTCTGACAAGGAAAGGTTGCGAGGTCGATCTCTCCGATTTCGATGGAATTTGGCATGCTTGTAGAATGGGTAAAAATAGGCGACAGTTATTTTTTTATATCTGCGGAACCCGATTTTTAAGGGCTGAAACGCACCCTCGAAAATTAGGGTGTCTTTCGTCGAAAACGTTTTAACGGTACGAGATATGACCAAATTTCAAATTGCTACAATGTTAATTTTTTCGTGTACTGTACATTGGAGATGAGAACGATAACGTTATCGACGACAAACGAAAAACACCCCTACTTTGGAGGTCGCGTTTCACCCCTTAAAAATCGGGTTTCGCAGATATAAAAAAAATATGTGTTCTCTATGTTTACCCATTCTACAAGCATGCCAAATTTCATCGAAATCGGAGAAATCTACCTCGCAACCTTTCCTTGTGAGTCCTTGGTGTAGACACGTGAGCAAAAGTCTGTGCACCAGAAAATCAGAAGAATATGGCTCCGTCTATACCCGTGCGGGTTGTCCAGTTTACCCGTACCTTCGGCAAATGCGGTATAGTTTAGCTCAAGACGGCTGTGAACGCAACGGAACGTTAGGTTATATTGGCGAAGCGCGGGAAAAGAGTGATAGAAAAGGGTAACACGTAAACAGTATACATTAGAACTCAGGAATTAACTGAGACCTCAAAATAGACAAATAATTGACTCTACTTATAATAACGAAATATTAATCATTGTTAATATGACAATAATTAATATTCCGTTCCTACATTTGTAATAATAATAATCATACTCAACAATAAGAGTAATTATTATTATCGTGAATAGAAGTGAATATTGTTATTATTAACAATAAGAATCATAACAGTTATTATTATCATTATTCGGTAATAATATTATTATTTATTATTATCATTACGAAATATTCATCACTGTCATCATTATTATCATTACTTGCGATAACAAATGTAGGGGTGGAATATAATAATGAATAATAGTGATATTCCGATATATTAATAATAGTACATAAAGAACGTTACACCCTTACAATAAGATCCCTCGACACTCGTCAAGCATCCCAAGGGTACGGTCGTTTTTGAATTACTAATGGAACAAGCGGTGTATAATTTTGATCAATGAGGCAAAACGAAATTACGATATTTTCGTGAAACGGCGCTTTCGATAAGAATAGGGAAAACGTGCCTGCCGGACGTTTGAATCGTCACGAGCACGTATATAAAGAGGCAGTCGATTAATCAATTACAATGTACTTCGTTCGCGAGAACGAACTTTCGAAAGTCTTGAAGTCCGGAAAAATAAAGTGCGGGCGTTGCGTTCTCTCTTTCTCCCTAAACATATATATATGGGTCATTCCATGTCAAATCGACAAATTTTTTACCTGACCCCCTTTGATTTCGCTGAAAATTTTCTATCTTTTTCTACCCCCCGAAAGTTATTTTTCAGAATTTTTTCAAATTTTTTTTCCCGACTCAAAAAAAGTTATGAATTTTTGAAAAAAACCGCTCTTTTATTTTTAAATTGCCAGAACTTTTTCAAAAATTGACCGTTTGGGAACTTTTTTTTTTCAAAATTTTTGTTTTTAAATGTAGTTTTCGAAAAAAAATATGAAAAAATTTTCAGAATCCCAGATATATGAAATATTTTAGTTTTTTTGAAAAAACCGTAATTTTCTCAAAGTCCGACCGTTTTTTTTTTTTTTTAATTTTGCTCTAAAAATACTTCAACTAATTCTGCAATGATCCCCGTTAATCAAAAGATGTGACGACAATCGCTTCTAATTTTTTTTCTTGATTATAAAAAAATTTTTGTTGAATTTTTGCTGATTTTATATAACTTTGTTATGAAATTTTTTTTATTTCCTCGTGAAACCTCAAAAGTTGAAAAATAAAATTTTATTGGAGAATTTCAAGTGATTATCGTCCAAGAAATTGTTATTTTAAAAAAAAAAAAAAATTTTTTCTCTCATTGACGTTATTTTGTCATGTTTCAGTACCAAAATGACGTTAAGTTGTCATATTTCAGTACCAAAAAAAAACGTCCATAAGAGTAAAAAAATAACGTCAATGAGAGAAAAAAAATTTTTTTTTTTTTAAATAACAATTTCTTGGACGATAATCACTTGAAATTCTCCAATAAAATTTTATTTTTTAACTTTTGAGGTTTCACGAGGAAATAAAAAAAATTTCATAACAAAGTTATATAAAATCAGCAAAAATTCAACAAAAATTTTTTTATAATCAAGAAAAAAAATTAGAAGCGATTGTCGTCACATCTTTTGATTAACGGGGATCATTGCAGAATTAGTTGAAGTATTTTTAGAGCAAAATAAAAAAAAAAAAAAACGGTCGGACTTTGAGAAAATTACGGTTTTTTCAAAAAAACTAAAATATTTCATATATCTGGGATTCTGAAAATTTTTTCATATTTTTTTTCGAAAACTACATTTAAAAACAAAAATTTTGAAAAAAAAAAGTTCCCAAACGGTCAATTTTTGAAAAAGTTCTGGCAATTTAAAAATAAAAGAGCGGTTTTTTTCAAAAATTCATAACTTTTTTTGAGTCGGGAAAAAAAATTTGAAAAAATTCTGAAAAATAACTTTCGGGGGGTAGAAAAAGATAGAAAATTTTCAGCGAAATCAAAGGGGGTCAGGTAAAAAATTTGTCGATTTGACATGGAATGACCCATATATACACATATACGTATTATCGTATATCGGGCGTACTCAACGGAATGAAAAAGAAAACGAAGGGAAAAAATCGATCGGGAGACCTTGCCCGTGTGCCGTGAGACTCTGTAAAATGACGAACGAGACTCCGATCGATAATCGTAATTATACACAAGCGTATAGCTTCGGACGACTGGAATGTGCATAAAATTTCACGAATACATACGGTCGTCTCCTTTTTCGTATTTGTTGTTTCGTACTGTACACTTGATACACTTTGTAATAGAACGCCAGGTGGGGGGAGGCAGTACACGTAGCAGTGGTAACGAGCATTCGTCGGTAGGAGGAAAAGCGATGCTTCTCTTAAAGGCCAAGACTATTCTTGGCCTTTAAGGGGAGACGAACTGAAACCTTCCGACGTTCGAACTATAGAGTCTATATATATATATGTGTGTGTGTGCGTATATATATATATATAATAACTTCCTTTCCCCATAATTGTGACCATATGGGGCTATAAACAGATAAAGGTCCCCCAAACAGTTTCACACCTGTTAGGACCCTTATTCATTATAACCAACGGGCTTTTTTTCATTTTCGTCACCTCTTATCTGATTTACATTGGGGTTCACTTTTGTGCATACGCGTGCCTCTAATTAACGACTATCGTGTTATTAACCACATTTGGAAGAACACACGATGCCGCTGATAATAGAAATTTCCCGCGACCCTTTTTCTCGTTCTGGTCTACTCAACTGCCCTATATATATATATATATATAAGGAGGTAATTGTAAGGTGGCCATGTATTTTTAAAGCGTCTGACGCGGACATTTTGCGCCCGAGAAAAATATTATATTTAAGGTATTCTTTTCACAGACTCGAATATTTAAGAATTGACCGATTTTCGTCTATAATCAAGTAAACATACATTCCAGTATACTGGTAAAATTTCAAGCCTATTTACCGAACTGTTGACGAAAAATTACGACTCCAAAAATTGTCTTATTTATACGGCGCATTATGGAGATGACACGCTGGCCACATTTATAGGCAATAATTTATACCTTAAGGGGCTATACCAGTGTGAACGGTGAAAATTTGGGTGATTTTCGGGAATCTTTTGGAAGAAAAGTACTTAATTAAATGTTTCGAAAAATTAAGAATAGATTTGTCTATATTTCACCTATATTACATAATTTCTTCATAGAAAAATTTTGAGATCCAAGCGACTTACGCGCTACCTTCGGAGGCGCCACAAAAAAAGTTCCTCCACTGCTGACATGATTCCGGCCGATTGAGTAGCTGAAACCGAAAAAGGAAAAAATTTCGTTAAAGTGGAAGGTATTTCCTGTACAATGACGTAGGATTTTCGGAAAATATCAAAATTTAACAAAATGGCGTAGTTATGAAAAAAGTCTGCTTTCTTGCCTATAAAATGGTCGTTTTTTTTCAATGCCAAATCGTCAATTTTTATCCAATCAAAAATATCCTACGTCATTGTAGAGTAAACATATTCAAGAGTACTCAGTTCAAATTTCAAGTCAATCGGATAATTGCTCTTTGAGTTACAATGTCAGCAAATTTGAAAAATCTCATTTCGAGAAAAACGGTTTTGAAGACTTAACTATCGATTTTTGCAAGATAAAATTATTAGAGATACCGCTTTGAAATTTTTACAGGATATTCTTGAAAGTATAAACTGTCGAAAAAGGCAAAAAGAATCGATTTTTTTTCAGTTTCACCCTGGTATAGCCCCTTAAATACCTCTAGATGCCCGATATAAACTGCTCACGCATGTAAAAAAATCTAAAGATTCTGTAACGACAATAAAAACAGGGGGTCATCGAATGTTTGACGAAAATATTAATGATAAAACTCAGAAAAATGTGACTAGCAGGAGAATTTTCGTAGCCGCGACGTTTAAAAAAAAAGTCAAAAAGTCTAAATCTACTAACTTTACGCGAAATTTTTTATTCCAGTTTATCATTGGGTATAATAATTGATTGTGACTTATTTTCATTGAGCGCCCTCCACGAGAGGTACACGTTAAGGGATTACACCAAGTTGAATTTTTTTTAACCCTACGTTGACACACTGGGTCATTTTTACCCGGACGAATTTGGAATCAAATGCTTACTTTCCTAAAATTTAAAGTTTTCAATCATTTTTTACAACAATTCAATTTTATACTTTCCGAATTCCAATTATGCAGACAAATTAAGAAATGTTTGAAGTGTATCCCTGATTTTTTTTCAATGAAAAGCGACCGAAGTATTGTTAATGGCATATAAGTGTGTCAACGAACGGTTAAATATCCATTTTCAGTTTCCGACTGATTCTCAAAATATAACACTTGAAAAATATTCTCTAAAAATGTCAAGTTGATCCTTTCACAATTCCGGGAGTGATGGGCATTTATAGATATGTTCCGCGAACCGATGAACTTTAAATGCCTTTTTCCCAAAATTATTTTTTCGAAATCGGTGACCACGTTATCCTTAAAATCAATGCACCGATCAACTTCAAATTTTACAAGCTTTTTTTACATATTAAAAAGCACTATTTCAACGAAGGATTTTTTTTTCGATGCAATTTTTTTATCAACGAAGATATAGACTTTTTTTTCACAAAAAAACGATACTTTCCCGTTGGGCCGCGGTCATTTTTTCAAAAATCAATATTTTATTAAATCCTTTGTCCAAGCACTAATTTTATGGAAAAAGCAAATGCGCTTGATATCTTTTTTCGGATGCTGTGTTTGCGAGCAGCAGGTGGTCACCGCAAAGAACGTTTTTCAAACAGCACTCTGCTCAAACCACTCTATCTACCGCATTTATGAATATTTTTCAATATAAAAATTGTAAAAGATCTATAAAACCATACTCTTTGACATAAAAAAAAATTCAAAAACCTGACACACGTTTTTTCACACAAAGTCCGGGGAAATTCCTCTCCTTTCCGGCCACGAGCTAGGTGTAACGCCTCAATGCTTTTTTAAGTTGGAACAAATATTTTTGTAATGAACCGTATTAGCCAGACAAATATGAGCATGCTGAAAAAAAATCAACTTTAAGTTCAGCAGAATGAAGATAACTAAATTCCGAATATGAAACACTACTGAAAAAACCTTTTTTTGTTATGGTATTAAATTCCATTGATGCAATTTAAAGTGCATCTTTGGAAAAAAAAATCTGGATCACTGGATGCTCTAAAAAACTTTGTCAGAAGTATTGCGTAGTCGGAATTTAATTACCTCCATTCCGGTGTATTCAGAATGGGATTTTTATTTTTTACTAGAATGCTCAATTTCTGGCAAATACTACTCATCAGAAAAATACGCTACATTTTTTCCTCGGTCGCAAACTCTTCGCACAAGATATATACAATTCAATTGTTCAATTATCGAATTAATATACTGAACAATTGTGAAGTTAATAAGTTATTCTTATCCGAATTGTCATGTATTTTTTAAAAATGAAAAACAACTTCAATTTAATAATAATAATAAGAGTATATTATTATTATTATTATCATTCAAGTAATTTTTGAAAAATTAAAAATTTATTATTTTATACATGTTTCGTAACGATAACAAATTAAAGAAAAAGAACATTGAAGTAATAATACTAATAATAATAATAATAATAAAAGTATTTTTTATGGAAACTGGATGTGCGGAGCATGTGGAAAGAAAGAAGAAACACCGAAACACATTTGGAGATGCGAGAAAGCAAGGGAGAAAATTAACAAGAGCTGGGTGAAAGGGGTGGAGCAGTGGAGCGGGGGAAGAGGAGGAGAAAGTCTAAGAAACTGGTGGATCAACACGCTAAAAGGGGAATACGCAAGGAAATATGCTACTACGCAAGGGAATTCGGTAGGCTAGCAAGGGGAGAACAATAGACTGCGGCAAATAGTTTTAAAAGCTAAACTAGCAGTCGTTGGTGACACAAAAGAGGCTCTATAGTAAAAAGTTTTTGTAAGAAGGAATATCGAGGCGTACAGTATTTAGTGGCATTATGCATTAAGACGTTACCCCCACTTGTAGTGCAAAAGAAAGGCCTTTTTCATGAATTTTTTTAACACAAACTACAAAACTTTTTTAATCGATCAATATACCATCTTAAAGAACACATCTTGAAGAACTTTCAGTAATTTTTTTATTGAAAAATATTATATTGTTTAGTGGCAAATGGCCGTCAATGAAATAATGTTTTTATATACACGGTTTGCGGTGACCAACGTTGCGGCGAAGTGGATCATCTGAAAAAAAAATGCGGATGGATTTAGTCAAATATAAGTATAAACTAGTCTTTAATCGAAGGATTTTAAAAAATATTCATTTTTCACAAAATGGCGGACAGTCAAAGTTAATGGTTCGATTTTAACGAAAAAAAAACGACCGTTTTTTGACTATAAAACGGCCATTTTTTTCGAAAAAAAAAATCGAACGATTAAAGACTACATTTTTATGTATTAAATAAGCCTGCAAAATTTCAAGAAGATCGGTTCATTAGTGTTCGAGTAATCTTGGTCACCGACTTCAGAAATGCCATTTTGAGAAAAACGCGTTTAAAGTTTCAATTTCAGTTTACACGAAGAAAATATTTTTTTTTGTAAACTTACATAGAGTCATCTATTCCGGGCCCATACAGAAGTATGGGCCCGGATACTTATACTTCAAAAAAATGCAATAAAAAAAATCGATTTTTTCAAAATCGCAAGTGGGGGTAACCCCTTAAACATAAGGACTTGTATATAAGAGCGGACAATGAGGAATAAAAAAAATACAATAATTAAAGTAACTTAGAACTATTTTTAAAAAACTCTATTTATTATGTAATTTTTTATTGTGTAAATGTTTTCCTCGTAATGGCAAAAAAATAACTAAAGTAATAATAACAATAATAAAATCGAGCCTAATCCACCTGGGTAGGTGAATGTTTCCCAGTACAAACAATGGAAGTGTATTGCCCGGAGCAATGAAATATGATAATAATTCCATAACATCACCGAAATTCTGCACGGGTAAGAAAAGTTCTGATATATTGATCATAACGATTCAACCCCTTTCGTTGGTCCTGTTCCTCATGTCGACGAAAGCTACAATCGTACGGCGATTATTACATAAATTTCGAATGAAGTGTAATGTACGTTAAAGTCCGACAAGAAAAAGAAGAAGAAGTCACGCCATGCGTCAGAAACCTTTTATCCTCTTCGTGACCTATCGGAGGAGCCTTCGATTTATCACGGGCACGCGAATTTATTATTTTTTTATTTTTCCTTCTTCCGCTCAAGTTCACTCGTAAAATTGGACGATGATGATTTTGTGTGTGTGTGTGTGTGTGTGTGTGTGTGTGTTTCGGCGGAGCAGTAGGGCTCTCTCATCGGGAGGGAGGCCTCTCGTCAAATATTGAATAGTGTACGATCGGGAATCCCTTGGCGCAGGCGAAGACAACACGAAATACTAAGACAGCTATATATATATATATATATATATATATATATATATATATATATATATATATTTGTGTGTGTGTGTGTGTGTGTGTGTGTGTGTGTGTGTGTGTGTGTGTGTGTGTGTGTGTGTGTGTGTGTGTGTGTGTGTGTGTGTGTGTGTGTGTGTGTGTGTGTGTGTGTGTGTGTGTGTGTGTGTGTGTGTGTGTGTGTGTGTGTGTGTGTGTGTGTGTGTGTGTGTGTGTGTGTGTGTGTGTGTGTGTGTGTGTGTGTGTGTGTGTGTGTGTGTGTGTGTGTGTGTGTGTGTGTGTGTGTGTGTGTGTGTGTGTGTGTGTGTGTGTGTGTGTGTGTGTGTGTGTGTGTGTGTGTGTGTGTGTGTGTGTGTGTGTGTGTGTGTGTGTGTGTGTGTGTGTGTGTGTGTGTGTGTGTGTGTGTGTGTGTGTGTGTGTGTGTGTGTGTGTGTGTGTGTGTGTGTGTGTGTGTGTGTGTGTGTGTGTGTGTGTGTGTGTGTGTGTGTGTGTGTGTGTGTGTGTGTGTGTGTGTGTGTGTGTGTGTGTGTGTGTGTGTGTGTGTGTGTGTGTGTGTGTGTGTGTGTGTGTGTGTGTGTGTGTGTGTGTGTGTGTGTGTGTGTGTATGTATATACGTACGCAAAATTCAACAAGAAAAAAAAGAAAAAAAGATTGACAGCCGACCTCGTTTTTCGACAAGAGCTAGTCCGGCTTCCGTGAATGTTTCGCTGTCTTTCTCATTTGACAATCGACCGAAACGCTAATAAAATCTTCAACGAGCTTATATGTAAGAAGAAGGGATCGACTTATCGGATTCGCTCCTCCATTCTATGAATTTTATATTGGTATATCTGTGTGTTTTTAAACCTCTTGCACGGAAATTTTGCGATTAAGAAAAAAAATGTTTTTTAATGGTTTTTCAAGTCCTGTTCGAAAAAAATTGAGCGTATTTTTGTGATGAGCAGTATCTGAGAGTAAAAAAATTAAGCATTCTGGACAAAAATCAAATTTCCATGTTGAGTACAACAGAATGAAGATAATTCAATTCCGAATACGAAACACTCCTTAAAAACTTTCTTTGTGCATGCCATCGAGAAAATAATTATCGAAGATGCATTTGAAAGATGATAGATGGAATTGGATTCCATTTGAAAAAAAAAATTGAGTAGTGCTTCGTATTCGGAATTTAATTATCTTCGTTCTGCTGAACTTACAATGGAATTTTGATTTTTTCCAGAATCTCAATTTTTCCTGACAAGTACTACTCATCACGAAAATACGCTATATTTTTTTGCGAAGAGGACTTGAAAAACCATTCAATATCATATTTTTCTCACTCGAAAAATCTCCGCGCGAAATCCTTCAAAGATATATGGCCACTTTATAACCGTCACCATATTATATTTGAGTATTAAAAGTTTCGGAGTATTATTCTTCTCGTAAGGCGGGTCCTATATATATATATATCCCAATGAATCCTCATGATGACAATAAACACTGAGAGTGCACATGGCTCGTATGGGTCGAATGTGATTGGCAGAGATTTGGTTAGTGGTATACAATTCCGTTATTACTTTTGTATTTTCGTGATTGCTGTACGGTACATAATAATCACAATTGTAGGAACGGTATTTTCCGGCTTATACAACGAGATAGAAGATCGATTTGTCGTAACCGACCCTCCCAACAGTTTTTTTTTTGTATATTCAACTCTCTCACGCTCCGTGTCAATACAATTATCCAACGTGAATCGTGACATTGCACGACACTTCCACATGGTCACGCCATGGAGGCAGAGAGCGAAAGCACGAGTGGAAGAGAGATAGAGAGCGATGCCGATGAATTTTCGTTACCTCCCCTTTTGGAATTATTTTTTTTCTCCCTTTCTCCTCAAACCATAAAGCTGTCTGAATATAATAATAATGATAATAATAATTTTTATTATTATATCATTTTTTTTTTACTAATAACAATTATTATTATTAATATATAATTATATCAAAATACAATATAATTATATAATAATAATAAAAATAATATCGACGATCGCATGTTAAAAACCTACAATAAGACCGAATCGAATTATAAACTATACAGTAAAAAACGATCCTTTATTGTAAATTTCATAATTATGCAATGAAAAATACGATTTTCTTCTGCACATTTTTGTTAAAGTTTGTTTGTTTGGGTTTGTTTGGCGTAAAATTGATTTTTTTTCTCGTTTTAAATTGTGACATGAAAAAAATTACACCGATAAATACCATTTTTTGTCAATCCATAAAAGAAAAGTACGACAAAAAAATTAATATAAAATGGTATTCTGAATGAGGCTCGTGACATTGCACGACTCTTTCACATTGTCACGCCATAGAGGCAGAGAGAGAGAGAGAGAAAGCAAGGGTGGAGGAGAGAAATATATATATATATAAAGAGAGAGAGAGAGAGAGAGAAAGAGAGAGAGAGAGAGAGACCGATGAATTTTCGTGCCATCCCCTTTGCGAACTATTTTTTGTCTCTCTCCCTCCGTAACCCGTAAGGCTACGTGGACAAATGATATGTATATAGCGTAGGAGCAGAGACCACATTTGTTTGTTATTCGTTACGCATATATGGACTCACCTATCTTCGGAGGCTTCATCGATTTACCCTCCTAGAACATTAAGAGCCAGGAATGGAATATTTTCGACGAATATGTTAGCCGAGTGTCCTTGCGGACGGTGTGTTATTTGCCGTAATATAGGTGCGCGTGCGAGGCCTTTGGGGAATGGGGTTTATCGTCTGCGTCAAAGCGAACCTATCGTTGTCTCGTGTTTTTATTATTATGAAAAAGAATAGCACGAAAAACTAGCACGAAATGGGACAAAGTTGAGGGAGCAGGACCAAATCATTTAAACGAAAACAAACTTAGTAAAAAAAAAGGAGCACGAAATGGAACAACATTTAAGCCTGTGATTGACCTCAATTACTTTTTTGTAGTTATTTCCCAGCTTTTATTATTTTATGATTCGATATACGTACTATTTTATTATAAATATAATAATTATTATTTCATAATTAGGGTTATTTTTATTCTTGCCTCTTATAACTTGGTAATTGGTTAAAAGTAATTTTATGGTTAATGAAATTGTTATTATTACGTATTCATATTGTAGAACTATTTCTTACTCGATTGCTCCTCTGAAAATGAATTTAGAATAGAATAGATTTATTCCACATGACTTGCCGTTGCTTTGACATTTCCCACTTATTCGTTACATTGTTTATCTATATTTTTATTTGTATTGTATTTTTTAAGAGTAGCCTCCCGCCTTTTGCCTGCGTATTACTACTAGTTTAGCAAAGAGGTATAAACAGATTCTTGTAGTATTCAGCATGCTGCGTCGAGTCTCCTGAAAGCTATTCTGTAGAAAATGAATTTAGAATAAATTATTATTTGATTGCATTCTTGAAAATTAATTTTGAATTATTTCTTACGTGATTGCACTCTTAAAAATGGATTTAGAATTCTTTCTAACTTGATCGCACTCTTGAAAATAAATTTAGAATTATGTCTTACTCGATTGCATTCTTCAAAATGACTTTAGAATGATTTCTTACTTGATTGCACTCTTGAAAATAAATTTAGTTTTATTCCTTACTCGATGACACCCTTGAAAATTTATTTTGAATTATTCTTTACTCGATTGTACTCTTGGGAATGAATTTTGAATTATTTCTTACTCGATTGCATTCCTGAAAGTGAATTTCGAATGACCACTTACTCGAATGCACTACACTTTTCAAAAGATTGAGTTAATTCTGACGATACCTGCCGAATTTGGTACATTTGCGTGCACAAGTACAGAGCCGGGTAGACATTTGAGCCGTTTCGGAATAATGAACATCGTTCATTGCGACATAGCGTATCGAAAAAAAATAGAAGATATTCGATGAGATCGCGGGTCCGAGAGTCTCGTATAGCCAAGGTCACCCCGTAAATCGATTATTCATCGCCGCGCGAACGCTACATCGTAATGTACCTGTACTCATGCAGATCCGAGAGCCCGTGCGAGGAAGCGCTTTCTCGGCCAAACATATTTTATTTTTTAGCCCTTTTTTGCATCACCACGTAAGGAAATTTTCTCTCAAAATAATTTTTCAATTCGGGGCAAAGCCACGTCTCAATACTTAATCAAGAGTCTAAAGGAATAATGATTGGAGTAATAACGATATTTTATGGAAGTAATAATTTTTTTCGTTTTAGGATCGGGAGTATCGAGCGACTAGCCGACGGGGACCGACGGGTCATAGCATCGAAGCATCCACTTCCGGAAGACAATATAAACGTAGTTGTCAGGTACAATTCTTTTACATTCCCTTCTTAGGTGTAGCAAAAATTACGCTATTCAAATTCTGCAAACTGGATTACCCAATTGGAACATTATTCGAGTCGTGAAAGAGACCCAAACGGGATTATTGATTTGAAAAATAATACTGGTTCCAGAAACCGTAGTATTAATTCAAATAATAAAATGTGCTCCATTTTTCAGAGTTCGTCCGCTGAGTAAAAAGGAGAAAAAATCGGGCGAAAATTGCGCCGTTCATTTTCCCGGTCGGGGTCAGATTCACGTGAGTGTCGATAAAACAACGGGTCGATTAAATTTTGTTTACTGAGGAGAGTATTCGAATGACGAGGTCGACATTTTCCATACAATTGATACACAATCTTGCCGAGTTTGAGTTTTTATTGAAAAATGTTGATAAACGATCAAGTTTTTATTATTAAAAGAAAAAGCCGCCGTTGCCGCATGGCCAATCGGCGTAGATGTTCCCAGCAACTAGGCTCATGTGAAATGAAAAATTAAAAAATTTCATTCTAGTATAAAAATGAAACTTTTGTATGACGATACTTTTTTGAAATTTTGAATGGCAAGCTGTCGAAAAAAAACGTTGATATACGTACCCTTCACAAAAATCGTCATAACATATTTAATTTTTGTCATTTTTACAAAATCTTTGTCCCTAATTTAAGTCAACGGGATCATCTCGTAGCCGAAAAAGGGGAATTTTCGTTCATTTTTTCTGGGAAAACGTGTGCAGGTTTTCAAATATTTTGTTTTCCATTAAAGAATATCGTTTTAAGGATCTTTTACAATTTTTGTATTGAAAAATATTGGTAAATGAATACAATGGTTCGTGCAGACGACTGCTTGAAGAAAGTCCTTCGCGGTGACCACTGCTGCTCGGATATAAATCATCCGAAATTAACAAATCAAGAGTATTTAGTTTTCGCATAAAATTATCTATTGCTTGGATGAAGGATTTCATGAAATATTGATTTAAAAAAAAATGGCCGCAATCCTAAGTGAAAGTATCGATTGTCCGTGGAAAAAACGCTCCGTTTTCGTTTATAAAAAAAACTATGCATGCAAATGAAAATTCCTTCGTTCAAGAAGTTTGTACAATTTGAAGTTGATCGGTGCAGTGATTTTTCAGATTTCGTGGTCACTGATTTTGAAAAAGTTATTTTGAGAAAAAGCGTTGAAGTTCGCCGGTTCGTAGAACGTACTTATAAACGCTAATAACTCCCTTAATTTGCACAGATTGACCCGACATTTTCAGATAATATTTTTGAAATGTTATATTTTGAGAATCCGCCGAATAGCAAAAATCGATATTTTCAAAAATGTTAACTGGGTGTAAGCCCTTGAGACCCCAGGCACTAAAACAATGCAATAAACAGTCTCACTTTTGAAATTGGTACTGTACAATACCGATTTTTTATCCATTACAGTGCGATGGCTGGTCCAACAGCGGCGACAAGAAAGCCAAGCTCTTCTCGTACAATGTCGTGTTCGAGCCGGCCGCCAGTCAGGAGGACATACTTCAGTTTTCCGGGATTAAGAAACTCATCGAGATGGCGATCGAGGGTTTCAGCACGACGGCCTTTTGCTACGGACAGACCGGTAGCGGAAAGACCCACACGCTCACCGGTCCACCGGGCCTCGTAAGACATCTCACTCGACATTTTCGTTCAAACGCAAAATCCCTCCCTAACGCGGGTCTTTCGACATTTCAGTTCGAGAATGGGAACCCGTACTCGGAGGATCACGGCCTCGTTTTTCGTTCCTTCGTCTATCTGTTCAAAATACTGCAAGAACGTAAGGAGTTCAATTTCGTGCTCAAGGCCTCCTTCCTCGAGATCTACAACGAGAAGGTGATCGACCTCCTCAATCCTGGAACATCGAGGAAACCATTGGCCGTGAGATGGAGCAAGAAGATACGCGGCTTTTTCGTGGAGAATCTCTTCACGGTCGAGTGCGACGAACTCGACGATCTTCTTGCGGTCCTCGAGGAAGGTAATAATTACCCCTTGGCGGCTCGAGCGCCATCGACTAATGCGCTTCACTCCATTGAAGTTCCTTAAATTGGAATCCATTTAATCTACGGAGGCATGAGAAACCAAAACAAATCCATTCCGTGCACGCAGACACGATAATGAAAAAAACCAAAATCGGAAACTATTCCAAGTACGCAGGCACGAAAAACCCAAACGAGTAAAAAAATCCCCACATTGGTATCCATTCCCTGTACGCAAACACGAGAAACGCAAACGAATCTTATCAAACCCAAACTCAAATGGGAATTCATTCCGTGTACGCAGGTATGAGAAACCGGTCGGTGGGTACGCACAATATGAACGAGCATTCGAGCCGGAGCCACACGATCCTCACGGTTCACATAACGTCGGAACAGCAGGTAAAATTTGCATCAAAATTGTTCATTCGTCTCATCTCGGTATTGGCTTTTTATTCAGCGTTTTTCCTCTCATCGTAGATGGAGAACGGTGTCTTCATATCGAAGCAGGGTAAGATAAACTTCGTGGACCTCGCTGGCAGCGAGATGACCAAGAAGACTCAGAGTGAGGGGAAGACGCTCGAGGAAGCGAACAACATCAACAAGAGCCTCATGGTTTTGGGTACGAGCAAAAAAAACGCGACGCGAGATGCAATTTTCACTAGAATTTTTAAAAATTGGTATCCTGCGTTTTACCCCATCTCTGTCGCTCTTTACTCCGTTTTTGTCACTGCTATTTCCGGTTCACGAGGACCCCCGGAGTGTTGCTCACAGCTTTCGTCATCGCCGAGTATTTTGATCCCAATTCAAACCCCTGACTTTTACAATTGCAATTCGAACTTTGCAGGATATTGCATAGCCTCGTTGAGCGACGGCAAAAAGAAGACCGGTCACATTCCATATCGGGACAGCAAACTGACGAAACTCCTGGCCGATAGTCTCGCCGGCAACGGGGTCACTCTCATGGTCAGTTTCTTTAACTTTGGGTGGGAAAAAATACACATATGCATAGGAGAAGTCCGACGAAAATATCTTCTTATACCTTCCTATAACGAATTCTTATCGTCCTCGCAGATCGCGTGTGTCTCACCTGCTCGGTCAAACTCCAGCGAAACTCTGAACACTCTGAGATACGCGTCGAGAGCAAAAAAAATTCGTACCAAGCCGATCGTCGTTATGGTAAGGCGTTTTGCATTTTATTTCATTTTCTTCAAACAAGAATATACAGTATCGTTGCTTGGGTTTGTTTGGGTCGTTACGACAATGCGATTTTTATTTATGTTTCTTCAAACTAGTACACACCATACTTGGGTTTCTTTGAGTTCTTTTTTGGGCTCGTTGCTTTTCTGATCCGAGGTAAATTTAACCTCGTGCGAATTCACAGGATCCGAGGGAAGCTCTAATTTTGAGCCTCAAGCGCGAAGTGGCCGCCCTTCAGACTGAAAACGATCATCTGCGAGGCGCCCTCCATATTGACGAGTCGACAGGCGTAAAGCGCTCCGACTCGAAAGGTACACGAAAGTTTGATTGCTCAATATGGAAATCGCCGGGATTGAATAATCGCAGGGTGTCCACGATGACTCGACAATTGGATTTAAAGGTGGAGAGAGACGGGTGCCGATGACACCGCCAGCGGTCGACCTGGACAAGCTGGCCGAGCTCGAGTCGACCGAGCTGAGTCAACTGTTGCGCGCTTACATAACGGAAAACGAGGCGTTGCGTCGGGAGAACGCCGAATTGTACGCGACAAGGGAACAAGTGATGAGGGATCAGGAGCTCGTCTGCCGGGAGAACGAGAGGTTGCTCAAGAAATTGGAAGATGTTAATTCGTGAGTGACGCGTTAGGCTGGACGAATTTTTGCCACAGGTGACGTAATATTTCCAGGGCAAGGGATTTTCTACGTTTTCGTGGTCTTCAGGGTCTGCTGTCGTTCGCCGATTATACCGGCCCGTCCTACGTACTCGGCGGAAATGCTTCAGAATTCTATCGAGGACGCGCCAGGCGCGACGAACGTGTGGACGAATCCGAACACGGATACGAACGGCACACCATCGTACACGACTTCCAGCGTGAGTGCACTCCTCGTCCCTCTACCCCGATTATTCGATCCAAACACCCACCCTCGATCGCATCGAGCCTTACTCCGTTGCGTATATCTCTTCAGGGATCAAAAGTTTCGGACCGAGCAAGCAGGGGCAATATACCCCACAAATTGCTCAAAGAACTCGACAAAAGGATCGTCGGCAGTTTTAGCAACATAGTTGAAGCTTACAGGGACAAGATAAGCCATCATCGACGTCACAATTCGTGGGACAATGGCCGTGGCTCCGGTGGTAGTCCGGATCAGATTTATTCGCCGGTCGAGACAAATCAGTAAGTAGATCGCGGTAGTAGGCGCGAAAATTTGGCAAAATTATTACGGGTTTTTTTAGCGATTTAAATGCTATCATGGTATTTCAAAGTTTATTTTAATGTTATTTTCGTTTTTTAAATTGATTTAACGATTATTATGATTCTTATAGATTTTTAATTTATTTGAATATTATTATTATTTTTATGGTTTTTTAAATTCATCCAGATATTGTTCCGATTTTTATGGATTTTTAATTGATTTGTCAAGACAATTGCTGAAAATATGTAAATTACACACAGCCCCGGATTATTCGTAAATTTTTGTTTCCTGACTCGTTTATTTGTTTGTTTCTTTGTGTCCGTTTGTCGTTGCCGTTTATTCGTGTAATACAAACGTGACGTTTGTTTATATGCTTGTTCACTGTAACTTTAATTAACTATATAGTGTAATGCTTGCAGACCTAAATCGTACTCCACTCTCTGGGCTGTGTTTTAGTGAAAGATTCAGCAAAATCGATCCCGTAGTTCTCGAGTTACACGCTTGGAGACAATTTTTTTTAATCCATTTTTTCTATCCGATTAAATATGAAAAATGTCCAAAGAATTCCAAAAATACAGACAAAGCACCGCTTACCGTTTTTTTCATACGGATATATATAAATTCCTCTTTTATATTTACACAATATTTGTTACATTTCATAAATTCACGAGATTATCCCACAGCTAGGATTTTCGCCATTGACAAACATTGACATTTTCACGCACACGCACCAGGAGGAGCAGAAATTCCGCGTTGCGAAGAACGTCGACTGTGCCCGAGGAGATGACGTCGTCGAGTGTCGCGGACGTTCTCGGCGGACCGGTATTACCGATCTCCCATTCCCTGAACGGTACGCCGGATTCACTGATGAGTGGCCCACTGCTGGTGGACGGACGAAGCTCAGCACCGGACACCGGCGAATCGGTAAATCCGACGACGCCGTTTCCGCCAATTTCTTCGTTGCGCGCCTCGTCGCCTCTCACCGTTCTTGACGACGGGAGCACGATAATAACGGGGAGAACGAGGTCGGAACAAAGCAAGCCGAGGAGGACCACGAGACACTCGACCGGAAACGACGACCAGGAGGATCGTAGCGCACGTCGCGCTTTCGGCAGTCCAGTCTCCCTCGATGAACGCGACAATGTTCGATTCTGAGATCCAGTGAGCTAATCCGAAGCTTGATGAGAAAAAAGAAATACCGGCCGGGATAATTCATTTTTGGCACTGCGCCATTTTCTTTTTGTACAGGAGTTATTTTTACCGAAACGCGCAATATGGCGGCGAGGGGATTTTGGCCTATGTTAGGCCTGTTTTCTTTTCTTCCTATTTTATCTTCACGCGACCCCGGAACAGATTTTTCTCCTTTTGTTTAGTTTCCCAACGCCGGGGAAATGTTGGAAAAGATAAACCGCTGATGGTGTGCGTGCGTGCGTGTGTGTGTGTGTCGTAAGTTACTAGAAATTCGTGTGCAATTATCAGGGAAAATATTTGCGTGTCCCAGCAAGATCTGTAGATTTCCACGACGCTTCTTCCGTCACCGGACGTGCTCCGATCAAGATTCACGTAGCTCGCGAAGGGAGGTGCCACTTTAACGAGATGCACAGTCTCCCCCCTCGATGGTTTGTACTTTTCTGTACATATAGCGAGCGGTACTTCGCGTCTTCGGTTCGGAGGACCCGGGAAAATAAAAACAATTGTAACTTTATATTGGATAATTTATTCTTCTATTTTTAAGATGTTTACGTATGCGGGCTTTATTGACGATGGCACCTGTTTTACTCCACGGTACTTTGCTATTTTCAGTTCTTTTAGGGAGAAGGTATGGGTAAACCTCGTTTACCTTTCATTTATTGACTTGGAAAGCGGCCATGTTCTTCGGCTTTTTAAAAAAGTTCGTGTACTAAATTTCACGACCGAGGTCGCTCTGAGAACGAGAGAGTGAGCGGTATAGTAATAGCAAGAGCACTGAGTCAATGTGACCGCGACACTTCGATTGAACCCAAAAAAAGAAAAAATTGAAAAAAAAAGCAACGGAATGACTAATTCATCTGGACAAATCGTCCTGAAAACGTTTTTCGTAACGTAATTGCTATAATACCGGAAACAGGGGGACGGAATCGTAAGTATTTGAAAAACAAAGAAAATCAGTAACAGATGTAACGAATGAGCATTGAGATTGGTACGTTTTGTTCAATGATAAACTATTTTTTATTATACATATGCCAATAATGAAGGACACGAGAAAGTTTTTAGAAGTTACGAACATTCCCTGATGGAAATCCGCTTATTGGAATTCGACAAATAATGTTGAAATCTGTTAAAAAATGTCAGAAACTAAAAATGAATAGATTCTAACATAATTTGATGGAATCGTACATATTTTGATAGATTCTGTCGGAAATAATCTATGAAAATCGGACAGAACCTCACATATTATGTTCACTTTACGGAATGTCATAAAATCACAGAATTCGATACTTTCTGTCATCTTTTTGTCAGAAAATGTCATCTTTTAACAAAAAATGATAAAATTAATTTTCCATTTTTTGACATATTGTTGCATCGAAAAGAATGACAGAAAATTACAAAAAATGATAGAAAACGATAATTTTTATCATAATTTGTTGTCACATTTTTGTTGAATTCTGACAGATTTCAGCTGTCATTAAATCACAGAGTTTGATACTTTCTGTCATCTTTATGTCGGAAAATGTTATCTTTTAACAAAAAATGATAAATAAGTTTTCCATTTTTTGACATATTGTTGCATCGAAAAAAATGACAGAAAATGTCAAAAAATGATAGAAAACGATAATTTTTATCATAATTTGTTATCACATTTTTGTTGAATTCTGACAGATTTCAGCTGTCATTAAATTACAGAATTTGGGCACTTTCTGTCATCTTTATGTCGGAAAATGTCATCTTTTAACAAAAAAATGATAAATCAGTTTTCCATTTTTTGACATATTGTTGCATCGAAAAAAATGACAGAAAATGTCAAAAAATGATAGAAAACGATAATTTTTATCATAATTTGTTGTCACATTTTTATTGAATTTTGACAGATTAAAGCTGTCATTAAATCACAGAATTTGATACTTTCTGTCATCATTGTGTCGGAAAATGTCATCTTTTAACAAAAAATGATAAATCAGTTTTCCATTTTTTGACATATTGTTGCATCGAAAAAAATGACAAAAAAAGCAAGAAAACGATAATTTTTATCATAATTTGTTGTTACATTTTTCGTGAATTCTGACAGATTTCAGCTGTTAGTGAAAAGGAGCTTTATTGTGAATAAAGCCAGAAATAGCATAAACTACATTTGTATGGAATATTTATGGAATTATGGAATATGGAATTATGGAATATTTACAATTTATTATCAGAATCGATAATTAAATGTCAAAATTCATCAGAATATATCATATATTTATAATGCAAAATGTCAAAAGTTAACAAGTTCGGTCATTATATGACAAAAAATAAAAAAGAATGATATAATTTGACAGATTCGGTCATAATATTTCATGAATGTTAAAGAATTCCATTTCATTCCATTAAATAATGACATTTAATGACTAAAATCTCACAAAAAATAAGAAAGAATGATATAATTTGACATATTCGGTCATAATATTTTATAAATGTTGAAGAATTCCATTATATTCCATAAAAAAATGACATTTAATGACGAAAATCTCACAAAAAATAAGAAAGAATGATATAATTCGACAGATTCGGTCATAATATTTCATGAATGTTGAAGAATTCCATTTTATTCCATCAAAAAATGACATTAAATGACGAAAATCTCACATAAAATGGAAAACTCTTACGACATTATATGACATATTATGTAAGATTCTGACAGAAATTACTGAATTATAACATTACTTTTCTGATAAAATATGACAGATTCTGTAAAGCATGTTCCAATTTCCGGTCAGAAATCATGAACTTCTCACAGAAAATGTCAAATCTCGAAATAATATGACAGATTCTGTCGTATAAATGACATATTCTGACATTATTTCTCATTGAAAGTTGACGGAATATTATCAAATCTGACATTTTTTGTTAAAATCTGACGAATTCCAATAAGCGGATTTCCATCAGGGTTCTTTTAAAGAACCATTGTTTTGTACGAATAACTAAAAATACTAGGGAGATTCCAGGGAAAACAAATAGAGGCATAACGTGGAAGTTACTAAAAATGCTAACAAGAGGCACTGTATTGTTAAAATGACTAGCAATTCTCGTAGAAACTTTTTATTACAGAAGTAACTAGAGGTTCCACAGTTCTAGGGAATCAAAACTTGGATCAATATGGGGAATGGATCAAACTAGGATCAAAACTTGGAGCAAACATTATCATAATGCAAAGTAATCAGAAATGTCAAAAGGTCCATTGTATTATAAAATTTACTCAAGGTCCTAGAGAATTACAGTTCTAGGGAATTAGAGCTCGGATCCTAATAATGTAAAAGTTACTATGAATTCGAGTAGGGAAAATTGTAGCGTAGAACTTATATTAGAAATAGTACAACAAATTTACGTGATACATTCATGGTTGAAGTTTCGCTAAAATCATGAATAACTTGTCATTTTTATACATTTTCCATATTTCACATTATACCCGCATTCATATTGCATACTTTCGACCAACATCGACAACAAATGTCATGCGTCTGTCAAAATACGCATGAATGTGGCATTTTCGACGCGATCTACCCCAGCGCCGGTCACTTGGAATACTTACTTTTTAACGATTTTGCGTCCGCTTTAATTAAAGTACGGAATTTGTTCTCCTGTACTTTACCTACACTAGTAACAACATGGCCGCTCGCGCGTCAGCGTCTCTCATCTCGCGCGAGGATCAAGCAGATTTGCGTTGGGGCACTCGCAGCGCTAGTTTCGCAACGGAGAGGCCGCACGCGAATAGAAATTCAGTGACGTAGTAGAGGACACGGCGTGCAAAAACGCCAATGCGTGTTTCGCCTTCCCCCTCCCTATATTGAATATTTCGAATAAATATCCCGAAATCAGAAAGAGAGCGAATAAAAATGTCAAATTTTCGCAAAATTCAGTAAGACAAAGAAAAAAATCCTCGTGACCGCGTTCCTCGTCCCTTAGCACCACCCCCTCCCTTCGTTTCGCCTCTTTCTGTCGTCCCCTCGCTATCGTGTCTCCCAGTGCGCTTTGATTGCAACAAACGACTCAGAGCGAGACTTAAAAAATTCGCAAAATCCTCCGTGCCGTATAACGAGAACGCGCATTTTAATTTTTCCATTCTATAGCAAAAGGCAAAAAAGGAATGAGAAAAAAAATCGCGTAGAAACGTCGAGGCTGATAGCGTAGGGAATAGTTTGCAAAGGCACAACGCGAATTCGCGGAAAGCCGCGCATGCGTGGAGGCGAGCGCTACACCAACGCGAGCGCGCTCACACGCACGCACCGAGGGACGATATTCTCGCTGTCTCACTGGCGGGGCAACAACGTTCTCGTCTTTCAACCGCGCGCGACACGCAACGAGACTGACGAATTAATCGGAGATCCCCTCCCGATACCAAGAGGTATCCAATATTTCCCAATAAAGTTCTTTCCCTCCGTTGTCCCGCGGAGAAATAAAAAATTGCAAAGGAACCATCGTAGAGAACAGCGCGCGAGGCGAGGAAAAGCGGCGGAGACGCCGAGGAAACGGACGGTAAGGCAAAAAAAACCCGCACGATCAAATCCGTGTGTGTGGGTGAGAAAACTCGTTGAATTTAAGAAATATGGATGGATATTCGCAGATTTTCAAGACTATCGCTCCGTAACTTTCGCTCGAAGACAAAAGCTACACGTATTTGCACCCGCGAAAAAAAAATCGGCAACTTCGGACACGGACTTTTGTTCTCGTCCGTTAACCTCGAACGTAACACTGGATTGACGTTTTTTTGATCTTTTTTTTTTCGATTACTGCAAATTGTTAGAACGTCGTAGATCGTAAAATCGCCCAACTTTCCGAGTCAAAAAAAATAAACTGCCAAATTGCCGCGACGAGTAGTTTCGATTTTGCCATTTTCTGCAAATTTGCAATTTTTTGCCTCCAAATTGCGAAATTTCGGGAATTTCTTCCGAATTTGTAATTTTTGGTTGGTCTATACCGAGTAATAAAAATTATTGATTATTCGTCGAACAGGGATAATTTGAGCATAGGCATAACTCTATTGTCGATATGTTGCAGGAGCCTCCAGCGGCGGCGGGCAGCGGAGTGCAGACGATTCCGGGCACCGAGTACAGCGATTGTGCATAGGTAAATCAATATGTATAAATATTCCTGGAGAACAAATTATTTTTTGTCGAGATACTACTGCCGACGGTTACTTGGCAAGCTTTGCAATTCCATCTTTTTCCTCGGATGCAAAACAACAGCTTAGCTTCGTGCAAATTTTTGTGGCTCGACCGCTTAAAGGGTTTACATTTCCAAAAAAAAAAAAATTTTCAATGTTTTTACTTTTGTAATTAGAAGTTTTCGAGAACAAAATCAAATGTGGATAGATGGAAAAATTTTGTATGGATGAGTGGGGTTATAAAATAGCATTCTTGTGTAGAACAGCAAAATTGACCTTCGTTAAGTTAATCTAACTTAGCTTGGTTAACTCACATTACCTTTGATATAACTAAATTATATTGGTCGAGTTTTTTCTTGGTTAACTTAGTTAAGTTGGTTCAATTATCCTTATTAATTGGGCGAACTTAACGTCATTTCGGTAAAGTATCTTCGTAACTTTGATTCAATTAATTGATTTACTGTAGCTAACTTCATTTTATTCAACTATCTTGATTACTTTAGCCAACTTGTTTTAATTTGGATAAATTACCGTGGTTAATTTAGCTATCTTGGCCTACATCAGTTTAGTAGAGACATTAATCGATTGAATTGACTCATGTATAACCAAAGAAAAAAAAACTCACATTCATTGGGTTTAGGCAGTTAATTACGTTGACTTAACGTGTCCAACTTAATTTTGTAAACTTAGTTTGCATAGTCAAGCTGAGCGTAGTTGTCTCGACAGATTTAACTTTCGTTGGTTGGTTTGGTTAAATTAACTCAACTTGGTTAATTCAATTAACCTGCATGTGAGCTTGTTGGACGTTGTGTACTTACCTGGTCTAAATTATCTTACTTTAGTTAACTTACGCTACTGTTAGCTGGATTATCTCACGGTCATTTAATTACTCAAGTTTGTATAACTTTGTTGACTTTACCTATCCAGGTTAACTTAACTTGAAGTTCAATTCTACTTCGATCATGTTCACTTAGTTAACTCAATTCAGCTTATTCGACTAGAATAACTTACTTTCGTAAATTTTAGTTACTTAACTTAATTTGGTTAATTCGAGTTTCTCAATCAAATTTCGTCAATTCGACTTAGTTGACTCAGCTGGAGCGGCGGAATCAACCGAGTAATCCCAGGTAACCCAATCAAATTCCACGGTGCCTGACAGACATATCGGCTCTGCCTTGCCAAGTAAATCCGTTATTCCCCCATCCATCTCAAACAACGACGGACATGAGTGAATAATTGAAATTCCCAGTACACTCGCTGGATTTTCGTAATCGTTGAATGTTTTATGACGAAACAGGTAAAGTTGCGGAGAGAGATTGAACGCGAATTGTTCGGCCGAACGGAGAAGCAACTGGAGTATCGAGAGATCATCCGTTCGCCCCGCTAAGGTCCGACTCGAAGAGGGAGGAAGGCGCGCAAACGTCAAGCCGGAGAATCAAAGACGAGAACGAGAAAAAAACGGGTAAAAAAGAACAATCGACGGCGCAAATAAAACGGGTTTCGTAAAGTCCGATGTCTAGTGCTGAGGCGGTGGAGAGCTCCGTTGATCCCCCGGCTAAGAAGCGACGCGTTGCCGCAGCTGCAGCTACGTTGGCTGGTGGTGACGGGACCGCGAATATAACAACGGGTAACATGGCGAAGAACGGCTCAACCTCGTCGTCGAGCAAGGCCCACGCCGAGATCGACGAGGGACTCTACTCCCGTCAGCTCTACGTCCTCGGTCATGACGCAATGCGTCGCATGGCCACCTCCGACGTTCTCATATGCGGCCTCGGTGGTCTCGGCGTTGAGATAGCCAAAAACGTTATTCTCGGTGGCGTAAAGTCCGTTACTCTGCACGACACGGCGATCACCAAGATCGCCGATCTAGGCACGCAATTTTATCTAACCGAGGCTGACATTGGCAAGAATCGGGCGGTCGCGTGCTGTCAACGTTTGTCGGAGCTCAACAGTTACGTGCCCACGCGCCATCACGAGGACCATCTGGACGAGGAATTTTTGAAGAAATTCAAAGTGATCGTTCTGACGGAAACGCCGCTCGAGGAACAAATTCGCGTTGCACGAATGGCACGTGACAACGGCACGGCTCTGATCGTCGCCGACACGCGGGGCTTGTTCTCACGCGTTTTTTGCGACTTTGGGGAAAAGTTCGTGGTCGTCGATACGAACGGTGAGCCACCGGTTAGCGCTATGATAGCAAGTGTATCGCGCGATTCTCAGGGCATTGTCGCCTGTCTCGACGACACCAGACACGGAATGGAGGACGGTGATTACGTCACGTTCTCCGAGATACAAGGTATGACCGAGTTGAATGGATGTGCGCCCAAGAAGATCAAGGTATTGGGTCCTTATACCTTCGGTATCGGCGATACCTCGCAACTGTCCGAGTACGAGCGTGGCGGCATCGTCAGTCAAGTGAAAATGCCGAAAACCCTCAGCTTCAAGCCGCTCGAGGAATCTCTGAAGAATCCAGAATTTCTCATCACCGATTACGGCAAATTTGATTATCCGGCGCAGTTGCATCTCGCCTTCTTGGCACTCGACGATTTCACGACGAACAAGGGACGCCCACCGCGCCCCTGGAATGACGAGGACGCCAAGGAACTGGTCGACCTGGCGAAACGAGCCAAAGAGCGTCACGCTTTCGATACGGAATTGAACGAGGAACTGATCGCGACATTCGCGAAAGTATCGGCGGGCGATTTGAATCCGATGAACGCGACGATCGGCGGTATAGTCGCCCAGGAAGTGATGAAAGCGTGTTCCGGCAAATTTTCGCCGATCTATCAGTGGTTGTACTTCGACGCGATCGAGTGTCTGCCCGCGGATCGTACGGAAATCAGCGAGGACGACTGCAAGCCTCTGGGCACGCGTTACGACTCCCAGGTTGCCGTTTTCGGTCGGAAATTCCAATCGAAGATCGGCAGCCTGAGATACTTCGTGGTTGGCGCGGGAGCGATCGGTTGCGAGTTGTTGAAGAATTTCGCGATGATCGGAGTGGGAGCAGAGACCGGTTGCGTCACCATCACCGACATGGATCTCATCGAGAAGTCCAATCTGAATCGTCAATTTTTGTTCAGACCCAAGGACGTGCAGAAGCCGAAATCGTCGACCGCGGCACGCGTCGCCAGAGTGATGAATCCCAGCATGAACGTGGTGGCCCACGAGAATCGCGTCTGCGCCGATACCGAGAAGGTCTACAACGACGAGTTTTTCGAAGTGTTGGACGGCGTAGCAAATGCCCTGGACAACGTGGACGCTCGTATCTACATGGATCGTCGCTGCGTCTACTACCGGAAGCCGCTCCTCGAGTCGGGCACTCTCGGGACAAAGGGCAACACCCAGGTGGTCGCACCGTTCATCACCGAGTCTTACAGCTCGTCGCAGGATCCACCGGAGAAGAGCATACCCATATGCACGCTGAAGAATTTTCCGAACGCGATCGAGCACACGCTGCAATGGGCGCGCGACAGTTTCGAGGGGCTTTTCCGGCAGGCGGCGGAGAACGCTGCTCAGTACATCGCCGATCCTCAATTCGTCGAGAGAACTCTCAAACTGCCGGGTGTCCAGCCATTGGAGGTCCTCGAGTCCGTGTACACGGCGCTGGTCGAGGAGAGGCCCAACAGTTTCGAGGATTGCGTCGCTTGGGCTCGTTGTCACTGGCAGGAACAGTACAACAATCAGATAAGACAGTTGCTGTTCAACTTCCCGCCGGATCAGGTTACCTCCAGCGGTCAACCGTTCTGGTCCGGTCCTAAGCGTTGCCCGGTGCCACTCGAGTTCGACATCAACGACCCCCTCCATCTCGATTACGTCGTTGCCGCGGCGAATCTCAAAGCCGCCGTTTACGGGATCCCACCGAATCGCGACCGGAAACACATCGCGGAGGTTGTCGCGGCTGTCCAAGTGCCCAAGTTCACGCCAAAATCGGGCGTGATGATCGCCGAGACGGATTCTCAGGTGCAGGTCTCGAACGGCGGTGGCAACGTCGATCACGAGCGACTCGTACACATACAGGAACAATTGCCGAAGAAGAACGAGCTCGCGTCCATCACTATAGTGCCCCAGGAGTTCGAGAAAGACGACGACACGAACTTCCACATCGACTTCATCGTCGCTTCGTCGAATTTGCGCGCCGCCAACTACAAGATACCATTGGCCGACAGGCACAAGAGCAAATTGATCGCCGGTAAAATAATACCCGCGATCGCCACGACGACGTCCGTCGTTGCGGGCCTCGTTTGCTTCGAGCTCATCAAACTGGCGAGAAACGTCACCGACCTCGCCATCTACAAGAACGGCTTTGTCAATCTGGCACTTCCGTTTTTCGGCTTTTCCGAACCAATCTCCGCGCCGAAACTCAAGTATTACGACACCGAGTGGACACTGTGGGATCGCTTCGAGGTCAAGGGCGAACTGACGCTCAAGGAATTTTTGGATTACTTCAAGAACGAGCACAAGCTCGAGGTGACGATGCTCTCACAGGGCGTCAGTATGCTCTACTCCTTCTTCATGGCCAAGGCCAAGTGCCAGGAGCGCATGGGCCTGCCGATGTCCGAGGTCGTCAAGAAAGTATCCAAGAAAAAGCTCGAGCCCCACGTTCGCGCCCTCGTCTTCGAGCTATGCTGCAACGACACCGACGGCAACGACGTCGAGGTGCCCTACGTACGTTACACGTTACCCTGAGCTATCCGCAAACCCTTGCGAACACTTTTCGTGACCTCGTTGCCCGCACTCTTCATCGAGCTTAAAACATGAAGAAACCGCGCGGACGCGAGGAATACTTTAAAAGAATACGACGGAAAAAAAAGAAAAAGAAAATGAAACAAAAAAAAACACGAAACTCGATGATGAATTTAGCCTGTAGCCGTTTCTACAAATTTCTATTTTACGATACGAGATTTAAAATGAGGGGAAAAAAAAGAAGTTAGTTTAAAAAATCGGATGAAACAGCGCGAGAAAAAGAGCAAAATGAAAAATAAACAAAAAACGACCGTACTTGGCATTTCTGATCGATTTGTAAAATGGTCAGAGAATTGTCCGTCAAATTCACGACTATACTTAGATGTGTAACTTTTCCTTCGAGAATATATATCCATGCAAGAATTATTCGCGAGTCAAGCCTTCGGACTGTGATCCGACGGAAAAGTGTCGGAAAAAAATAAATATATTGTGATTGCTAAACTTTCGGGATATTAATTACATCGAAGAAGAAAAATCGAAAAAACACGAATAAATTCGCTGGCCGTTCTCATTGCGTTGTACTTCATTTTTCTTCAGGTTTTTTTCTCTCCGAAGACAGCTCTCAGCTGAACCGTATGTTGCAAGCGTAAACTTTGCTGTTCTGCCATGTGTTGTAAGCAGCGCTCAAGTTGTAAATTGAACGAGTAGATACATCAAGCGTCTATAGAGGGATAAGCGATAGATGTTTTTTTCTGATACGCGCGTTCGCGAGAAATTTGGAGAAAGTAAGCGGACTCGTAGCTGACAGATTACAAGTGAAAGAATATTCTTGCCCTCCGTTTCCTTTCGCTACATCGTATAGAGAGAGATATAAACCAAGTAAGCGTCTGTAGATGCGTTCTCCGTTGTTTAGCGATGTGGCGATCGTGTTGGTCGCGAATCAACAATTTTCACGCAAGCGTTTAAAAAAATGGCAGTTTATGGTACCTAGAGGTCCATGTGTAATAAGGATAATTGTGTAATTGGCGCAGTATTCGCTCGAGATCGGGATGATGAGGGAAAGCAAAGACATTCGAATTGTCGTAAAGTTCCATCTCAGAACATCCGGACGACGAGACATTGCTGCATTTAAGTTTCCGCAAAAATTGAACGTGCGAAACGAAGGCTTTCTCGCTAGAGAATAAAATATTATAATCACAATAAAGGGAAGTGAGAGAAAACAATTGCAATTTTTTATTTGTAGCACATCACGATATGGCGAAGCATAGCGAACCGGAAGTTCATACATATTTTCCCTTTTATTTTAGAATAATGCGTATATTTATTGTATTGTTTTAACGATAGTTAATAAATAGATGTGATTGAATTTCCAGATCCTTATTTCGCTATGTGATTTTTCACGACTATTGCCCTTGCAAGCGAAACGCTTTTTTTTTAAATAAGCTACAACGATTGGCCAAGCTATTTGCGTTGAAAGTCCGACGCTGAGTAAACAATGGCACGGCCGTTGCTTATACGCGGGAATTTTCTATTGTTCGCGTGTTGGATAATAAGCGGAAATAATTGAATCGTATGGGTCTGTTGGGGTTCGACCTGGACGAACCCACACGCAAATAAACGCAATCGTTGGTTGACCTTTACGATTGTGTCGCAAGATCTCATACTGGCCCGTTCCATGACACCACCGGAACAAGAATATCCACCAGACATTTCGAACGCCAATAAAAAAAAACCCAATCATAAATAGACCGAGATATTCGCGTTTAAAGTCTGAAGCTGCCTAAACAATGGTACAGTAGTTGCTAACGCGCCAGTTTTTTCTTCGACTATTAAATAAACGAAAATTATTGAATCGCAGTACCGTTCTGAAAAATAAATGACCATGCTCGTTATTGTTTAGCGAAGGAATAAAATTCACTTGTCCGAAGATGGATCGAAGCCACGCTCGATCGGGCTTGCAAGGCCTTTACTACTTGGACTTTGCGCGTGAATATCTCGGCCGATTTTTGTCGCACGACAAAAAAAAGCGTTTTATTCCCAATGACTCACTCCGCTCACAAAGGGATCTCGAATATTTGTGCGAAATGTATACGAAAAAAATCTAAATTTACCCAATCGTCATTCAACAGTACCGAAGCAAGAAGTTCGCTCTCCGAAGTTCCGGAAGTAGAGTATTTTCTCAAACCTTACCGGATGCTTACCCACCGAAAAACCGCAAAAATCAGCTCTCGCTTAATCAACTACGCGAGTCGTTGCTCGGATTTTTTTCAGGTTAAGTTTGTGTTCGGAAACCGCGCGAAAATGGCACAACGCTCGATCACGTAAGTAATTTCGGAGTAAATTCGTATTTGTTTTTATTTCCTTATCTCTCATTTCCGCTAAACGCGACCGCGCGTGACTAATCGAATTTTCGTCGAATTTTCGGGCTAATAAATTTCTTTCAACAGATCCTTCTTCAAGAAATCGAACGAGAGCGCCGAGACGAACGGTACAACGCCAGCGTCTAGGTACGTCCGGAATAACAATAAACAATCGTTCTTGCGTTACATTCGCATCCGCGAAATTTTCTACGACGACAGGTAGTCGTCGATCCGTGAAAATGACGAGTCTGTTGAATGTTTGCGCTCGAGGGCGCTCGATACAAGCGCACTTGACAAAGTTTTCGCCGCAGAAATTCCCGCTGTACAGGATCATTATTAATACGCTGCGCATTGATGCTAGTGAACGGAGCAAGTTCAAGGACCCCACGAGTGCCGCCGATGGAAAGCGCAAGAGGGAAGAGAGCAGCGGCGGAAGTTCCAGGTGAAGACACCCTCCATTTGTTTCCTACATTCCTTGCCGCTTACACTTACCCTTACAAATCAAGACAAACCCAAATAAAGCTAGACAAACCAAACGAACTCAAATGAACTGAAACAAAGTTACTTTTCCAGCTCGCCGCCATCGAAAAAAGTCGAGCGCTCACCCAAGCCGAGTACGTCCAAATCCAGGAAATTGCAGCCCGGAATATTAACATCCGTGGATAAGAGTAAACGGCTTGCTGAGGAAAAGTCACGAAAGAGCGAGAAAAAGGTTGAAGTACGCAAAGACTCCAGTGAGACGACAGTTTTCCCAGGGAAAGTCAACGGAAAGGACAGCGCTGAGTCCTCCAAGAAGAGCATTCCCGTTAAGAAAAAGACAGCGAAAAAGAGGGCCAGAATAATTCGCGAGGATTCGAGTGACGACGAAGGACACTTGCCGGTAATTTTAGGATTTCGATCATTCTTGCGTAGTTTGCGTTGGAGGTTTTTATAGCGAGATGCCCGACTTCTCAGTTGCCGGATAGTCCAGTGAAAAAGAACGATGAAGACACGGATGCGAATACGAGTACCAGATCAAAGATATCGTCGGATAGCGACTTATCGGATGGCGAGCATGGAAAGAAGGCGAACGGCGTTGGGGGTGATAAAACCGAAGCGACGAAATTGAGCGAGGACGGCGAGAAAGCGAAGCTGCAGAGTCCCAAGGGAGAGAAAACGGAAAAGAAGTCTCCTAAACCTGTGAACAGCTTCTTCGGTAATTATCCAACGACCGGGTGGACTGTTTGAGAGATGGTGTTATGGGTTGGATGGTTCTGTTGCAGCTCCTCGACAGAAAGATGCTACCAAGAGCAAAAGCGGTGACAAAAAAGAAAGTCCAGCTTACAATCCGGACTCGTCCAAGTACCACCCCATAGACGATGCCTTTTGGAAGAGGGGTGACAAGTAAGTCAGCCCAGCTGGTAATTATCTTTTGGAATCCCATCTCTCCCACTTTTACTCTCCGCCTTCCCCCGTCGCCCTTCATTCTCGTCTCGGAAGATTGTGGTCCACCAGTTATCAATTAAAAAAAAGACAATATTCTATTTTTCTCCAGAGTGCCTTACATCGCGCTGACAAGGACCCTGGAGCTGATCGAGGAAACGAGCGCCAGGCTCAAGATGATCGAGATTCTGTCCAACTATTTCCGCTCTCTCATAGTACTAAGCCCGGAGGATCTTTTGCCAAGCGTTTACCTGTGTCTCAATCAACTTGCCCCGGCTTACGAAGGTTGGAAATGCTTGGGCCGTAAAATTTACCCGCCGTTCGCGGTAGCTCTGTCTAGCGTGGAGCGATGGAGGGTCATTGACGCGATCTTTCGTGCGCAGGTCTGGAGCTCGGGGTAGCGGAAACCACACTGATGAAGGCCATAGCCCAATGCACGGGAAGGACTCTCGCTCAGATCAAATTGGACGCTCAGGAGGCTGGTGATTTGGGTGTAGTGGCCGAAGGCAGTCGCTCGAATCAGAGAATGATGTTTCAACCGGCGCCACTCACGGTATCCAACGTTTTCGCGAAACTTAAGGAAATTGCACAGATGACGGGAACGTCGGTAATTATTGGACCAAATTGGTCCTTCTAAATCATTGAACTACCTGATCTTTCCAGTTGGGTTTTGACTTGTTGTTTGGGTTTGTTGAACAGTCCGTGGGGAAAAAAGTCGACAGAATACAATCGCTCTTCGTCGCTTGTCGTTTTACGGAAGCGAGATATCTCATCAGGTCTTTGGCGGGAAAGCTCAGGATAGGTCTCGCCGAACAGTCAGTTTTGCAAGTAAGTGAACGGACTAAAAACTGATGTTTGCCTCAAAAAAACGCAAACGCCGATCGTCCTATACGATTTCGATGCCGGCTCTCGCACTGTCTTGTTTGGATTCGGCCTGTACTAACCCAAACCCAAACAAGCGAACAGAAACGTTGATCGACCTGTACGCTTTTGTCGCAGGCTCTCGCACTGGCCTGTGCAATGACACCACCGGAACAAGAATATCCACAAGAAATTTTGAACGCTAGTAAAAAACTCGGAAGTGAAGCGTTCAAGCAAAAGTACGATGAAATCGCTTTAATTATCAAGACGACCTACTGGTGAGCTCCATCGAACAAAGTCTACATTTCAATACATTCCATCACATTCGATTCCATCGTTTATTTTTTTCTCCTTTGTTGCAGCGAATGTCCAAACTTCGACATGGTGATACCCGTACTGTTGGAAGACGGCGTGAAGGGACTGCCGGAGAAGTGCAAGCTCACACCGGGTGTGCCACTCAAACCAATGCTGGCGCATCCTACCAAGGGCGTCCAGGAAGTGTTGACGCGATTCGAGGGTCTAAAGTTCACCTGCGAGTGGAAGTACGACGGTGAACGTGCGCAGATTCACATAGCCGAGAGCGGTGACGTGAGGATATACAGCAGGAATCAGGAGAACAACACGAGCAAGTATCCGGACATTATAGCCAGGTTGAACAACACACGGAGCGACGAGGTGAAAAGTTGCATACTCGATTGCGAGGCGGTCGCTTGGGAACGCGAGAAGAAGCAGATATTGCCGTTCCAGATACTCAGCACGAGAAAGCGAAAGGTACGATTCCACGTGTTGCCACAAACACGCGGTTGATCTCTGTGGAAACGATTTGTTGAACGATTCGCTTTGCGCTGATCAGGACGCGAACGAGGCGGACATCAAGGTACAGGTCTGCGTGTTCATGTTCGACCTTCTGTACCTGAACGGGGAGCCTCTCGTGAAGGAGCCCTTCTCCAAACGTCGCCAACTGTTGCGCGAGCATTTCAAAGAACGCGAGGGAGAATGGTATTTCGCGACGAGCCTCGACACAACGAAGATGGAGGAAGTCCAAGATTTTCTCGAAGTTTCCGTCAAGGGTATACACGATTTCCGGCCATCGTTCGACTCTCCTCATGATTGGACATGGTACTGAGTAACGTTTAACCTTTCAAGGCAATTGCGAGGGTCTCATGGTGAAGACTCTGGACGAGGACGCGACTTACGAAATTGCGAAAAGATCGCGCAACTGGCTGAAATTGAAGAAGGACTATCTGGAGGGAGTCGGCGACACTCTGGACGTTGTCGTTATCGGTGGCTACATTGGAAAAGGCAAAAGGACGGGAACGTACGGAGGCTTCCTCCTCGCCTGTTACGATCAGGAGAACGAGGAGTATCAGAGTCTCTGCAAGGTGAGGGGGCTCGGAGATTCGGTTTAATTCCAATTCCTCGAGTTTTTGAGGACCCCGAACAACGTAGGGGACAAAAAACTATTCTCATTCGTTTGTTCGCGCCCCAATGATTCTTCATCATTGCAGATCGGCACGGGCTTCAGCGAGGAAGATCTTCAGAAGCACACGGAACTTCTTAAAGCAAGCGTGATAGCGCAGGCCAAGCCTTACTACCGATATGACACTTCCCATGAACCGGATCACTGGTTCGACGCCACCCAAGTCTGGGAAATCAAATGCGCCGACCTCTCACTGTCCCCAGTCCACAAAGCAGCAGCGGGCATAGTGAGCAGCCAAATTCTCTCTTTCGTTTCTTTTTAATTTTTCAACGAAATAATTTCAACGCACTTGTCCGCTTTCCCAGGTTGATCCCGAGAAAGGAATATCGCTGAGATTTCCGAGATTCATTCGCGTTCGCGAAGACAAAAATCCCGAGGACGCGACCTCGGCTCAGCAGGTCGCCGATTTGTACAAGAGCCAGGAGCAAATAATGAACCAAGCCTCATCGACGAAAATCAACGACGAGGATTTTTATTGATAATGCAATCGTTTCTGATCGACGCAGAACGTGAAAATTCATAGGTATGAAATTGTACCGCGAGCGAGTGTTAGCGAATCATGTTCCGAAGGGCGTTGAAGAAATATGTTTTTCATCGCGTGATATCGCTTTTTTGTACGTTCAATAATAAAAAAGACTCATTTTCATATTTTGATGGGGATTTTGGTTGACGTGGGTTGATTCTTCATCGTTTACTATTTCGATAAAACGAAAGCGACTTATCTAGAGCGTTGGAGATTAACTTCTCCGAATAATCGATTGATTATTGTACGAGAATTTGTCCCTAGTTCTCCGTGTATCATGAGCATTGTTCATAACATAATATGATAGATTATAATATCACAATCTTTGAAAATAATATAGAAAAGAATAAAAAATTTCCGTGTACAGAGAGTAAGGTACAAAATGATCGAAAATATATTTTATATCTTGAAGCACTTTTTTTTTTTTTCAAAGTAATATAATAAACAGCAGGATATTTGTTATGTGTAAATAGAGTATATTTTTATTTATTTTCAATTAACAAATAACGTGGGTCCGAGGACCGTTGGTCCATCTTGACAAACGATCTCGTTTGGGTTAATGAGTATTTTGCATTATTTGGTAATACACGTGGATAAACGATTAACATTATTTTTTTTTGACAAATTGTGGACAACTTTTTTGGAATTGCGACATTAGGTGCCACATGTCGCTAACGCCATCTTTGAGACGCCGCCACACTACAATCTAAGCTTAGCAAACGTGTCCGGGCCAAGCGGACCTATCCCCTCTGTCGGATTGTTCTCGAACCCTGTCGCAAGTCGGCCGTGCGAAAAAAAAAACATAAAATCGAGACGAAAAGCCGCGTTGAATAAAAATTAGTGATCGCCGTTGTCGCGAGCCAATTAAGTCCTGAGTAAATGTAACCGCGGAGCAAATTTTGGTGGTCGATCGATAGAGAGGAGGTCGGAACTTGAGAAACGGGCGGGGCACATGGTTCGGTGTAATGTCTTCATACACTTTTTCGCAGAAGATCTTTAAGCCTACGCCGCCCCAGAAGGGCAGCTTTCCCCTCGATCACCAGGGCTACTGCAAGGGTGTTATGATAAAATACATGCGATGCCTCCAAGAGAACAAGAGCAACAACACACCCTGCAGGGATATCGCCAAGGATTATCTCGAATGTAGGATGGACAACGAACTTATGGCTCGCGAGGAGATGTCCAAGCTCGGATTCGCCGATAACGAAAAACTAGCTACAACCCGGACGTAACGATACCCCGCGCAATTAAACGATATACAACAACATAGCGATAACAGATCGAACGAAGCTGATAACGAACATAACGAATTGTAACGTATTATTGTAATAGCAAAATTCAGCCCCCATCCGGCGAGTCAGACCAAATATTTTTCATTCGCGGTTCCAATAGTCCCGCTGATCGTCCAAAAGCGTCCATAATCACTAGTAGACTCGTAGATTCTTTTTTGCCCGACTGTCGAAGATACTCGCTGTTCCGACTGTCGGAGTCTGCACTACCAGCAAGTAGAAGCACCGCCGAAAGCAAGTGTGGAGTATCGTTTTGACTCGACGCTCCTGTGAAAGATTCTTCAAACTCCGCCAATATTTTCACGCATTTACACCGCACGATCGCTTCAAACTGAGCTCCGACCGCATATCTTCGTGCGGGAACGAATATACTACACGCATTTTCTTCATTTATATTGTCTCTGAGAACTCAACGGTTGAGCGAAACGACTGAACGCTTGAGCGCAATTTATGAAAAAAATATATATATCGAGTTAAGAGTATACACGAATATACGGAAAGAATTGCAAGTGCGCTTAGAATTGAAGGATAATAAGGAAAGAAGCTCAAGAGGAAGAGAAGCTGAGAAAAAGAAGGGTGATAATAATTGTGATTTTGTAACGAAGAGAAAAGAAAAGAAAAAAAAATGTCATCTCGCAAAAAAGTTCTGATCGGCTGTACGGGTAGCGTGGCAACGATAAAGCTGCCGTTGCTGTGCGACAAATTATGGCGGCACAATATCGAGCTGCGTGTGGTGGTGACCGAGCACGCCAAGCATTTCCTCAAGGATGCCGAATTGCCGCCTGGCACTCAGATACTCTCCGACACGGTCGAGTGGGCAGCCTGGCAGGGCCGTGGCGATCCTGTTCTCCACGTAGATCTGGCCAAATGGGCGGATGTCTTTCTCATTGCGCCTTTGGACGCCAATACGCTGGGCAAATTGGCCAGTGGCATTTGTGACAATATACTGACTTGTGTGGCTCGTGCTTGGGACATCAACAAGCCGCTGCTGTTTTGTCCTGCGATGAACACCATGATGTGGGAACATCCAGTCACCGCACCTCAGGTCAGTCGACCGAGCCTTACCGCGAAGATTTTGGAAAAGCTAGCCGGATAGCTGAAAATACTTGCACGATTTCAGGTGGCCAAGCTCAAGTCCTGGGGATACAAGGAGATCGGCTGCATAACGAAGACCTTGATGTGCGGCGATACCGGAATCGGCGCCATGGCTGAGGTCGATACGATCGTTCAGGCAACCCTTAGATCCATCAATCCTTGGGATCCGTACTCACCGCCCGAAATGCGGTCTTGAATAGCCAAATTACGAGAACATCGAAGAAGTGAAAAATGGCAAAGAAACAAAAATATCAGCGCACGCATCGAAGTAGGAAAAAAATTCAGAAATTTATTGTTGTTGAAGGAAACGTTGTAGAATGGGACAAATAAAATCGTCGCGTGTTTGGTAATCGCCTCTTCGATTGTACGTTTAGGCGCTTTTCTCTCGTTACACTTTTTACTCTCGTCTACTTGTCCTTTCGGCGCGTTTACTGAGAGTGAAAAAGAACGAGGATTTTTCAGCATGAAAAGGCGCAGGTAGAAAATCAAATCGAACAATTAAGAAAGGCGAACAGTATTTTCATTAATTTGGAATTTTATTTTTCACTATCGTACATACAAAAGGGTTTATCGGTCGTGATCCTGACGATCACGTTGTAAAAAGTCTCATCGCTCGCGAAATGGCGAAATTACATTGATTATTATTTTTTTTTTACGAACGACTCATCGTACCTGTTTATAAATATATTTTTTATAATCGGACATAGTCATTCGTTATTTTACAATATACATAATCGTTCCTATTCAATATATTTGCTAACTATGCTTTTATTTTTATTATTTTTTCTCATTAACGTAAAATATCACAGTTTATAAAACTGATGCACTCTGTTTATTTTATTTCGGTTTCGTCTTATCTTTTCTTTGTTTTTCGCTCAAAGTGCTATTGGATGTTTGTGTAAACGGGCTAAAAATAAGACGAAGCGCGATGCTTCGTATTGGCGGTTTTCCTTCTTGTGTCTTTGCGGTTCGTTCTCGTGAACGGGATTCCGGGGACCGGTATAAATTAAACAGTGAACTAGTTGCGATAAAATTTGCGCATATATACGTATGTGTATATATACAGGATGATTCACAACTATCGGGGTTCGTTTTTTTCCGGTAAAAAACAATAAACACGGAAACTCACTCCGCAAATCGATAATACGATTCAATAATTTTCGTTTATTATTTAATAGTTTAAGAAAAAAAAATCGCGCGTCAGCGAGTACTGTGCCATTGTTTACTCAGCGCCGAAATTTGGACGCGAATATCCCGGCCAATTTTCGTCGCACAATAGAAAGAAGCATATTGCTCGCATAGTCAATCTGCGTGCTCACCAAGGACTGATACTGCCGTCATGTGGAAGAAGGCGGCATCTACAAAAAAAAATTGAAAATGCGTTTTTGGTTCCGTTGGAGTCAGTATAAAATTTCCCATCGTTCTGTATAGTAAAACGCATTTTCGATTTTTTTTGTAGATGCCTTCCAAATGACGGCAGGATAGCTGTGAACCTCTTTGTATATATAAATATACATACACACGCATGAAGTATAAAGGAAAAAAAAACACTTTTTAAAATGTGTATAAATTGTGTATAAAAATACTCGTTGAGTATGCAATAGCGCATCCTCGACTTTGGGGGTTCAATTATCGATGATAGAATGTAAGAAAAAAATCTTTCTTCATTGCTATTTGGCAGTACGACATTTGTTACTTCTGTATCTCATTTTATAGTTGGAACGAATTATTCCTCTTCAAAAGTAATAATGTGACGCTTAACGAGCGCGTGTCAACGACGTATTAAGTGATTGGCGAAAAATGTTCTCTCATTTCTCAACGGGTACACATTTGACCGGTAGACAGCAGTAATCGTAAAGCGTATACTAAACAACCTTTTTTTCCGCATTAGACAGACACTCGTCTCCAATATTGATCGTCTCTGCGCAACACAGAGAGAGATAGAGAGCGAGAGAAAGTTCTACGATATCCTTATGGAGACGAGAGTTAAGAGGGCGAGTACCGCCACGCGGAGGAAATTCGGTATGTCCCGGCTCGGCGATCCGCTCAGTACTACTCTGGATCTTCGAGGCAGATCCACGTCGTTCGTTTCCATTTCCGGTTCGCAACCCATCCAGAAGGTTGCCGACGGTTTCTGTCGCTCGTGGACCACCTTCATCCTCATGTCGTCGAACTCCCAGTAGCCCTTGCCTTTGAAAAAGTACGTCTTGCCTGGTGGGATAAACGGAAGTGGAAGGAATAAAAGTTGCCGAGGTATGACAGTTTACAATGAGACCCAAAGTCTCGTTGATCGACGTACCGTCGGTCCATTGGAAGACCGCGTCGATGTTGTAACCAACGCCGGCGAACATGCTCATGTCCCGCGGGTAATCGTACTCTGTTCTATTTATCGCCTCGTCGAACCTGCCGGTCAAACGAAAGTTTGCATTAGGAAAAAAAAGGGACGTGAGCACGTTGTCGTAGCCCGTTGGAGTGCAAATGAAGGAGGAACGACACTCACCTCCAGTACATGGTCCCGCTGAAGAAGTACGTTCGGCTGTTGTGTCCCCAGACCATGGCCCCGTCAACTTTCTCAAGGCTCTCCGGCAGCCCTAAAGCACTTATCGGCTGCGGATAACCGCGCATTATGTTGTTGCCGTGAAAGACGTAGTAGTAACGCCCGATGAAGAAGACGATCTTTTTGTCGAGTCTCTCAAAAACCGCGTCCACGTGATCGATGTCCTCAGGGAGGTTGAAAAGCCGCGTTATCTCCGCTGGATAACCCTCGTACAGGCCGTTGTCACCGATCCTCCAGAGATACTGGAAACAAATGGTCGTATCGAGGCTGATGATTTTTGAGAAAATTCTACGGCCCGGATAATTTGGTGGACTTTGATTAGTGAGGGGGGGGGGGGGCATCGCAAATGTTGCTGATTTTAGGGGGTTACTTTCCTCTGGTATTTTGAGAAAATCGCTTTATTATTGGTGATCATTGCGTAACGTTTATATGCGTTGAAAAAAAAATTGAGAACTAATCTAGAGACGGAGTTTGTTTGGGTTTCAGTTGTGAGGGTAAATGTGGCCTCAAATGGGTTTTTCTCGAAACTACATTTTTCAAAGACAGACGTACGATAACTCGAAAAGTTTTTAAAAATTGTTTTCAATGCAGTTTTATTTTAATCTTCTGAAATAAATTCTTTATAGCCTGCCGACGCATTTTAAGATTTTGCGATGATTGACACGAGAACGGACGATGTGACTGTGAGTTGTAAGAATTTTTTTATTAAAAGATTTAGATCCTTGGAATATCACTATAACGTAACTTTAAAAAAATCTTCTAAGATGTTTTAGATCCATTAACCTAAAGCCTGGAAAACGTATATGGCCACGAATAATTTATTGTTAGATGAATAAGAAGAAAATTCGGTTAGTCAAAATAGCAATGAAAAATGCATGATGGATATTTTTCCGGACACGTCTATTTACCGATTGAGGGGTCTGCTGAAGCTTGAAATTCAGAAAATACGATCTTTGTACTGCCTTGTTTTATAGCCTAGGGTCACAACTCACATTTGCAACAAAGATTTGGTGAAAGTTCCAAAAATTAACCTTGTTAAACCGATTTTCGCCAAGGGTCAGCCCACTGCGCTACGGCGAACCGCCGCACTGCGATCAACCTTTTTTCTTTTGCTTTTTTCTCGAACACTGTGTTTTAGGAACGGTCGTATCTCAAGATTTATTCCTCCGATCCATTCCAAATTCGAACAGAGCACAGTTTATAACATTTTCTATCGTATGACCGGAAGATCTTTCATGTTTGTCCATTTGTTAAAAAAAAATGATTAATGTTTTTTTGGTGGAAAATCGACATTTTTTCCTAGAGCTCGCCATTTTCGTAATTATCTAAATTTCAATAAAGTATCTTGTTCAAAAGGTTCATGATTCATGATACAAAAGTTCAAGGTTCAAGGTTCATGATACAAAAGGTTCAAGGTTCATGATACAAAAGGTTCATGATTATAACAGAAGTACATTTATTATTTTTCACTTCAGATGGACTAGTTGTCGGAAGCGCCTGCATCGATGGGCCATGCAGCAACGGCGGCACTTTTTAAAAATAATACTAACCCCATTGTTCGTCAGTATAATTTTTTTCAAACTCAAATTTGGCAAGACTATGTATCAATTGAGTGTAAAACCCGACTTCGGTGTCGCAATACTTGCATCAGAAAATAATATTCAAACTCGACCGTTTTTTCATGTTTAGTTCGCGGTGATGCCACCAGACGGTGCTGCCAGATGTGTGTACTGAAAATTCGGTCGACTCACCCTGCCCTTGAATATGTATATCTCCCGCCGTATGACGCTAATGGCGTCGTAGCTGGTGTCGCACTTGTCGGGCACATTGTTCCGGGGCGTCGGGGTGTACCGGTGCCTCGTCCTGTAAGTGGGCGAGACGGGAGCGAGCGTGGTCGTGGTGGTCGTATGATGCTTGTGAGGTTTTCGCGGCCTCGGTGGTCGATACTCCGGTCGCTCGGTCCTGTAGTCCGGTTTTATGGGATAACGATCATGCGGGCGACCGTATCTGTCGTCCGGAGGGTAATGATTGGGTCGCGTTGGTCGCGTCCTCCATGGCCTTCGGCTGGTCGTCGTCCTCTGCGTCGTCGTCGTTGTCGTTGTAGTTGTCGTCGTAGGTGGTGCTTGACCTCCGGGGAAATTCGCCCAAGGTCTGTCCTCCGAAGCGCCTGAAAGCCACACATTGGTAAGAGTCTCGCAAACAATGTACGCCGATAGTCAACTTCGTATCCTGTAGGATTTCTGTGTCTGGGCGTCGTGGGTTATATGCTTGCGATAAACTTTAAAACGGAGGAATTCACGTCAATGGGATTTTCACTGAAATAATCGTTGAAATATGAATTCGCAGAATTTTTTGTACAGGGGGCCAAACTCTATAGGGGAAACGGTAGAAGCGTCAGTGCAAATGTGAAAAGTTCCGGTTCAGAGTTTGACCGCCAGGGTCGCTCCGATAGCGAGAGGCCGGGCGATATAGTAATAGACAGAGCAGTGAGCCAAAGTGACCGCGACACTGCGAACCCTTAAAAAAGTGAAAATTGAAGAGAAGCAACCAAAGGACTAATTCATCCGGACGAATAATCCGAAAACGTTTTTCGTAACATAATTGCTGTCATACCAGAAACAGGAGAACAAACATCGTCAGTATTTGGAAAACAAAGAAAATTATTCACAGATGTAAAGGATTGAGATTGGTACGTTGTTTCAATTATGAATTATTTCTCATTATACATGTGCTGATATGTGCTGATAATGGACGACACTAGAAAAGTTACTAGCAATTATATGAAATGTTGAAAGGAGCATTGTACGAGCAAATAAAAATACTAGAGAACTATAATTCCAGGGAACACAAGTTTAGGCACATTGTAACGTAGTCACTAAAAATTCCTGAGGGAGGCTTGTATTGTAGAAGTTACTAACAATTCTTGTAGAAACTTTGTATTATAAAAGTTACCGGAGGTTCTACAGTTCGAGGGAATCCAAACTTGGTTAACTATAATGGAAAAGTAACTGGAAATGTCAGAAGGACCATTGTTTTGTAAACGTCATTGAAGGTCCTAGAGAACTACAATTCTCGGAAATGAGAACGAGCGTTGCACTGTAAAAGTTACTGGAGGTCCTGGAGAACTATGGCTCTAGGAAATGAGTGCACCGATCATTAAACAGTGAAATATTGTCGAAATATCAGAACAAGTGTATTCTAGCAGTTACTAGAGGCCCTAGAGAAGTCTAGTTCCAGGGGATTAGAACTTCGTTCCTTGTAATGCTGAAAGTTCTTGAAATGCTCGAAGAATCATTGTATTGTAAAAGTTATGAGAGGTCTAGGGAACTACAGTTCTAGGGAATCACAACTTGGATCATAATGTAAAAGTTACGATAAATTTCCGGAGGACCAGTGCATCGTAGTAGTAACGTAAAAATGTTACTATGATTTCCAGTAGGAAACATTTGCCGTGAAAGTTATAAGAAATAGTATTAGAAATTTACATCTATACAAGGTTTGAAGTTCCACCAAAAACATATGAATAACTTTTAATTCGTATACACTCCTTATACTTAACATTGTACCCGTATTTGTATTGCATACTTTTGGCCAACATCGAGAACAAATGTCACGTTCTTGTTAAGATACGCGTATATGACAAATCGGACTCGATCGACCCCAGCGCCGCTCGAGTGAAACCTTATTTTCACAATTGCGCGGACGCTTCAAAGATCTTGGCGCGTGCCTTTAGGGTACTTCTAGCGTACGAGTGAAGAGCCGTACGAAGAGCCGCACAAAGAGGAGACACCGAGAGCCATATATCAGCAATAGGCAGTATCACGTGGCGCCTCGGTAGGCTTTTTTCTTTTACGTTCAACTTGGGCCAGAGTCGAATCTTTTTCCGATAAAGTTCTCCAGTTGAAGTCGAAACTTTTCCAGCCATTTCTAGTACCTCTAATATCTTCACAAAGATTTGAAGTATCCTCAAACATATCAAAGTCGTATTTGCAGCATGGATGGATCGCGTTAGACTAGCCTGGATCGAGCGCAGCCCGGACATTGTTATTCGCGTCGGGAAGCAAATTCTCCCTGCAAATAATAAACGTTGTCGAGGCGAAAAGTGTGCGAGCAGAAGAGTTCACGAAGAAGTGCGACGGGTGGAATAAAAAAAAGAAGCGCACTGTTGGCGGAAACACTCGCCCCGTAAAAAGTTTACGCTGTTTTCGAATGAAAGAAAAAAAAGAAAAAATCTTACGAACCGTCGGAAGAAGCGAATTTATGAAAATCGGCGTAAAGGGGGATGGGGCGAAGAGGTTTTATCCCGGAGCAAGCACGGCCAAAATAAGACAACTGGCAGTTCGGAAGCGCGGGTGTGAAAATGTTTTGGAAACACGGCGGTCGTGGCCGTGGGAAAATCTCCTCGTCGTGCGAAGTTCGAGTGCCGGAGTAGGAGGACCGTAAAGTCGGGCGTGGGAGATACCAGAGGAGAGTTAAACACTACGCTTCCGTTTATCCGATGTAAATCGTGGCGCAAGCACCTTGAGAGTGGCTATCACGTCATTTAAGGTAGTACGTGCACGAACCTTCTCATTAGAAAAAAATTGATTTTTTTTGTATGCTGTAGTGGAGACTATGTGGAGCGTGTGTGTGCGCGTGCGTGTGTGTGTGTGTGTGTGTGTGTGTGTGTGTGTGTGTGTGTGTGTGTGTGTGTGTGTGTGTGTGTCCTAGTATGTGTACGTGCGCACATGCTTTCGGAATTTTCCCTCCGCACACATTTTCAGGCGCACGCAATTACAACGCATTCCCCTATCCCTCCCCTCTATGCTGCCTTTCCGCTGTAGCGCGCACCTGATTGGCTATTTATTTTAATTCATAATTAATTATCTATTCGTCTGATCAAAAAATGACTAAGGACTTTTCGTTTCAGAATTTTTTTTCCTACCAGATGCTAGAAGGGCGTATGTTACCTCTGGGACACCCTGTAAATATCGCGAGTACAAATAAGTCTCCGCCATTTGACAAAAGATGGCCCCACCAGGAGATTATGGTTGAAATTGTCAGATGTAAAACGTCATATCGTTAGGTTAGACATCTGGCAAGACCATAACCTTGAAATATTAGCGACATTGTATCAGCAGGACATAATTTTTTCTCGTGCGGATATAAAAAAAAATTATAAAAAAAATTATCAACAAAAAATTATGAAAATCCTATGCATTGAAGAAGGCTGGCGACAGAACTACCTCAAGTGAGAGAGATTGTCGTGAGTGGTTTCAAAAGTTTAAGAACGGTGATTTTTGACGTCGAAGACAAAGAACGTAGCGGAAGACCGACAGTGTATGAAGATGCGGAATTGGAAGCTTTATTGGAGGGAGATTTGTGGCAAACGCAAGAAGAACTTACATTAGGAGTGACTCAACAAGAAATTTCACATAGTTTAAAATCGTTGGGAATTATTCAAAAGCGAGGAAATTGAGTTCCATGTGAACTGGAGCCGAGAAACGTTGAACGCCGATTTTGCGCACGCGAAATGCTGCTTGCCAGGCATAGGTCAAAACCTACTTGGAAACACTCATTGGGAAGTTTTATCCCACCCGCCGTATTCACCAGAAATGGTTCTCTCTGACTATCATTTATTTCGATCGATGACGCACGGCTTGTCGCAGCAGCACTTCACATCTTATTAGGATACCAAAAATTGGCTCGATTTGTGGATAGCCTCAAAAACGTGAAGCGTTCTTCGGGCGCGATATCCATATGCGGCCAGAAAGATGGGAAAAAGTAGTGGCTAGCAATGGAGATTACCTTGAATAAAACATAAAGTACCGTTCTTTCACAATAAATGCCCAATTTTTGAAAGAAAAAATGGCGGAGACTTATTTGTACTCCCAATATATATATATATATATATTACCGGCGAAAAGTTTCCGGACAAAAATTCAAAAATGTTACGGAACGATTTTTCATGCCATTTCGCCGCTAGTTGATTTAAAGGAATTCACGTTCATTCTGTTAATTTTTTTTTTACCACAGTACCCTTTTTCGAAAACGACTATTTTTCGCCTTTTCTGGTGGATCCCGTTTACAGACAACATTTTTTTATGCATTTCTTTGATCGGAATCACAAAGGGGGAAGGTCAAGCTTCAATTTTGTTTTTTTTAAAGCTTTGTACGTTTTTTTTCGAAAAATATTTTGATTTATTGAAAAAAAGAGACAGTTTAAAGAATAACGTGCAACGCGAAAACGACAAGGATTCTAGGAAAACCTCAACATAGTAAAAAGTTGAAACGGCTTTCGTTGAGTTCACGAAAAATGTTTCAGACTTTTTTCCGCAATTTTTCACGTATTTTCGCTAAAAAATCAGATTTAGTTACCGTAACTCGAGAACTAAGGGGTTTGTGGTAGAGTTTCAAAAAAGTAAAAAATTGTACTTGTCTATTTTCAACGCAATAGAATTATTTCAGATTTTTTGTCGACATTTTTTTCCCCGTTAAAGTTGTATACTTTTCTAGTCACGTCAATCGATTGAAGTCAACCAATTTTTAACAATCAATTCTGACGAAATTGTTTTTACAAGAAGTGATATTTTTCGTTCATTTATAATCCGACTAGACTATACGTGACGAAAACTATAAAGTTTTAACGGGGGAAAAAATGTCGAAAAATCTAAAATGATTATATTACGTTGAAAATGAAAAACAAAAACAATTTTCTCCTCTCTTGAAATTTTACAATAAACCCGTTAGTTTTGGAGTTACGATAATTAAAACAACTGATTTTTTACCGAAAGTAGGTGCAAAAAAAATATTTCAAATAAATTCACGCGAACTCAACGAAAACCGATTCAACGTTTTTACTATCGTGAGATTTTCCTTAAATCCTTGGCGTTTCCGCGTTACACGTTATTTTTCAAATTGTCTCTTTAAAAAAAAATATATATAGATATTAAAAAAAAATCGTACGAGGCTTAAAAAAACAAAATTGAAGCTTGAGTTTCCCCCTTTATGTTTCCGGTCAAACTGCATAAAAAAATTAAGTCTGTAAACGGGGTCCACCAGAAAAGAAACAAAATAAGGCGAAGAATCGTCGTTTTCGAAAAAGGGTATTAATTGTAAAAAAAATAGTAAAATAAAAAAAACGGATGGTGGATTCCTCCCCTTCAAAATGCCGTTTATTAAATGCATTTATGTACATTGGCGAAATGGCATGAAAAAACGGTCTGGAATTTTTTTGAATTTTTGTCCCGAAACTTTTCACCGGTAGTGTGTGTGTGTGTGTGTGTGTGTGTGTGTGTGTGTGTGTATTTGTGTGATGCGATGTAAATCTATATAAAAAAATTAAAAATGCGTTTAAACTAATTAATTAATATTAAGTTATTAACTATATGCAAAATCAGTTAATATTAATTTATTAATGCTATAAAAAATAAATACTATGAAAATGATATAATTATATAATAATATTAATAAAAATTGGGTATTCATTTTTCATAGGATTAATAAAATTGATATGAATCCCCAAAAACTACATATACGTATGTGTATACATATACGATTTTCACTATCGAAAATTTTTTTAAACCTTGCACGCCTCGCTCTTATTATTGGGTATCGAGGTAATAATTCATTGAGGTTCGATGGAGGATAAACACTGGGCGATTCGTCATTCGTATCGTACTGACCATACATCTGCTCGATTCCGTGTCTATCGTCCTCGGGAAGTTTGTAGTCCTTGGTAAGTCCCTGATACCAGGGATACATGAGAGCACCGCGAACCGAGCTGTGCGCAAGACCGAGCGAGTGGCCAAACTCGTGGGCAGCCACGGCGAACAGACTTGTACCTGCAACAAACAAGGTAACAACGTCGTGTATCCATACATATGCATGTGTGTGTGTACATATATATAGGCGTGGACGCGCATATAGCTGTCTACCGGATAAACATGGGTAGGACGATACGCGTGGGCTGACGTTTATCGTCCGTCCGCCCTCTCCCCTGTTCCCTTTCTGCACGGTCTATCGTAAACGCTATCTATATGTATGTACAAACATCGAATATAAGATCTGCGCCGGTGTTTCCCTGACAGGTGTTTAGCCGACAACGGGATCTCTGTGTGTCGGGGGTGTCTCTTGTTTCTGCACGTTTAAAGCGGAAATGTCTCATACGAATGGGCACGTATAAATATGAATATGGTAGATATAAATATTGATATTCCAGGAGCGGGAGAGATGGAGGGAGAGGAAGAGAGAGTTTATGGAACGAGAGGATTTTACGATTGAAAATGGACAAAATGCAATCTGAGACTTGTAAATCGTCGTTTTATCTCTGCCCGGTGCAATGGGCAAACGGCAATATTCGAGGGAGTGAGATAGCGAGAGAGACGGAGAGAGGAAGTAGAATGGAAGGAGCGTGTTATCCGGTAGACTAATACCAAAGCTTTCACGATAATCCGAAGACGTTCCCATTGACGCCGGGAGAAATGGAAATGTGCAAACAGCTGCGATGATCCCGGTGCAGGGAATGAGGTTATAACGAGCGGGAGGGAGGGGGGGAGAGGGAGAGAGAGAGAGTTCACGTTGCATCTACAACGTGCCGCCGGTGAAGCTTCGCTTCTTTTTTCATTATACGATTCTTGTATATATAACACCGGCTAAGTTTGTTTTTCGAGTGCTGTTTGTTTGTTTGGGTTGACCGGTTTTATTTTCTGTTGTATGACGGTTCGATTCTTTTGGTTTGGGATTTGTTGTCGGGTTCACTCGTTTGTTTGCTTCGTTTGGGTTTGGTTGTTTTCGTTTTAATGGCTTTGATTGTTTGTCCGTTCTGATTTGTTCGTTTGTTTTGCTTGGGAGTAATTGCTTTCGTTTTCGTATTTGAGTGTGTTTGGGTTTGATTTTTTGGTTGTTCCAGTTGGATTGTTTTGTTTCGGTTCGATTGCTATTGTTTGCGGTTGTTTTTTTGTTGCTGCTTGGGTTACATTATTTTTGTTTTTTCGGTCGTGCAAGTTTGTTTTGGTTTATTTCGTCTTTCCAGTTTGTTTGGATTTATCCTTTTTCTTCCATCTTGCGTGGTTGTTTGGGTTTAAGTGTTTTTAATTGGTTGTTCCAGTTTTTTTTGTTAGGCTTTGATATTTCATGTTTGTTCGGTATTTTCAGAATTCATCTTTATTTGTCCACAAACGCAAACTCAGCGTTTGTTCGTTGGAGCGTGTTTGTTTGCTGTCTTCTCCCTTACTTCTACCTCTTCTCTCTGTCTCGTTCCCCTTATCACCCTCAACTCCTAGCAACATTCCCAATAATTTGCTACTATTCCGAAAAAGCGCTAACAAACATGAATCAAATCGCGACAAGCCTTCCCAGAACGAATGCGAAAAATGAGCGGGGATTATTGGCACTGCGCAGTGTATACCCTGCCGGCAAGTGGAAATTCCCCCTTATCGAATACACCAGAAGACGAATCTTAAACTTCGGAAAAAAACGTCCAAACGGACGCCGTAATCGTTTTTCGATTACTGCTATACGAGGAGGGAGAGGAACGAAATTTTTTCTCTACGATGATCACTCCTTTGGGAAGAACGGAAAAAAGGAAGACGGTGCGGACAAAGTTGTCGTCCTCGCGAGGTCTTCGTCTCGAATACATCGATATTCCGATGGAACATCGAATGATAAAGCTTCGCCGATTATATATATATATATATATATATATATATATATACACATATATGTACAGAGTGGCCCTAAACGTGACTCACCTCTCTCTATCTTCTACGATCTTTTTGACTGTTCGAGAAAAAAACATCTTCTATTTTTCACTTTTGTGCATGTATTTTCCTCGCGATTTTTTGTTACCTGTGTTATTGTTATGAGGTGCACTGCTGAGCGATAAATAAATGTCGAAGTGAACACTAACGTCGACGCCTTAGATGTTGATCAAAAGTTGTGGAAAAAGCGTCGAGAGGATGTCACTAAAGTTCAGATGATAAAAAAGTACTTATACCAGTCAAAATGACTCCCAATTGCTCTAAAAAACTTTCAAGAGGAAAGTAATACACGAAAGAGGAAAAAATAAGAACCTGTACCAGGAAAAATCGAAGGAGCAATTTAAAAAATGTTTTTTTTCCCGAAAAGTAAAAAGGATTGTAGCTCATAGGTGGAGGTGATTCGGATAGGTATTGATACGAGGCTTTTACGTTGTTCTTTTGGACGTCACTTTTCGAGCCACCCTGTATATATACGTATCAATATCCGTCGTTTCGAAGTTCTTACGACTAGTCCGATAGGATAAGTTTATTCCCGAGAGAATCGTCGTCGAGGGAATTCAACGCGGAGAAATAAATATCGTAATTTATTCTCGTATCCTTTGCGCGCACCAAGTGGATTCTTTCCCCACTTGTCGATACTAATGGTTTCGCTCTTTTTTCTTCCATTTTTATTATTATTACGCGCTCAAAAGCCGCCGTTGCAAAAAAAAATGACTTGGCCCTTATATGAGATAAAAGTGTTCGCGAGGGAGAAATAAAATAACGAGGACGTGTAAGTTCTTTAGTTTGCATTTGTTTTAACTGGCTTTTGTTGCACGTACCTTCCTCGTTGCTGTCGTTCTCCAGTAGCCATATCTCTTCCTCGTCGAAGTGAGCGTCGCCACCGCGATCGCGGCCCGGAAAAAAAGCGTGCGCCAAAATCTGACCCCTGCCGTCGAACGGATATCCGTCGCCGTGAAAACCCCTGCGAGAAGGAAGGTAATTGTACATTTTTATACGCGCATACATGTATATATAGATGTAGGTTTCGGGTTATAATGAAGAGCGCTCGGAGCACTTCGATAAAAAAAATCCGGGATTTTTTTTACTGTTACAAGTGAAATAATTGAAAGGCACGTGTTCCTTTTGGTGGTGCGAATTAGAAAGAATGTTTCCGCGCGTTTGGAAGCGTGAATTCAAATGTGCGTGGTTGTGTGAGCGTATATGTTACAGTTAAAAGTCGTTGTTAGTTTAAATGCGTTTTGCCTAGTGAAAACTAGAATTTACTGATATATAAATTTGAATTTTAGTTTGGGTTCACTTAATTTTGTATTTTATTTCTTTGTATATATTCGATTCGATATGTTTGGGTTTGTCCCAGTTAAAACTAGAATTTACTAATAAATACATTTGTTTTCGTTTGTTTGCGTTTATTTAATTGTTTTATTCAATTATTTTCTTTTCATTTATTTCTGTATCAGTAAATTGTAGATTTTATTAGGGAAAACGGGTTTCAACTGTAACATATTTATGTGTGTGTATAAATGTATATGGGACTTTTTGGGAATTTTTGGTTTTCCTGATTTTTTTGGTAAAATTGTACCCTATGAAGGGAATATCCACACCAATTTTTAGATTTTCATCTCTTCTCTTTTAGGAGTTATAATTTTCCAAAAAATGTCGCTTTCGCAAGTTTTGGAAACGTTTAAACACTCATAACTCCTGAACTAATTGAGATATGGACAAATGTCGCTCTACAATTCATTTTCATTTTGAACCATACTTTCGTTAGAAAAGATGAAAAAAATGATCAATTATCAATGTCCACGTTTTTCTTGCTTCTAAATTGAAAACTATATTTTTTTAAGGATGATTGCCTTTTTAATTTTTTTTTCAACAAATTCTCTAAAATAGAGTGACTCATTCTATGATTTTTGAGACTAGTGTCATCATTGGCCCATTTGTCCTTCTATTTTTTTCGAATTATTCATATTTTTTGAGAAGACTTTTATCATTTTAATCTCCAATAATGCTATTAATGATTTAGTAATTGCCAATTCTGCTTTGACGGGCCTAAAACGGTTTATTTTCTATTTGTGCTGAACTTAACGAAAAATACGATGCCCCATATATATAAGGGATGTCAATTATCTTGAGACATCGACATAATTCGAGAGTAGATTCAAACGAGGAGTGAAATTGCTAGATGAATTTTGTATTTAGCGCACCTTTTCAAAGCGATTTCAGGGTCAGCTTAAAAAAATGGACATCTCTTTTTTTGCACCGGCATCTTGTTCTACGTGAAAAAAACCCAAGTAACTTTTGTCCGAAACATTTTTTTATGTAGCCATTACTTTTTTTTTTACAAAACAGACAAAGAATGTTGGAAACGATGGCCTTTCCCTTGCAAACGTAAATGGATACGGCGAACGAATAAACGATAAACTATGAACCGAGTCTCACCGCGGACACTGAAACAAGCATTTCAAATAACTGTGCAGATCGTATTGCGTGTCAAATTGCGACGAAAGTAGCCTACATCGTTCAGTACAAAATTGCTTCGTGTTTGTAACAACAAAAATAAAACGTTGAAAAAGTGTCTGAAGATAATGGTCAAACAAATAAATGTTTCGGAAAAAAGTAACCTGTTTTTTTTTTACGAAGAATAAGGTGTCGCCTTGAGGCAGTATTTTAGACCAGAAATTGAAAAAAAAAATCATTTTTTTGGCATTCTCCTAAAGTATAGAATCTTAAGAATATGTTTTGAAAAATAAATTTTCGAAATTCCCAATATCTACAAAGTTATAGCGACTTGAATACGGACGCATTGAGAGGAGCTACGAACTTCAGAAGCTTCTGAGGCAGCTAGAACTGTTTCTAAGGCAGCTAGAACTGCATCACTTTGAAGTAGAAGCAGGCAAAATTTTCAACGCGTTTTTCTCGAAACTAATTTTTTCAACCTGGTTGACACCAAATCTCGAGTTCTATTCAACCGATTGACTTCAAATTTGGTACGAGCCTTCGGTACATATCCGTCTATCGTCCCTACCTCGAGCATTGCAAAATTACTATTATGACTATTCCAAAAAAATCAAAAACCTTAAAAAAAAATCGGGCGAAACTTTAACATTTTCCAGACAGTCGACATTGGATTTTTTTCTCTTTGGTACCCGCCAAAGTGACATTCTTATTGATCAAGGAAATTGGTTTTATTTCTGTTTTAGATGAATGGAAGCTTTGAAATTATGTCAACCGCCTCAACCCTTTTTTTACCGCCATATTTAGAGCCCATCACTTTTTCAATTTTTGTTTGTACGTTCTTGAAACATCAATAAGAATACTGAAAAAAATGGATGTTAAAAATATATATTTATTCATCAAGCCCGAAAAAACGTCTGAAATTTAGGCCTCTAGACTAGAATACCCCGCTAAAAGAAAGTTGACCTCGAACACACCTTGAAAACGTGCACTAAATTGAAAAAAGTAATTTTGCCATTTTACTCCCCGTTTGAATCTACTCGATACGTGTCTCGGGATTTTTCCATTTACTTCGCCGTTCTCGAGTTATACCGATGTCTCCAGATCATTCGCTCACCCTGTACAAAAATGTCGTATTACAAACGTGCAAACGATTTTTCGAATGGATATAAATATTCCCAGAGAGAAAGAGAGAGAGGGGGGGGGGGGGAAGCTGAGAAGGAAAGCAGCGGCTTCCCGGGTGGCCGACGTAAATTATAATTTCGAACGTGTGCAGAGCTCCGCGTGAACAATGGGGAGTAATTTGGGCGCGTTGTCCACGGGGAGGACGCCGCGGAGCGACGACACGAGGATACAGCGAAAAGCTGCGAGCCAGTTTGTTTGCCTATCCGCCGTATACGCTATTACGCTTCCTATACAGTCGGCCTGCGACTGTCCATAGTCGCTGTGCACGGATAAAAAAAATGTACAAAAAAAGTCTTATTCGTGCGTGTATACGCTTCCAATTCCCGCGCGCTCAAGCATTCAAAGTGAATCGGTTGGTTTGCGGAGCCGCGTGTTCTCTGTGCAGAATGTTTTATTTTCCTTTTTCTCGTTATTCCGTTAAAGCGGATAATGTGCGGAGCGTGGAGGCGGTGGTAGAGACGCGTATTTCTGGACGTATGTGCGATATATTGCGTGCAATTCGAGTAGCACGGGGGACAAATTAGTCGGCAGGAAATACACGACATTCCGATGACGATAGTATTTTTATATGCACATTAGGTGATTGCAAGTGCCCATTATTGAGGGAAAGAAGAGAAGGTTCGGTAGGAAATCGACAAGCTGGTTTATTCAAAGTATTGTCCATCGAAAGAGACAAGCTTGGCGCATCTTTTGGCTTGTGTGAAGGTAATCCAGTCAGCTAGACATTATTCGAGTGCATCGACCGGAACAAATGGTAATCCGAAGGCAGCGATGTCTGGGGAATATGTCGGATGGGCTAGGATTTGCCAGTTCACTCCTTCCAAGTGCTTCTCAACCGGTTGAGCAACATGCGGCCTGGCGTAGTCGTGCTGCAAAATCAACTTGTCATGGCGATTCTCCCATTTCGGCCTCTTCTCGCGCAGAGCTCGCTTCAAACGCATCAGTTGCAGTCGATAATGATCCCCAGTGGTGCTTTCCGACGCTTTCAGCAGCTCGTTATACACGATAGCACTCTTTTGGTTGCTTCTTCGCGGTCCTTGTTGTCCATAGTGAAATCACGACTTTGGAAGCGGCTAGAGAGCACTCTTTGCACGTTGTACTCGATGGGGCATGTTCGGCATACACTTCCTCTGGCAAACGATGCCTTTCCGCGGCCGATTTCTCAGCCAGGCAATAATGGAGCATAACTTGCAGCAAATGTGACTTGTGTGGAAGAAAACTTGCCGTTGCAAAGACCATTGGAATAAATCATATCAGCGCTCTCGTACGAATGTGACCTGTGGCGTTTTAGCGAGACTCTATGGACCTACCGTTATGTGCAGTGCCAACTTTTAAGTCGCGAAAAGAGTGTATCTATGCATATGCAACCACCTAATCGCATCAATCTTTCCATTTTTCATCCCGGAAACAGTCCCCATAAAGTCGAAGAACAACATTGGGGGTAAGACTGATGCTTGACCATAGCTCTTACCGACGGAAGTAGACGAGTATATCCGCCTGGTCACTGTTAATCTCCTGGAAGGTCAGCTTCGAATTGCTCGCCCATAGGTCTAGCGCTTTGCTCAGTTCCCGTCTGACGCCACCCGTCTCCAGGCCACTCGGTTGTTCCGTTCTCAAGCTGCGAATATAAAAATTCAGGCGCCAATGTTATTGTTGTTAATATATATATATATATATATATATATATATATATATATATATATATATATATATATATATATATATATATATATATATATATATATATTATTGAATTGAATTGTTTATTGAAATTATAATAAACAAAAATGATAAAGATCGTACTGAACAAAAACAAATTGAATAATCAACAGTTTCTATTATTTTTTTGCTCGTTCATTGAAATTGTAATAAACAAAATAACAAAGATCATACTGAACAAAAATAAAGGAAGAAAAAACAAGTTGAATAATCAGGAGTTTCTATAAATTTTCATTTTGCTAAATGGTCTTTGAAGCTCGTTGTTATTTTCAATAAGGAATATTTGTCGAAAGTGAAAAAAAAATCGTAGAAAAGATTAAATGAAGTAACTCACAAAAATTTTCAAGTAACGAGGCATGCTTTGTCTGTGATTTTCGTGTCTTTTTTTTTAAATTTCGTTCCAAATTTATAGTAATAGAGTCTATCAGTCTAAAGCCCGGAAAAAAGGTGAATATAATTAATTTCGTTTCGATCATTTTTTTATGAAGAGTCATTTGAAGGAATGGAAAATTCCGTTTGGCGGTCTTTATTCCGCACATCTTCGAGTATCTTCACGAATTTTTTCCACAACATTTTGTAACAAAATGGCGACGCTGACGCTGGATGAAGCGAGCTACCTTTGTCTAACAGTGTTCTGCGGTCGTCAATATCTCGTCAGCAATTGTGCACCGATGGATTTAACATTTTTTTTCGAACTTCATAGCAACATTTGCCATCGAAGTACCCAGGGAATTTTTCATATGCTGAAAAGTTTGTCCAAAAAATGTCATTCCCGGCGATTTTATTACCAAAAACCATTTTTTTTTTTTCGAAAATGCATCTATTTTTCAATAATTGATATTTTTTATTTTCTTGCACGTTTCGAGGGCGAACCGTGTCTAGAGCTCAAATTATTTTGAATTTTTCTTTCCACGTGAAAAATTGGAGAACTCTTGCGAACCGCAAGACACTGTCGGAAAGGCGACTCCCTTCATCCAGCTACCGCGCCGCTATATTTTTACGAAGTCTTGTAAAAATTTGTAACGATGCTCGAAGATATGTAGAATAAAGGACACTAAACTGAATTTCCATTCTATCAACTGAGTATCCATACATTTTTTTAACGAAATTCACGTTTTTTACGGATTCTGGACTGGTGGTAGTCTCCCTTGCAACGACCAAGACTAGTTGTCATCCGGATTTCGTCGTATTGGGAAATACTTTTGGTAGTTTGTTCAGGCTTTAAGGGGGGGGGGGCAGACTACACCAGCAGTACTTATTGTACAATCAGTATCAGCGAGCTCCACGACAATCGAGTGGGTTTTATCCATGCGGATATAAATAATCGCTCACGCAGTGAAACAACGGGAACCAGAAGGGTCGCGAAATACATATGAGCGACATGCATTGTCGATCGATTCGCGCGGGCTTTCCGCGAGAGACTCGCGAGTGCGGATATCAAGTGGCGCACCACTATGTGTGAGATCGGCGTGCAGCGGCAGCTGCAGGCGAATCCACGTGCACGATACGTGTGCCATTGTGTTGTATGGTGCACGCGCGCGTTGTACAGTATTTGTGTATGTATATTAAAAATTAATAAATGAATAATTAAATGAATAAATGAACAAATAACTAAATAAATAATAAAATTAATAAATAAATAAATACTTGGGGAAGATGATTTTAAAGACCTTCGGTTTATAAAACCGTCCTCCAAGTAGTCCATTTTCCCCACGCTCAACATTGTGCAAAACCCAACGTCTTTATCATTTCAAGGATAGCTCGGTATTGAAAATCATAGATTTGATGCAGACTATGTTCTTACAGGCAGATGTACCGATAATCAATATTACATAGACATATAACGGGTTCAAAATATCCATTGTCTATATACATAGAAATGATCTTAAATTTTATCGAATTTCTCACTTATGTATATATACAGTCGAATCTTGATACAAGAAATCTACACGGAGAAAAATACGGCCCCAAATTCTAACACTGGTTGCCAGAATTCTAATATTCAGTGCTAGAAAAGTATACCAGTTTACGGCCAGTTAGGAATACTAAGACTTGTTATAGAAGTGTAAAAATTATTCTCACACCGTATAGTAAAAATGATGCGTGCGTATTACATTTGAAACTATTCTCGCATAGGCACGAGTTATATTTTCATATGGATTTTACTGTACGTATAGCATGAATCTTCGTGTATGTATAGATTTCACTATACGCATAGCATAAATCTTCGGCGTATATGGAAAAATATTACGAAGTTATTAGTAAAATGTGACTCTTTATATACCGTACTTTTTGTAGAATACTGGAAACTAATTGTTCCAATCACGTGGGCAAAATATTTTTTGAGTACTACAAAAAATCACAATATGCCGAATAAAATGTATTATTTGTATTAGTTTACGTGCCATATCGTAGGTTAAAATTTAAATTTCTTCATTATTACTATACCATAATTACAATTTTTATCTTCCATTCAATACTTTTTGATATTTAATGATATTTTTTTTAGAAGCATAGTATTAATTCTAAACTTCGAGGCCCCTGTTTTCTCCGTGTAGGAACGTTCGTTATATTGAGGTTTTGTTATATTGAGGTTTCGGTATATCGAGATCATGTTCCTTAAAATGTTAATATATATATATTGTTATGCCAAGGCTTAGAAACGCCTCGGAATGCATCCTGAGTCGTCAGTTTTAGATAAAGACTTTACGCTAAGAAACTGTCCCACGGTTCATTTGCTGTTTCAGCGAATCAAGCGTGGGAGACTAACCGCACTGCTTTCGAAAACCGCGCTTTGCTCGCGGAGTGATATGAAGTAGGGCGGAGTAATACATATTTTTGATAGGCTAAGGTGAATCTTGGAAGGAAGGGAAGTCAGTCGTCGTAACTCCTTCGACTCGGAACGACCTGAAGAATAAGCGAATAGTAGAATTACCGTATACGGAAGTAGAAATAGAAATCTGTTCATTGCGAGTCTCGAAATAAATGTGAGATTGATATAAGAGAAAAACGGAGAATAAAAAGGTTTCAACTTGATTCTACCCCAAACAACACGGCATAACAATATATATATATATATATATATATATATATATATATATATATATTAGTACTACAAATATAGGGATATTTTTTAAAGAAAGAAGGGTTTAAATGCGAGCAATTTTCACGAGCACTCAGCAATTAGAGCATAATGTATATTATCTTGTCGTTGCACCAAGGTTTCAGGTGTCTATCGAAAGGGAATGGACAAATCTTCGTTATATCGAAGTTCGACTGTATATACATACAGGGTGATTCACAACTAATAGAGTTCTCTTTGTGAGCATGCAGGGCGTGGCATTGCGAGTAAAACGCATTCTTCAAAATGTCGCATGACAAAAATTGGCCGGAATATTTGCGTTAAAATTCCAAGTATCCAAGTAGATATTGGATACTTGGAATATCTACCGTTGCTAGTCTCTACCACTCTAATTGAATTCCAAGTAGTAAAGACTAGCACCGTAGTTGTTCTCGCGTTGACCGTGCAAACCTGATCGAGCGCGGCTTCCAAATCCACCCTCGGCCAAGTGAATGTTTTTATATCTCAACACAATTTTTTCGCTAAAAAATAATGAACATAGAGACTCGCTTTGCAAATCGATAATACCATTCAATAATTTTCGTCTATTATTTTATAGTTGAAGAAGAAAAAAAATCGCGCGTGAGCCCAACTACTGTTTCGTTGTTTACTCAGCGTCGTGCTCAGCACGCGAATATCCCGGCCAATTTTAGTCGCGCGATATTTTAAGAGGAAAAAAGCGTTCTGCTCGACACATCCTATATCCGTCGCGAAACAAGCCCTAACACTTGTGAATCACTCTCTTCATACACATAGATATACACCGTCCCAATGCTGTGTAGAAAACGCGTACAAAACACAAGATCGCTGAGTGATCCCGAGATCGAGAGCGCGTAGTGATTGTTCGTCGCGCCTCTCGAACGACACGCGCACGATATCGCATAACGTAATTGGAGGGTGCATCGACGCGGGAGAATAAGGCGAGACGATCGAAGAGGTATATCGAGTTCGAGAGTGAGAGAGAAAGAGAAAGAGAGGGAGAGAGAGAGAGAGAGAGAGAGAGAGAGAGAGAGGGCGGCCTATACGAGCTGGCACTCTATCAATCTCCCGATAAACGCAATGGCTTTGAGAGCTCGAGTTCACCGGGTCCTGTAAAGCGCTCGACACACTACGTGTCATACCAACGTCGTTTCACCACGAGATTGAGAACACTCCTCGACCAAACGCGCACTCTACTTCCGCCTTCCGCGTTATCCTATCGTTCTAGGGTACGAGATATATGTGCACTGGAATATATATATATATATATATATATATATATATATATATGTGTGTGTGTGTGTGTGTGTGTGTGTGTGTATATATGTGTATATATGTGTATATATGTGTATATATGTATGTATGTATATATATATATATATATATATATATATATATATATATATATATATATATATATATATATATATATATATATGCATATATATAATATATATTCCAGTAAATACGCAATGCTGCGAACGCTTTAATAACGACAAATCGGTATTGTCACGCTGACGCTGACGACGACGACGACAACGACAATGCCATGGACTGAGTGACCGAGTAAATCATTTGATCGAGTGCGGGATATACGTATTTGTGATTATGAGATCGAGAGCCCATGACGCGATGAGATATCGAGTGCGAATTGTCTCCGTACTATACAAATGCGAAGCTCTACGTCAAATACTTGATTGTACTTTAATCGGGTGGCGAGTCTCGGGTAGGTAATTCTTTTTTTCTCATTCGTTCTGTTTCTCCCTCTCTCTCTCTCTCTCTCTCTCTCTCTCTCTCTCTCTCTCTCACTCCCTCTCTTTCTCTCTCATGTGCTGATGTATGGAATATATAATTGGATGAATTGCAAAAACCCACAGAGATGAACAAGTCTCTTCGATTTTCTAATTTATGAAATATGTAATTTGACGAAGTAATTTGTAACAAGAAGCAAATTCGCTCTCTCTGTCTCTTGTTCTGATCAATAAAACATAATTTGATTAATTAAAAGTTAACTCACTTCCACATTTTATCCCTCTTTCTGGTTTGCGTTTTTGCGTCGTTATTTGATTTTGGATGATCGTGTATGAGTGTTCGATTCCATAAGATTTCGTATGATTTTATTTGATTTTGTACGATTTTATTTCATTTAGTATGATTGTATATGATTTCGTTCGATTTTGCACGTTATTATAGAATTTTATTTGATTTTGTACGATTTTCTTCATTTTGAACGATTTTATTGGATATTCTATGATGTTATTTGACTTTCTACGATTGAAGTGGTTTTTCTATGGTTTTAGTTGATTTTATATGAGCATTCGTTTTAGTATTATTTCGTATGAGCGTTCGATTTGACGTGATTTTGTTTGAGTTTGCGATACTTTTGTACGCATTTCGAGTATTCATTTATCAAGGTATTTCACGAGTCTAAAAAAAACTTTTTTGTTCAATGATATCAAAATACTTTTTACTTGTTATTTTTGCATTTTTAATTTTTTCTTTTATTGTTGCATTACTCTTTGTTAAGAATAGAGAGCGCTGAAATAAGTAATGCTCCTGTACCTACTTTACTTAAAAGTGACATGACTAGAGCATGAGAAAACTATCGATCAATCAATCTGTCTCTAATCATAAACGAATAGATAAACATATGATCTAATATAATCTCTCTCTCTCTCTCTCTTGCTCTTTCCGATTTATACAATATATAATTGTATTCATTTAAAATCCAAGCTCCCTCTTTCTGTCCCTCCCCTCCCTTTGCACCATCTACCCCACAAGTTCACAAATTAAAAAAAAATCGATAAAAACTTCACCCTCCTCAAATTTATAACCCAAACAACTCTCGATACACCGAGCGTTTTTTCGTCACACCCCTAAAGTATTCACGGCAGCTTGAGAAAAAAAACTGCAAAAAAAAATCTCGCAAATTGGCAACTCGCTCCCCATCCTCCTCACATTATTATGCTCGCGAAGCTTCCGTCACAAGGAGGCCATTACCGTTGGAAAAGCGACATCCTCGCGCAAAGCGAGCTTTGCAAGCGAGATAAAAATGATGAGCAAGCGATGTGCAAGTTTCTTTTTTTGTTTGTTTTGTTTGCTCCAAATTGAGGTCAAAGTCTCGCTACCTCTTGTTCTTGCTCGTCGAGGCCAAACGCGAGAGTATCGTATGTGCACCGTCATTACGTATTTGCGCGACCCTCTCGAGCTCTAGGACCCTGTATGTAACGCGCGCGCAACGCCATGTACGATAATACCGTACACCGGAGGTGACCGAGTGGACGTGTACGAGCCCCCGGGGGACGATGATCCGAGTGATGGCAAACGGCTTGTGAATTTACGGTATCGGCATCCTCCTTGCTTATATATATATATACTTCCATATATATGCGTATGTGTATGTATATATATATATATATATATATATATTCTGAAAAATTTTTAAGTCTAATAATCGATTACCGCAAATTTTCATTTTTCGCATCAATTTTTGACAATCTTGTACAGAAAAAATTGCGAAAATTAATAACTAGACTTTCAAAATTGATTTATTTTTACCTTTTTAAAACTCTTTTATATATATAGATACGAATGGTTATGGAATGTTGACAATTCTATTCCAGAGTGCTCAATTTTTTCTGTCAAATACGACTTATCACTAAAATACGCTATATTTTTTTCGAAGAGGACTCCCCTCCCCATCCTGAATCTGAATGCGCCGTTTATGTTTCCTCAAACTTTCAGCTTTCGGTGAAATCACTGGAAGTTTACAAAGTACAAGTATTTCGCATTTATGTCAGATTAAAAAACTGGTTACACAAGTGCAAGAATATAGAAGGATATAACAACTCAATGATGTGCCCAATTTTCCAAATGAATTTATTTTACCAATATAAAAAGTGATTGAATTTACATCCTTACAATTAACATCGATTTCATCGCATCTCGAGGGAACAGCCAAATCGATCGGCATGAAAAGTGGTTCACATGGTTACTGCGGGTCATGACGCTCTATTTCTCTTTCTCCCTTTATATATATATATATATATATATAGGACCGTATATAATGTGCCGTCACACTGCGGCAAAAACCAAAATTTCGACACGGCGAGGATGAGACTGATATATATACACGGCAGTGAAAAGAGTGCTCCTAATTGGCTATATACGCGCGCGCTCAAAATAATCTTGTTAGGGTACAAAGTGCTGACGCGCGAAAAGCGATGGGAAATAAAATTTTCCAGCCGCCAGACGTGGATGCAAAGAAGGGAAAAGAAAAAATGATATATATATATATATTGGCTGCAATATAAAGATGATTCTAAATTTAAAAAATTAAAATATATATGAGGTATTCCACGTGAACCCGCTGGATTTTTCCCTGACCCCCGCCTTTGTGATGTGATTTTTTTAAAATCTGATTCCATTGGCTCTAAAAGACGACCAGATTTTTTTTACATTTTTCGAAACAACGCTTAGTCAAAAAAAAAAATTCTCCAAAAAAACACCCCGATTAAAAAATCTGAAAAAATCCCAAAAATGCGTGATTATATGTAAAAAATTTCAAGCTACCACCCGCAGTGGAAGTATGATTTTTTCTGTGGTTTCTGAGCGATTAACGTTAAAAAACATCCGAAAAGTTGACTGCTAACTGTTCAAGGTCCATGATTGTGATTTGGTCATTCAAAAATGGTCAAAAAAAATTCATTGTGGGTATCAAAATATTTAAGTATCCGCCCGAAGTAAGCGGTTCTTGAATTTTTCGGATTTTTTAAGCGTTAATCGCTCAGAAAAAATCATACTTCCACTGCGGGTGATAGCTTGACATTTTTTACATACAATCACGTATTTTTAGGAATTTGTTCAAATTTTTTAATTGGGGCGTTTATTTTTCGGAGAATTTTTTCTTTTACTAAGGATGGTTCCAAAAAACACAAAAAAAAATTCAGGGTGTCTTTTAGAGTCAATGGAATCAAATTAAAAAAATGAATCGAATTGGCGGGGCGAGGGAAAAAGTCCACCAGATTCACGTGGAATACCTCATATATACCCTTAGCCAAAAGTAAAAAGCACCCTGCAATTTTTCTATCCGAACCAAGAATCGAATATTCCGGCGAAAAAAAATCGTAAACGAATTTACGAAACAGAGTTTTGAAAAGGATAAAACCAGCTTCATTTTTGCGATTTTTTTATACCCGGTACGTCATTTTGTAAATGCTGGTTTATCACGATTTTCGCACTTTGCAGAACCGCGTGCTGGACTTAGCAAAAATAGTAATCTCACCATTTAGTGATAAGATCTTTGAAACGGAAAACGTTAGCTTTAGTTTCGTTTAAAAAAAATGCGTTTTTTCGCCGAGATATTTGATTTTTTGTCCGGAGAGAAAAATTGAAGGGTGCTTATACTTTTGGCCAAGGGTGTGTGTGTGTATATATATATATATATATATATATATATATATATATGTGTATGTAGAATGGCGACACGGATGGAGACCGAGGTAGACGCGTGTCTGTGCAGCCCGTGTTTTTATTGAAACAAAGCTAGAGGTGATTAAGCGGGAGTGGTGAAGAAACTATCGGAAAAGGAATAGTGAGGTGCAGTGTTTGGGTGGAAATAATAGGAATCGAGAGGGAGGGGTGGTAAGACCCAAAAAAGAGACACGAAAGGAGCCAAGCGAAAAAGCGAGGTTAGGTGAAAACGGCGAAAAGAGTGAGATGGAAGAAGTGGAGAGGAACGACGCAAGCGCCAGCAAGGAGTTGCGGCGGGAGAACGAAGAAGCTGAAGAACCGGAGACGGCCGGTAAGAGGAAGAGAGGACGACCACCGGGCGCGCTCAACAAAAAAGGGAAAGGGAAGGCACCAATCAACAGCCTGGACAAGTTTCTAGTGCCGAATTGGATGGAGAGGGAGGTCGAGCACGGAGAAGACGATCCCGACGGAGAGCTGGAGGAAATAAAGGAAGATGAAGCTTTTCTCTCAAAAAGCAAATTACTGAGATCGCCGGAAAACCAAGTGAGAGAGCGTCGGGATGGGAATGCGCATCAACAAGGAATTGGGGAGGGTGGGAGAAAGACAGAGGAAGTACCGGAAGGCCCCGTGGTCGTTGACGAAGTGGAGGGGGAAAGGACAGAGCGAGAAAGAGATGGGGGAAGAAAGACGGTTCGAGAGCCGCCGTGCATCGAAGAGGAGAGAGCAGGAGCGGAATATTTCGAGACGCCGTGGACGCAACCAGAAGGAGGGGAGCGTCAAGACACGGAACAGAGAATTGAGATAGCGATACAGGAATGGAAAAGAGGGTTGGAGAACACTTGGAAAGAGATGATACGGAAGGAACTGCAAACTGTGGTGAAAACAGTGAAGGAGGTGTTGGAAGAGAACGAAAAAGAGAAGGGGAAATTAGAGGAGGAACTGGCAATAATGCAAGCCAGGTGGTGGGCAGAGGAGTCAAAGTGGGAGGTGCAGTGCATAAACAAAGACCTGAGAATTGAGGCACTAGAAGGCAGAATAGAGACGCTGCAGAATGAACTAAGGTTGGAAAAATTGCGGAACTGTGGAAATGAACAGGAAACAATTAATACTCAAGTGCAAGAAAACAGGAAGAAAGACGAAAATGGGAATGTGAGGGGGGAAAAGGACAAGAACCAAAACGGGGGCAATAAGTTAAATGGTGATATGGACAACTTAAGTCTGGTTAGTGACGCGGAGCTGACGTGTCTCGTCACGGAGAGAAGGGAAACCAGGAGGAATGGAGAAGAAGATAAGGAGCCCCGAAAACAACAGAACAGAGGTCAGCTGAAGCACCCGAGTAGCATGCGAAAGGCTGAATGGGAGAGAGAAAAGGAGGAAAGAAGCAGAAGAAGAGCAAATATCGTCATACGTGGCATAAGACGCGGGAGCAGAATTTCGAGGCAGGACATCGGAGCAAGAATTCATCGGCAGACAGGGGTGAGACCTATCATCAAGACCTGGTTTTGGACAGAAAAGGGTCTGATAGTGACCTTGGGGGGAACGAGAGATAAGGCGGAAATCATGAAATGGAACTACAGGAGAGGGGGCGGAGAGCTACGTATCACTGATGACTGGACCTACAGGGAGAGAGAAGTGCAACGTTGGATTGAGGCAACGGCGGAGGAAAGGAAAAGGCGAGGGGATGAGATACAAACCGGACACCAGAAAATGAGAATTAACGGGAGATGGTGCCGGTGGAACGAGTTAGAGGGCGACTGGGAAGAGGACCACAGAAGACTGAGAAGACAGGACGACACAGGGGGGAGGGTGGGGGGAAGGGGGTTTCGAGCCTTTCAGGGGTTTCGAGAAAGCAGTAGGAGATACGAAGGGTATTATTAGAATGGTATCGTGGAACATTGCGGGGGCGAGAAAAATAAACGAAGCGTGGGAATTCCTGGAAAAAAATGATATTATTGCGTTACAGGAAACGTGGATAGAGGAAAAAAAGAGAACAAAATTATAAGTGCGTTAGACAAAAAGTTTAAGTGGTACACAAAACCGGCAATAAGGAAAAATAAAAAAGGAAGAGCGATGGGGGGGCAACTGGTGGGGATTAAGGAGAATCTGGCACAAAAAACGGCAGCTACGCGGTGGAAAGAAGGCTTGATAATAAAAGGGATAAAACTGGGGAAGGAAGAGGAAAGAGTTGCCATCGTAACAATTTATAACAATTGCGGAATCGGAAAACTGACGCCGGAACTGACCGAGGTGGTTGAAAAAATAGAGGAAGAGGGTGAGAATGTGATTTTGGTCGGGGATTGGAATGCAAGAACGGGGGAAGAAGGGGGGTTCCTTGGTGACAGAGAAGACGAAGAAGGAGAAAGGAAATCCAAAGATAAGACAAAAAATGTGGAGGGACGGAAGCTTTTGAATTTTTGCAATAATAATGGATTGGTAATATTAAACGGGCGTTGCAAAGGTGATTGGGAAGGACAGTACACCTATGTCGGAGAAAAAGAAAAAGAGGGGTCGGTAATAGATTACCTGATTGTTAATGGAGGAAAAGAGTATATAATCGAGGAAATGAAAATAGAAATCAGAATGGAATCGGACCATCTACCATTGACAATCAGTATGAAATCGCAACAAAGAAAGAGTTCATTAATGGGAAAGGAGGGGGGCGGGAACGAAGTCAAAATGCTCAGGTGGAAAGAAGAGTTAAGGACAGAGTACGAGGAGAAATTCAGGGAGAACTGGACGAAAACGGATACGGTGCAAGGTGGGGGGCAAAGGTGGGAGAGATTAAGAAGAGTTATAGAAATAACAGCGGAAGAAGTGGGGATGATCGTGAGGATAAGGGAGAATAAGCAAAGGCAAAGGAAGGTAACGGCAGAAATAAAAGAACAAAGGAAATTGGTATGGATATGGCTGAAAAAATACCTGAAGGGGAAAACACCGAACGAGAGAGAAAACTCGAAGGAGAGTTTAAAGGAAGCAAGGAGGGAGCTAAAAAGAATACAGAAACTAACACAAAGACAGAGCCTAGAAGAAAAGTGGAAAATAGTGGAAAGGTGTAAGAAGGTGGGGGACCTTTGGAAAGCGATCAGACCCTTTAGACCACGAAGAGCAAACGTAGGGAAACATATTAGCAAGGAAGAATGGAAGAAGTACTTTGTCGATTTGTTGGGAGCAAGAACCAGCGATGTTAGGGAGAGCGGTGAGGAACAAAGGGGAAGGGAAGAAGAGCAGGGAGAGGACATCTGGATAGAAAGAGCAAATAGAGAAATTGACATGAAGGAAATGGAAAAAGCACTAAGAGGTATGAAAAATGGAAAAGCTGCCGGGGAAGACGGAATACCGATCGAATTCCTGAAAGCTATGACAGAGGATGGATATAAGGAAGTTAAGGATATCTTGAATGAGTTTTGGCATGGGGGGGAATTAGCGAGAGGTTGGGAAGTGGGGAGAATCTTCCCGATATACAAGAATGGAGATGTCAACTGCGTGAAAAACTATAGGGGGATCACACTTCTCAACACAGGATACAAATTGTTAGCCAATATTATAACGGGGAGGCTTAGATGCTGGTTGGAAGGGAAGGGGGTGTTGAAGGAGAGCCAGGCAGGCTTTAGGAGCGGGAGGGGGGCGAGGGACCACGTGTTTGTCTTAAATGCCTTGATAAACAACAAACTCAAGAATAAAGGGGGGAAGCTGTTTGCAGCGTTTGTTGATTTTAAAGCGGCATTTGACACGGTCGATAGGGACTTGCTTATCAGGAAACTAACAGAACTAGGTATAAAAGGAAGGCTGCTCCGGATGATCAAGAAAATATACGAAAAAAGTATAAACGAGGTAATCACAGGGGGAGGGATCACGGAACGCTTCGAGACGGTAAAAGGCGTGAGGCAGGGGTGCCCTCTGAGCCCTTCCCTCTTTAGCCTGTTCATAGAGGACATGGACAAAATATGGGTGACAAAGAACGAAGGGGGTACGGTAATAGGAGGAGAGAAAATATTCGCACTCAAATTTGCAGATGATATCGTGCTGGTGTCGGATGAAGAGGAAGGGCTGGCGGCAATGCTGAGATCACTAGAGAAATATGTACAAAGAAATAGGTTAACAGTTAACATCCAAAAGACCAAAATAATGAGATTCAAAAAGGGAGGCAGAAACAAGGAAAACCAAAAATGGAAGTATGGGAGGGAGGAATTGGAAATAGTCAAAGAATATAAATATCTGGGGGTAGTATTCTCGACAGGGAATACATTTGAAAAACATCTGAATAACCTAACGGGGAAAATAAGAAGAGCTACCAACGCGACCTGGGGTACTTTCAAAAGGGCCGGGATAAATAGTTTAAAGAGAAGGATGCACTTGATGGATGCGATAGTCAGAAGTGGTTTGCTTTATGGGAGCGAGGTGTGGGGCTGGAAGAGACGAGAAGTAGTCGAGAGATTAGAAGGAGGATATGCAAAAATGGCAATGGGCATTAATAAAAATACGCCAAACTACATCTGGCGAAGGGAATCGGGACGCAGAAGTATATCAACGGAAACATGGCAGAGAGCGGCAAATTATTTAAGGGTAATCATGAAGATGGGGGAGGAAAGATGGCTCCGAAAATGCCTAAAAGAGGAAGCGGGAGGAGTTATAAATGGAAACCCAACAAAATGGGGGAGGGAGGTGCAAAAAGCGATGGAGGAAGTAGGAGAGAGAGGAATGTGGATGGCCATTGCAAACAATGATACAAGGGAATTGAAGGAAATAATAGAAAGAGGAAAGAAAACAAAAATAGATCAGGAAATCCAGCAGGATTGGAGCAAAATCGAAAAATCCACGTACTGCGTACAATACAAGAATAGAAAACAAACGGTAGAAGCAGAAAAGTATTGGGAGGAGGGAAACACAACGTCGGGAATGAAGGAGATATGGGCAAGACTCAGATGCGGGAATGTGGGGAAGGAAGGCAACAAGGGATATAGCGACAATAAGTGCAGGAGCTGCGAAAAAGAAATAGAAGATTTGGTCCACATATGCACATGGGAAGGAATAAAGGGAAAAATTAAAAAAGAAATAGTGGAGGAGTTGGAAAAGTGGCTAGGGGATGGAGAAAGAGAGGAGATAAATAGGAGAATAGAAATGGCATTGAAGGAGGGACCGGCGAAACCACTAGGTACATACATAAGGCAATTTGAGAAGGTGATCAAAACCGAAAAGAGATAGAAAAGGAAATATACATAGGAATAGATAGAGAATATAAGTAGTTTTTAAGGGTAGTTTCTAAATATTTTATGTAAAAGAAGAGAATGTATTTATATTTAAGTGCGTGCGAAAGGAAAGTAAAACGAAAAGGGGGACTGGTTATGTAGTGGGGGGATACCTGTGTAAACACCCTGAGAGGGTATACCATGAAATAAAGACATACTACTACTACTATATGTGTATGTATTATAATTTATAATAGATCAATATACACATAAAATGTTAGACCAAAAATGGTGGATGACAGGTCGGGTTTCGGCTCCGGCGGTCTTTCGAGTAGAGCAGCGTTGTACATGACCGTCACTCGGAGCGGTGACCGCTCAGCCATGCACCAACTGGTGCATCGGCCAGCCAGCGGATGGCTCATACTTCCGAGACCTTGTTATAGGTACTTGAGTAAAAAAACGTCTGTGCAGCAGAGAATCAGAAGAATATGGGGCCGTCTATACCGGTATGAGTTTTCCACAGTTTCCTCGTGCCCTCGGCAAATGCGCTATAGTGTAGCTTAGGACGACTGTGGACGCAACGGAAAGTTAGGTTGGATTAGGAATGTGCGGCTAAGGATAATTGGAAAGGCTTCAATTGGGAAGGGTAATACGTGAAAACCTGCAAGGGTGTATCATGGAACTTAAGAAATTAAATAAAAAATATAACTAAAAAGACATAGTAAAATTAATATGTGGAAAAAGTGGAAAATATAAAATAATTAAAATATAATATGAGATGTCCCAATATAAAAAAATCTCTCTCCCTCGTCCTCTATCTACATATTTGTGTGTGTGCGTGTGTCTGTGTGTGTGTGTGTGCGCGCGCGCGTGTGTGCCTACGTCTGTGTACATACGAGTACATCCATATAGTTGGCCATTGTAGCATGTAACAATTATGCCAATTAATCCCGTTCGGGAGAACGTGTCGGGATATAATACGGTACACGGACGTATAGTACGAACAGTCGCGGAAATGGGAAGGTCGAGGTCGTAGAGGTAATGGCGGTGCTGCGAAGTACAACCAGGCGTGCCGGTATTCTCTCTCGTGCCAGAGGACGACAAGTCCTAGTGCACTATTGAATAAATCTATCTTTCTCTCTCTCTCTCCCTCCCTCACTCTCTTCCGCACCGAGAGAATTTTCCTATGAGTGAAAAGAAGACAGAGAGAGAGGGAGAAGAGAAAAAGAGAGATGGCGAGAGAGAAGGATATGGAGTAGGTAGGAAAATGTTTAAATCGGATTAAAGCACCGTCGAAGGGCTATTATCGTGGATGTGCGGATATTAAAAGTTGTGGGAGGGTTTTATTAATTTACTGCAACGCGGCAGCGAGAGAGAGAGAGAGAGGGAGAAAGAGAGCGGTGACGATGAACTAAAATTAATAATCACGGCTCAGTCGACGTGTGTATGTGTTCGAGATGTGCGAGAGTGTGTGTGTGTGTGTGTATATATATGTATATATATGTACATATATCATCATTTACGAATTGGGTCGATTCTCTTTTAAACGTTAATTCTTCTCTTTTTTTGTCTTCAGTACATGCGACATCATGGTACACATAAAAAATGTCAGAAATAAATTATCGCGACACTCATGTCGTCATGGTAATTAAGTTATAGAAGATATGTTAAATATAAGATCTCGCTTAAAATATATATATATATGCAAAACCCATTTTTGAGCGAAAAAAGATAGGGTTTGGATAAGAAATAGACCAACTGGTTTATTCAATTTCCTTTCTACGAGGTGAAGTGCTGAGCCGTAAGCGTTGATTGCATCGATCGGAACAGATGATAATCGGAGAGAGCGATGTCTGGGGAATATGGCGGGTGGGCTAGGATTTCCCAGCTCATTCCTTCCAAGTACTTCTTAACCGATCGAGCAACATGCGGCCTGGCGTTCTCGTGCTGCAAAATCAACTTGTCACAGCGATTCTCCCATTCCGGCCTCTGGTTGTGCAGAGCTCGCTTCAAACGCATCAGTTGCAGTCGATAACAATCCTCAGTGATGATTCCCGATGCTTTCAGCAGCTCGTAATACATGATAGCCCTATTTTGGATGCTCTTTCGCGGTCCTTGTTGTCCATAGAGAAGTGACGACTTTGAAAGCGGCGAAAGTACTCTTTGCACGTTCTACTTGATAAAGCATGGTCGGCATACACTTCGTCTAGCGAAAGATGCCTTTCCAAGGCCGATTTCTTTGCCAGGAAATAATGGAGCATAACTTGTCGCAAATGTGATTTATTTGCGAAGAAACTTGCCATTGAAAAGGAAGTTAAAATAGATAATGTTAACGCGTCGCACAAATGTTGCCTATGGCGTTTCAGCGGGACTCTATGGACCTATGATTCTGCTCATTGCTGACTCTTAATTCCAGAAAACAAGTGCACCTAACGTCATCTATTGCCAGCAGGCGGTTTCATGTGCAACCACCTAATACGTGTGTGTGTGTGTGTGTGTGTGTGTATCTCTGAATAGTGAATAAAACACGCGCCACATTGCAAAGGCACCCGCGGAATGCTGCGTCAATTGAAAGGAGAGAAAAACGCGGAAAGAATGTCGACGAAGAGTCGCCAAAAATGTAGTGAGAGCCGAGTTACGCGGGAATCCTTTCCCAACGTTATATTCACACGAAATACTACTTTTCCGCTGGCTCACTCTGATACAATGCCCCACAGAGATTTCTGCAATTCCTCCGGAAACGTACTGCGGATATATAGTAGCTTTTTCTCTTTTTCACGTTGTCTCATTCTCTGCACGTTTCACGGGTAGGTATTACCTTTCTCTCTTTTGGAAGTTTTGCCGTGGAATCCCGCCGATGGTTGGATCGGTAAGAAGTGGCGGAGGGGGGGGGGGGGGGTGGACGGAAAAAGATACATTCGAACGAATCTCACGGCAAACACGTTATTCGGAGAAGTTCGCGCCGTATGTATATGCGAGAGACCAATGTCTTCATCGATTGTCATATGAAGGGATTGTTCGGGCGCGAAGGAGGATTACATTTTTAAAGATAGATAGAGAGATAAAACGTGGTATTGATTGGTATATGATTGATTGATCGATTGATAATGTTCATTATGCCCCAGTGAATTCTCACGTGATAAAGTTACAAGCGAAATAAAAATACAGATATTAAGAGGAATAAAATAAATGAAGATTCGACATAAAACAAAGATAAAGAATATAAGAAGCGACTAGATAGAAAATAAAATATAAAAAGAAAATAAAACAGCAGATTGAAATACGAAGTGGAATTCGATCTAGACAAAAAGCCACAAACCTAAAATTTACTTAATAAATTTAATAAAGTGAGACGTGAAGAAAATAATATTAACAAAAATTCACCGATATCGGTGAAAAATGTGATATGAGAATGAGAAATAAACGAGGAAAGGAGGAATTATAAAGGATTAGCTTTGATAATTCAAAGGTAATCCTTTAAAGTATTTAAAAATATATTCAAATTTAAATTAGAGCGAGAGAGAGAGAGAGAGAGAGAGAGAGAGAGAGAGAGAGAGAGAGAACGAAGATACCGCAATACTAATCGAGAAATGTAGAAACCACGACGAAGATGAGCCCACCGACGGACATCGCAACAATATTGGCGCGTCTGGGAGACTTCCTTGCCAATTATTACTTTTCCTCCAAGCTTTGGCATCTGGATACTTGCGCGCGCACGGGTGTGCCCGTGTGTGTGTGTGTGCGTGTGTATATATAATGCACTCGAGCCGAGAAATATCATTATGAATTCCGGAAACTAGGGGAACGACGTCGTCGAGACGCTGCGCCGCGAGAAACGACTTTAATTCGTTTCCGGTTGAGTTTGAATTTTACGCAAGGGCGGAGGAAAAAGTAGCGCTGCGGGACGGATAAACGTACGTCTGTTATTTCCAATAGCACATCATTTATATGCGCTGCTGGAAATCAATATGGGAATTTTTTATTCATTCTTTAATAGTAAATATCTAAGGGTAGATTTTCAAATGCTGCTTGTCGCCAAATTGGCGAAAGCGGCGGGAGGGGTGAGAGAATGTGCGTTTTTGATGTTTTAATTGAAAAAGTTAAGAATTTTTTAGACTGTAAATATTACAAGGCATCATTCAGAAAATATTTGAAAGGATTCGCTTTTTAAAATTCTAGAATTGAAAAGATTGAAATTTTTGAGTTTTACACCATTCGAAATTTCTTGCCGCACTAAAAGTTACGAAGCTTCGTCAAAAAAAAAGATAACCAAATTTACCGAACGGCGTTTTGAAGGAAACAAATTCAGCTTTGTTTTGCTTTTTCGAAATATTTTTTAGGATTTTTTTTTTCGACCCGGTGTGTCCTTTTGAACGCGACTGTTTTTCGGCTTTTTTGTACGATCGAGAATTGGGCGTATAACTTATGGAGAATTTTTTCATTTTTGTCTTAAAAAGACAAATTTTGGAAAATTCCCCGTAGCTCAAGAACTATAGGGTTTAAGGGGAAATGTCAAAGATATAAAAAGTTTCGAAAGTTTATACTGGATCGCCTGGATTTTTTTTTAAATTCTCCTCGGAGATTTCTTTTTTGAGTATTTTCGCTCGAAACTCTGATAAGTAGGATGGCTTAACTCGTTTAAGCTAACGTATGGCGTTAATATTGGGTTATACGAAAACGATTGAGTTAGAGACAAAATATCAAGAGGGGAAAATATTGCAGTGGTTCGATTTTGTCAGATTTTTTTCAATGTTTTTTTTTTTTACAATGTTTCAAAAGCACCAACGACCTGAAAAAAATGTTGTAAAAAAATGAAAAAAATCTGAGAAAATGTCAACGTATTTGAAACGAAAGACTGCAACATTTTCTTCTCTTAAAATTTTGTCTCTAACTCAATCGTTTTCGAGGTGCGCCAATCAATTGTTCGGACGATTCTCCAATCTTCGGTCAAAAAAATTTCAGAAAAAAATTCTGTTAAAATTTAAGCGAATTTAAAATAAAAAAGCTTCTCCTTCTGATATTTTGTTATAAACGCCGTGCTTTTCGAGTCAAGCCATCCTACTCATCATAGTTTCGAGCGAAAATAGTAAAATAAAAAAATCTGAGGAAAATTTTGAAAGAATTTCCGGCGATCCAGTATAAACTTACGTAACTTTTTATATCTTGGACATTTCCTCTTAATCCCCTAAGTTCTTGAATTACGTTGCATTTTCCAAAAAAAATCTTTTTTAGCCAAAAATGAAATAACTTTGTGAAAAAATGTCATACGAAACTTAAAAAAAACGAACTTGAAGCTCCTGCTACCCCGTTCAAGTTGATCATGGATAAACATGACAAAAAAATGTTTCGTAAGTCATGCGCCCAATTCGCGATGGTCGAAAAAAAGCCGAAAAACAGTCACGTACAAAAGTCCGTACCGGGTCGAAAAAAAAAACATAAAAAATATTTCAAAAAAGCAAAACAAAGCTGATTTTGTTCCTTTCAAAACGCCATTCGGTAAATTTGGTTATCTTTATTTATTTACGAAGTTATGTAACTTTTAGTGCGGCAAGAAATATCGACTGGTGTATCCAGACTTTCTAGCGGCAGTGTATGTGTGTGTGTGTTTGTTTGGGTTTGTTTGGGTTGCTATACCTATACACAATATAGGTATAGCATTTTATTTTCGAATCTATACAAAAGTTTAAATATTTAAAAAAATGTGGGGGGTAAATATGTGTGTGTGTAAATTCTTTTCACCAAGATTTTCGAATATTGCAAAAACTTCGCTTATCTTCAAATCACAAAAGAGAAAACGAGAGATAGCGAGGGCGGGAGAGTAAAGAATCGGTCTATAATTTGTGTAGTTTAACAAATTGTGAATTTTTCAAGTTCTAAATATTTGAAGGCGGAATGTAGAAAGTATTTGAAAGGATTCTCTCCTCTAATATTTAGAATTAAAAAGAATAAATATACATATATATATATATATGTGTGTATATAAATTCTTCCCACAGAGATTTTCAAATATTTTAAAAACTTCGCGTATCTTCGAGTAGAGAGAGAAATAAACGCATAAAGAAAGAGCGAGGAAGAGAGATAGAGTGGGTGTGTGAGAGAGAGAACGAGGGAGAGAGGAAGAAACTAAGAGCCTTTGATTTTTTTGTACGTCTGTTGACTTTCGCTCTCATGCTTCCTTGGGGAAGCGGCAACCCTTCAAGCAGGGATGCGACTGTCGGATTCTTCGCTGTTCAGCGCTCTCTCTCTCTCTCTCTCTCTCTCTCTCTCTCTCTCTCTCTCTCTCCATCTACCATCTCTCTGTCTTTCTCCCGCTCTCCCTTTTTCCTCGCATCTCCATCTTCGTCCTCTTCACTATTTTTCTCGAGTGGGGGGCTCTCCACTTATTGCGGCACTCGAGGCGCATCTAAGGCATGCAACCCCGCGAGGATATTTGCAACGAGGGAGTGCAGCACGCGCGGAAGGAGGGTGGAAGGAGAAAGGGCAACAACAACAAGAACAACAACAACCACGACTCTCGAGTGCGGTTTCGTTTCCTCGCTGCGTGGTATTCAGTCACGTAGCAACGTGTCGTCGGAAAAAAAAAGAAAAAGAGGGCAAAAATGTTTTGGCTGATATAAGAGACCGAGAGAGGGAGAGAAGGGAGGACGAGAAAAAAAGGCGAAGAATAAAAGGGGGAAGAAATGAAAATGCAGTCGGAGGGGCGAAAGTGCGTCGAAGGGTGTGTCGCATGTGAAATCTCAATGCATTTTCGCTTTTCGTTTCCGACCAAGACGAAGGCTCTTGAAACGCGCGAGCTGTCGCTGCATGACGTACAGTAATAATGAGAACCTCGTGAAAATGGAAAGCTCAGAGGGAAAAAAGAGAGAAAGAGGAAGAGAAGAATTGATAGACTTTATTATGCCTTTGTCAAGACTTTCAGGCAAATAAAGGTACGACATAAATAATAAACAGCTAAAGTAACAAAATACAAAAAAAAATATAAGAAATTTTACAAAAGCAAGCAATGCAGCAAACGTAAGCATACACCAGATAACATAATTTTTTTAAATGAAAAGATGTAAGAATACAAAATAATGAGGATATAACGTTTCGAAATTCTACAAAAGTAAAAGTAAGCAAAAACAAGACGAACTAAAATAAAACTGAACAGAATGTAAGATCAATCTGAATACAATGTGATATGAATCAGAATAAAACGCAAAGTAAATCTGATGAAAATGTGAAATTAATCTGAATAAAATGTGAACTAAATCGGAATAAAATGTGATACAAATCCGAATAAAATCTTAAATAACTCTGAACAAAATGTAAAAAAAATCAAACAAGAGAGAGAGAGAGATGTATATTTCGTACTCTGTAGCTAACGCTACCTAAGAATAATCAGCCCATAGAACATTGATTTTACGAGCGATTTAGATTTTTGCACAGGACATCCTATCCACAAGAACTATGACTAAATTACACTAAAAATTAAGTAATAGTTATAATAATTTTAATATTTACAAAGTATTTTTAAATAGAGAGAGAGAGAGGGAGGGAGACAATGTTGTTTATTTTATTGCACTCTGGAGCACCTTATCCCTAAGAGTACCACGCACTTTTGGATACAAAGTGCATAGACACTGCAGTGTTAAAAACAAATGTTATAACAGTGAAACTCACCTGTTACGAACTATTAACTACATAAACAATATAATAATAACTATACCAACTTTAGTAACTATTTTTATTTCCCGAGTTTCAACGTATACTTTTGCGGGTTTTTACGTATTACCTTTCTCAATTGCACTCTTTCCTATTACTCCCTAGCCGCACTTGGATGCTCCAACCTAACGTACCATTGCATCTACAGTCATCTTAAGCTACAATATACGGCATTTGCCGAGGGTACGGGGAAACTGTGGCGAACCCGTACCGATAAAGCCCCACATTCTTCGGATTTTCTACTACACAGACGTTTTTCACTCAAGTCTCAGCAAGGTCCACCAGTGTCGGTTTTCACTAACACGATAATACTAGTAATGGTAATAAAATTATAACTATAGTAATAGTAGAACAATAAATGAACCCAAAGTTTATTTTCTTCATTATGAAAATCTCTTCAAAGTGAATTAAAAAAGTAGAAAAAGTGTTTTTAAATCATTTTTATAGCACGTTAGTGTTTTTTTTGTTTAAACACATTTTTTTAAACCTCAGAAAAGTTATAATTTCACAATTTTTTCAGCTTTTTCTTAATTTACCCAGAAGAAAATATATGACAGTTGAAAATTTTGTTGATTTATTTGGTTCAGTCAAGAATTGAGAGCTGCATCTTCCCCGCAGATTGGGGACTGCACAGATTGGGGAATGGCAAGACGCACATGGAATAGGCTGATAAATCTGCAGCCATTTATTGTTTCATGTTGAACTTTTTTTTTAAATTTCAAATATACATGTCAAGATACCTCAATGTTTACTGGGCTCACTTGTTTTTTCCCTCCTAAAACAATGCCCGAAAAGCCGCGTTTTCTGGACCTTCTGATTCAGGCTCCCGTTAAGGCACATTTGAAAGTAGAACCGTTTTTGCAAGCTCTTACGTGAGGGTCTGACGCGTTCCATAGATGGAGAGATTAGATTAAGTTAGATTATGTTTATCCGAGCTTTAGGACAAAAAAGTCATCTGCCACACCATGCTTCGTACAATAAAAAAAGAAGGTCAAGGAAACAAAAAAGCGACTCTATACAAGAACAGAAGAAAAAATGTCTCTTTAAAAAGAAAAATATAAATAAAATTGATGGGAAAATAAAAAATGCAAATAAACAAGGGATTGGCGGAGAGAGAGAAACAAGAAAGCTCTGCGAATATTTTCGCCTCGAATTAGAATCAAGTACGAAAAAATTCGTGCCGACCGCCTCGGTTCATCCTGCAAATTAAGCGCCTCTGCATTAATGAGGGAAGTTCTTTTTTGTGCCCGAAGAATACACGAAAAAGTCAAAGGTGAGAAGGCAGAAGCGAGACGGATAAAATCATCGGTTGACCGCGAGACACCTCGTCTGACACAAGTTGACTCGTACTACTTTGCTGAGGTCGCCCGATTAAAGTCGGCTCGTACTACTTGCCAAGATCGTCTGACAAACGTCGACTCGAACTACTTGCTAAGATCGTCTGACAAAAGTCGACTCATCCTACTTGATGAGGTCGCATGACCAAAGTCGATTCGTACTAATTGCTCTCTACCCGTAATATTTCCGCGTCTCGGCCCTGACTAGTCAATGTCACGTACAAACAAAGAAAACTCGAATACCTCGCGTGTCTCAATTGTACGAAATAAATTAGAAAAAAAAAACAAAATAAAAAGAAATGTGAATTAAAAACGGTCAATTGAAAATGGGGTAATTGACGGCGAACCATTGTTAACGGAGTGCCAAAAAGATATTTTCCTTTCCTCGTCGCAACGTATTCAGATGATGTGTAAATCACGCGAGTGCGTGATTTTTTAACGAAGACGAATCCCTCGACGAAGCAGCGCGACGTCACGAGCGCTCACGGTCGCTCACTCAAAAAGGTTGTGATGACCGCGGAGGCCCGTCCGGACGAACGGGCAAGCATCACACCCAGGTTGAGTGAGTAAACGTGGTCGCCTCAATTATCCATGTGTATCGGCCATCCACCTTCGCTCGGGCGTTGCCTCTGGAAACCCTTTTGACCAGTTTGTCGTTTGCAGGTTTGTACTACGGTGACCTTTCGTTTTTTATATATGTAGAGAGAAATTGCAATATTCCAATTTTTTGGTGAAATGAAATTTTGACGAAAATGAAAAAAGATGTATATATATATATATATATATATATATATATATGTTTTTAAATTTATTTATTTTTGTCTCTATTTCAGTGTAAAAATATCAATATTCTTTTTTTATTCTGACGTCAAGGGCGGTTGAATATCGGGAGAAATAAAAAGAATGGATCTCGTTGAACTCGCGCCACTGTTGAACCGGTTGGAAAGTTACGGCGACCGAAAGCAAGACCGGCAGAATTTTGGAAAACGTTTTGAAGATATTGAAATTTTGGAAACGCTTCAAAAATTTCGAAATCTCAAAAATGTTCCAACAATTGATAAAATTTTTTATTTTTGAAAACGTTTTAAAAATGTAGATACTTTTCCATTTTTCAAAATGTTTCGAAAATATGAAAACTATGGTTTTTGAAGATGTTTATAAAATTAAGAAAACGTTTGGTTTTTGAAAATGTTTAATTAATTTAGAAACTTCGTGATTCCATTTTTTTTTAGAATTTAGGATCTAAATTTGAAAATTTTGTTGAAAAACATGCAATATGTGTGTGGGTATACGTGAATACAGTGGGTAAAAAGATATTTGCACACTTCCCTCGTTTTGTTCGTTTTCTGTGTATTGCTATTAACATATGTTATTGATGTTAACATTTACTTACAATATTGATATTCGAAAAAAGCTTTCGAATAAAATAGTCGACAGGAGGAATGTTCTTTTTTCTCAGAAATAACTCTTTAGAAAATGAGAAATGATGTCTTTAAACCAGAAAGAATAAAAACTGTATATATGTATATATATTATTTATATTGGGTTGTCCGGTATTTTCATTTTTTTCTGTTTCCGAGACACATTCTTTTTTTTCCCAGGGTCATTTTCGAAAAGCGATGTGCATGAATATTTACCACACGCATAACATTTCCGAAATGAAACGTCGGAAGAGAAAAAAATCTCAGGAACGAAACGAATAAAAATTTCACACATATGAATGCGATAAATCGGATATCCAATTCGTTCGCATAGACCCCACAATTCATCGCGACTTGTAAGTTCAACTCCGGGCGGTTCCTCGGTCGGTGCGAGTCGTCTGGTCACCACGGCCCTCGGACTGCGAGCGCTCCGTGACAATAATGCGGTGGGGAGTTCGGGCGCGCGGAAGTGGCGTGGCCGACGCGCGAGGAAGTAGCGCCTTTGGTGAGGAGGCGTATAACGCACGCGAGCTGCTCTCAATTAATTAGGTCGTGTCGCATCCGGAATTGCGACCGCGATGGACGATGGAGGGAGGAAAGGGGTAAGGGGTGGAAGGAGAGAGCTCGACCCATTGAGGCTCCTTTGGTAGCGGAGAAACCTTTTATCGCGCCCTAAATGGAGAGAGGGAGAGAGGGAGAGAGAGAGAGAGAGAGAAAGGACTAATAGCAGACGACGTGCGCGTATCCATCACGCGCGGTAAGTGCATCAAGTGCATTTACGAAACCCGATGAGTGACGCGAACTGTCCTCTATTCGACCACCCCTCATCCCTTTCCGCCCACTCTCCCATAGAGTGTCACTCCCCGTGCGGTTTCATACGATAACGTCGGAGTCGTATAATTAATTCGAATTTGTTTTTTTTTTTAGCGAATTAGCAATGTTTGATTTTCCCTGAAATGTAAGACGAGGAATAAACCGTCTCTTTTAGCTCTAATCTAGAGGTGGAAGTTTAGTGATTACATGGGTATTCGATATATATTTATATATCGATTTTTTTCCTGAGTTCGAACGCATACCTTTGCGGGTTTTTACGAATTAGCCTTCCCAATTGACTCCTTTCCCGGGTGGAAATTTAGTTATGGCGCTAATCACGCTCAGATCAGGTTGCCTGACTGCCGTGATATGGCGCTAGTATGGCACCCTAATCGGGGCGTGAACAAAAATGTAACGCTGTTCCTGATAACGGCGGGATCTGCCAGCCTGATTACGCCCGAATCTGGGAATTCCTGATTGGGCCGCTATCCTGGCTGCCTGATCGGATGTGTTATAGAAAATATACAGAACGAATAACATAAAACATTTTTTGTTTATTGAATATTTAACAACAAGTTATATCTGAACAGTTTGACAACAAAACATATATTTCTGAACATGGGGATGGGGATGGGGAGACATGAGGATCTTCTTCGCTGCCATTAGGAGTTTGTTTGCTGGTAGCTTTATGAAGACTTTCCTCTCATTCTGGCCTCTTTCTGTAAATATTCAAATTTTTTCGCAAACAAAACAAAGTATATCATTCTCATTTTTTTAATTATATTTTATATTGATATTATTCTATTTTTTATTATATTTTTTATATTTTCTAATTTTTAAATTTTATTTTTATATTTTTTAAATTATATTTTATATTGATATTATTCTATACCCAAGTGTATAAAAATTCACAAAGTTTGTACAAGTTGAAAAAAGTAAGGTTATACATACCTGGTACTTGTACCGATGATCGGGACTCGTCAACTTTTTTCTCCGAACGACATCTCCTAACACGCAGCCGTGTCAAATACCGCTTCCTCTCTTTGCGATTCATAACGTTTTCACTTTATGTGCTCCTTTTTATATATCGTGATAAGTTTCAAGTTTTAACCCAAACACGATGTATACAATGACACACGTGCAAGCATAGTTTTTAAAAGAACACTAGCGCCACCACTTTAGCGCTAACCTGAGCATTGCCATGCATGGGCCTCCTAATAGAGCCATATTAGGGCACTGATAAGGCAAACCACATTATGGCCATTTTCACGTTTGCCATAAGTTTGCCTGATCTGTGGCTGCCTGTTCACGGCAGGCTCACGGCCGAATCAAAATTCCCCTGATACGGATAGCCACACAGCTCCCTGATCACGGCCTGATCATAAATCTGGCTAGCCTGAACAAATTTCCAGCCGGGTTTCCTATCACTCCCTAGCCGCATTTCGCCTCACCTCGGATAGTCTCAATATTCGTAACGCATCGTTGCAATATATATATATATATATATATATATATATATATATATGTACACGAACAGCATACAAAAAAAGCTTCAAAATTTCAATGAAAAGCTATATATCTGAAAAAGTCTTTGAAGTTTTATGGTGAAAATTATTGAATTCTTTATTATATGTCAAGTTTTATGTGTATAGGATATATACACACATACACACACACACACACGTTAATAATGTCATCATTGAATTATCAGTTCCGATAAGGCTTCAGTTTTAAGTTTCAGTTAAAAAAAAAACTTTATAACTGTTTTATTTTCCAATTGCTTAAGGCCTTAGGCCACTCTAGAGACCGAAAGAATAGGCTTTTTGGGGATTTTTTTTTCAGAAAAACTACAAAATAAATCGAGATCACAAAAAAGGGTTTTTATCATACATATCAGTGACTGTATATAATAATTTTTTGAAGCGATTAATTTCAAAATGGCGGCTGTGCAACGTTTATCTCAAAACTGCATTTTTCAAGTTGGCCGGAAACATAACTCAGACAATTTTCAACCGATTCACTTGAAATGTTGAATATATCTTGAAAAATACATTGTCTATGGAAGTACGTAGGATTTTTTTTCTTCATATTTCATAGTTTATTTGTTATTAACAATTATCTGACGATTTTTTGGGCAAATTTTTGGAAAGTGAAAAATTTCGTCAGATATATGTTAATAACAAATAAAACTATGCAATATAAAAAAATCCTACGTACCTCCATAGACAATGTATTTTTCAAGATATTTTCAATATTTCAAGTGAATCGGTTGAAAATTGTTTTGAGTTATGTTTCCGGCCAACTTAAAAAATGCAGTTTTTGCGATAAGCGATGCACAGCCGCCATTTTTAAATCAATCGCTGCAAAAAAATTATTGTATACAGTCACTGATACATAAGATAAACACCGTTTTTTGTAATATCGAATTATTTTGCGGTTTTTCTGAAAAAAAAATCCACAAAAAGCTTATTTTTTCGGCCTCTAGAGTGGTCTAACCCCTTAAGATAAAAAATGTCCAGCGACGTACCTTTTACATATCTACATGGTACTTCGTTGAATTTTAATAGCATTTTTTTAAATGCTACT